>CM051393.1:8222718-8372718 GCA_028015245.1 Cardamine occulta
AGAACTTCAGTACATTTATTTGAATTCGACATTATAAATGATCATTACAACCTCCCACTTGAAACACACTATAAGAATGTGGGTAATCATTACTCCATGCATCGCTTATAAGAACCCTATCAAGCTTCTTGCAAATTAAACCTTCTTCTCTATTATCACACCAAGTAAATAGAAGACCACAAGACATCATATCTCTTAGAGAACTATATCTTATAACCTCTTGAAAATTTCTCATTCCATAACATGCTACCATCGTTTGTGTTGGTTCCGAATGCTCATCCGCCTTCAAAATCTCATTAAAATCACCAAAAACTAAAAAGGCTTATTGCTAAACAATGGTGAATCTTGATGGCTCTTCAGATCTCCCCAAAGCTCATTTCTCTCCTCCACATAATTAGAAGCATATATAAATGAACAGAAAAACTCCTACTCACATCTATCCAACAAGATTGAAACACAATAATCCGCCCACTCTTAAAAAGTGGTGTAACTCTAACATTAGACTTTCAAACCACCTAGATCCTATTAAGGCGATTATATTCATAATTAGACATGAAAAAACAACCTTGAAAAAATGTTTTCTTCTTTTCCTTCTTTCACTCTTGTTTCCATCAAAACCACTAAATTGAAAAGAATTCTTCTTTATCCATTCTCAGACTACCGTATGTTTGGTAGATTTATTACCAGACTCAAAATGTTTGTTTTTGTGTTAGTTTGTTTTGTATTAAATTTGCTTGATGTATATTGTTGTTGTGTAAAATTTTCTTTTAATGTTATGTAATATTTCTTCTGTACTAATATTTTAATTTTTAGTTTAAGGTGTTTATTTAATAATTAATATGTGAAAACTCAAATTTTAAGAAAATCTTAGGGACTAAAATGATAAACAAAAAATTAGATAGTTAGAACATCTCCAAAAGCAAATTCAAAATGTTTTTTTTGTACATTTCAGTCCTTCTAATTATCTATTTTACAATTAATCTTACTAATTCTCTTGTTTATTATTTTAGTCCCTAAAACTTTCTTATAAATTTAGTTTTCACATTTAATTATTAAAGAAACACCTTAAACTGAAATCTAAAATCTTAATATAGAAGAAATATTACATAACATTAAAAGAAAATTTCTTACAACAACAATATTACATTAAGCAAATTTAATACAAATTAAAGTAAAACAAAAACAAACATTTTTATTCTGCAAACTTATTTTTAGTCTGCAGACTTTTGGCATAAGTATGCAGATATTTGAGAAATATTCGCAGTCATTTGGCAAACAGTTAATCTGTATGTTCTTTTTCATTTTATGTAATTTTATATTATAATATATTATTTTATTAATAAATATTTCTTTCGATATTTTGAATGTGTTTTACAGCTATTTATAAAAGTTTAAGAAATTTAATGAATTATTATAAATAGTAAGGAATATAGTGCAAAAATATAAAATTTTAATGTTAAATTTGAGGTTTTACTTTTGGAGACAATCACTCTCAAATCTAAAAACGAAGTCTTTTTTGGAGATTCCCTTACGACTAAATTGTAAAAAAACAAAAAAACATGAAACCTCAATTTGAGGTTTTGAATACTGAAAATCTGTAATTTAAGGTTCCATTATTCAAAACCTCAAAATTTAAGGTTTTGAAATTGCTTTTGGAGAGCATAAAACCTCAAGAATGAGGATTTGATGTCACTTTTGGAGATGCTTTTAATAGATAGAAAATTACTTCTATATAAATAAATTTATATATGTTGACAAACAATAATAATAACTTATACATGCAATTATGCATCATATACAAGCAGATACCAAGAAGTAAAGATCCCATAGAAGATGCTCATACAATTGATAAGTTATACATGAACATTGAAAGATAAACATACACATATTAAGCATAGCTGTTTCCTTAATATAAACTGCTATTACGTAATATATATGCATTAAATTTTCTTCGAATTTCCACAGATATATTCCATAGTTGTCTTGGGCCTTTAAAGCATGGTTAGAGATCGAAACTGTGGCTATTAAAATGGAAAAGAGGATGATTCGGTGATCGCCAGATGCTATGTGACCGTATCTCTTTGGCAACGCTCGTTTGCAGACTCGCTGGACCACATACTATAACTCCAACATCCACACTTCCCCATTTCCCATTTAATGACTCAAATATTTCTGCAATTACAAAATTAATATATTACAGAACCATTCAAAGGAAAAAAATATAGACTTTTTGACTTTTGGGTTTGCAATTGCACTAGGAAAGTCCAATCCAGTTTAATTAAACCGAATCAAACCAAAATTGTACACCAAAAATCTAATTCAAGAATCTAACCAAAGAAAAAAATAAGCAGCTTTGGTCTGATTATTCCTATAAGCGAAAGCCATAACCGAAAACCTTAAAAAAAACCCCGATAAAAATCTGAATTTCTTTGAAAATCTTTTCTGATAAAACCGAAACCGTTTTAAACCAAACCGACTACAACTCCAACATCCACACTTCCCCATTTCCCATTCAACGATTTTGGGTTTAGTCTATGAGTGTCCACTCGGGTTTAACTAAACCGAATCGAACCAAAACTCAATACTAAAAACGAGAACCAAAACCAAAGGAAAAACAAGCAGCTTTGGTTTCATTTTCCTATATCCAAACAAATCATAGAGTAAATCGAACAAACCGGAAATGAAATAAAACCGATAAAAACCTGAATTTCTTTGAAACGCTTTTCCGATAAAACCTAAACTGTGTCAAACTAAACCGAGTTATATTCTGATTTCATTCAGCATCTACATATATAAACAAAAAAATCTGAACCGAGAATCGGGGATTTGGTACCCCAAATTTATATGCTGTACCTTTAAAGTGTGGTCTGGTGCCATAGCGAATAGTGGTGAAGCTCTCGACATCTTCTTCTATGTCCAAGCCCTTGAGCTCTGCAGATGGATTATGGATATCTTCTCCATTCAAATCTACCTTACGGTTGCCATTTGCTTCCACTTTATCAGTTTTGTGACCCCAAAAATGCCAGAAAACAACCACAAGGCCTCCAAAAATCAACACACTTGCAACCATACAAACAACAAATAGAAGTCCCTTGTACCACCATGTCGTTATGTTGTATTTGTTGATATAAAAGATGTCCAACAATGTGATCATTAAAACAAAACCAATGGTGGATGAAATTAGATAAAGTCCAGACCATATGTTGTCCCCTGTACCAACTAGAACCGACATGGGACACCCGTTAGTCCGTTGTTTGATAGAAGGATTCTCCATCTTGTGAACCATCCCATCTTCCTATTTCACCATAAAACAAAGAAGAGTTCAAAAAACTAATTTAAAGCCTCTTGTAGATTTCAAAAATCTTATGTAAGACTAACCAAGAGAGGCTCGGATTGTCGCGTGACATAGATATTAAGCTCGAGGTTTAGTTTCTTAGAAAAGAAAGGGCAAATGGAAGGTATGTCGATTGCAGAGAGGAGAGAAAGCTCGTCTGAGTTTTTAATTGCCCATATAATTAAAACCTTACTCGGTAAACAAGCTTTGCCATCTCTTTTACGGTGTAGGATATCACTTAAGATGGCGAAAAAGGGCGTAATCCCGATTCCCCCTGCTACTAAAACCAGGTTCTCGTACCTGCACTTGAAACAAACCTTTCTTGAGTCAAAGCTAAAGCTTATTGTACTGAAATAATTGGAATAGACGAAACCCATTACGCTAAGTGGTATGGAGATTCATGGCCATAAGGTCCCTCCACACAAGTTGTGATTTTGGGATATGACTGAGGAGAAAGGAGCTGATCTTGGTTCTCAACCTCATAAAGCTTTGACAATTGGTCTTTAAGCTTTGCAGTCCATCCACCAAGAACCTTTATAAGAACCGCAACATGATGGTTCCCATCTAAAGGACTTGATGAAACACTAAAAGGATGCCATTGTAGCCATGATAGTTCCCTCACTTGAAGAAAGATAAAGCTCAATGCATTGTATCGCATATCTGGTTTTAACGGAATTCGAGAGGAAAAACATCAGTAAAATGCTTTAAATCAGATATAGAGGACAGGGATTAAACAGAGTTGTTACTTGGTGGTTTTGAAAGGACTAGTTCAAGAGTTCCACAGGGTAAACTCTTTGCAGAGATTACATCTACAGTCCTTCTGGATTGACAGAACCTCAAGAAACGGTCAAGAATGAAAAGAAAGATTCCTCCAGCAACTATGCTAAACAAGTAGTCACCAACGTGAAGTGCTAAGAAGACGACAAAGACTACGTATAGTTGATGGGTGTAGAAGAAGAGCTCAAAGTAAAGCTTTCTCACGGTGCGAAGCGACGTGACCCACATTAGTAAACCAGCCACTAGACTTATAACTCCCGGTAAGACCGCAATTCCAATGGCTTTCCATTCAAATATCTGAAAGGAGTAAGTAGTTGAAGATGAAACTCCAAAACTGATTGGTTTCAACACAATAATTATATTTAATGGAATGTTTCAGGAATCTTACAAGCTCTAAAAGCCGACCTTCAATGGTCCATGCAACAACATAACAGAGGCCATGTAAGGAGAAGAAAGCCATGGTGATATGACCAAGCCAAACATGATATCTTGTAGCATGTTCAAAAGGGATATCTATAAGACGGAGGAGAATGGAGCCTCTAGATATTGGAAGAAACAAAAACACCATACATAACAATCCAATCATCCCGAAACGCAGACCCGTTATCTCCAACAGTAACAAACTGAAACAAACAAGCAACTGGAGTGAGAAAAAAAAAACAAAATACAAAGAAATTAAGATAGAAATGAGTTTAAGAACCTTTGACTATGAGAAAAGTCATGAAAGTATTTAAGAAGATCAAGATTCCTTAGGGTAAAAGCATAGATAGCCCACAGGAAGAAAACAGAGAAGATTATAATTCCAAGAAACTCAGCTGCAGAAACAACTCCAAATGGTCCATCCACAAGAACTGGAAATGTCCATAGCCTAAACCTCGGGAATTTCGATATCTTCTTCCTTCACAATCACCAAAACCATCAAACATTCATGGGGACCAAAATAATGCAATATAGATTAGATATACTATATATAATATTATTCAGTTAGTTTATAACATTTCATGGGTCCCGAATAGAATTTTAGAACCAATTAGTACTTCTTTGAATTAATAAAATATCATAGTTCCAATTAGTATTTATACTGTATTTCACAGTCAACATAATAAAAAAGTGTTCACTAAATTAATGAATCTAAACCATACGTACTTAGTGAAGACCTTCTCGTCCCCGGCGATGATCATGTAGAGAGAAGCTAAGACGGAGATAACAAGAATCGGACCGCTGAAAATTAAGAAAATGCTTCCTGCAATTTAGATAATTGGAGTATGAAATTTAGTTACAGTTTTTTGGACATATTTCGGAGAAAACAAAGCACAAGTGATGTGTAATGAAACCTGTGGTGCCAAAGAGAGTCTTGGAGGTGACTGTTCTCCAGTTTATGAGGAATCGATCACCGAGTTTTCCAGGGTACATCATAATGAAAACAACCCAAGAAACAAAAATCACAGATATTACAACTTTTAAAATCCATTTCAAAGAAGAAACCACCAAAGATGATGATGATGATGATGACTCCTTTGACAAAAGAGGGGTTTTCTGTTCATCCATCCTTCTTTGAACTTTTAACTTTGGTTTAGCTTCTGAGTGTGTGAGATGAGAGGTGGCTCACATGCAGCATCGGCTTTTAAGGAGACGTTATTTCAGAACTTCCAAGAAAAATAAGATAAAGCAAATATTTGGTAAAAGGAAGAAATTTTATGGACCAGTGGGGTTTCTTTCATCCTCATTAATTAAGATTCCCTCAGCCAACAATCCTAGTATACAATAAAAAAATAAAAAAGAAAAGGAAATGGTCATAACTCGTGAGAGTAACGTACTTGAGAGAGATAGTGTAACGTTTTATTTTCAACCACAAGTGAAGGAAGATGAGAGTACTAACTACTGAGTATAGATAAGATGATTATTATGACGATTGTAATGTTGTTGAGACAAACTACATCAGAACTAATAGAATTTCATAGCCGCGAAAGAAACATTATACAGTTTCTATATTTAAGATCCAGAGAAATACATTTGCAAATAACAAGAGAGACATTTATGTGCAATTTTTAAAATCTACATTCATAGATGGTATAGGAAGATACTCCACGTGAATCGAGTTTTCGCGGACGTACACTGAATAATAAACACATTCTTTAGTTACAATCCCCAAACTCCAAATTGAGATTACAAAAAACTAGACAATTTGTATAAAGACAAGGATTCATCTTCTAAATGAATAAACATTTTATTAATTTTTTCGTCATCTGTCTTAACAAATTAACTAGCATTATGTCTCAATTTGTTCAAACTCTAATATTTTTTTACTTCGAATGACAAGTAATGATTTTAACAACACTCAATTGAAAATTAGCAAGATGATACTTGAACCCGTCAAAGTAAAGCGCCATCTTGAACTTGTAAGACTGAAAATTCTCCATTACCAATTGAATCAAAGACGAGTCTCTACGACCTGATAATGAAACCGTACTCACTTGGATGATCCTCAAGCAAAATCCCTAGAAATTCACTTGGGAACTCTGCTTGATTCGTCTGGTCTGCTTAGAACATGGGTTAGTAATATTTGAGAGTGGATTTTGATATACTCGGATTTTTATTGGTTCTTACTATGGTTCTAATAACTAATCTTCATGTTTTTAGTGGTTTTATGATGGATTTCGAGTATTTGTAGTTAAAAAAGTGTCTTCATAGGTTTGGAGCAAAAAGTATTTAAAATGTTGAAAGAAGCTCTTGCAAGATATTTTCACCAGCAGTATGGCCATAGATGAATGTTTTCCCGGAACCCAAATCCAGCAATCTTTATACCATTGGAAAGCTAGAAGAGTCGTCTTCCACTGGGATTCACATTATTAAGACTGGTACATCAACTGTTATGATGATTTCGTGAAACCTTATGCAGCAGCCCATGGCCTCGACCAGGGCATGCTAGGGTCGAGGCAAAGATAATGGTGAAATGGTGCTCTGCCTCCTCGGCTTGTCAATGATGCCATTGATGATGCTAACTTCTGTCACTTTATACACAATGTTTTAACCCAAATAAGTCTGCAAGTGCATAGACAATCACAGTAGTATAAATGGGATCGAATCCACAAAGACTAAGGTTACACTATGATTTTATGAGATTTAAAAATAAATCTAAGACAAAAGTTTATGGTTGGTTTTCGTGACAGAATGCAAGTAAATAAAACAATGTAAATTCAATAAAGCAAGGCACTAGATTAAGGTATTTCGCTGGTGATTCAGAGATGAAAACTTTAGCAACTATTCAGGATATAATTCAGCACAGGTCCAGAACTCAAACATAAAAATAAGACCGACCCACCGTCATGGCGCCGACAACTTTCTCTAACAACCTATATACCTAAACTGTCGTTTGGACCTAGAGATGCAGACAAGCATTAACGAATGGGTTCAATATGTTCACACTCAGCCGTAGCATCAACTGTCATTGGCTACAGACTGATTGCACACAAATGTCTTTTCTAGCAACCTAGAGCACTGTCGTGAATAAGTTAACCTGAAATCATAAACTAAGTGATCAGCTTAATCTAAGCATTAAATTCAACAAGAGATGAAGACAGTATGTATTTATGTATCCTGTTTATGCTCAGTTTATCATCTCATGAATACCTTTGAAAAACCCTAATTTAGTTAAAAGACTACTCAAACATGGTAGAATAAAACACAACAATGAAATAAAAAGAATTCATGAATAATATTAAAGATAAAATAACATTTAGAATTCTTCTCAAACAAAGTAGTGGATGATCCTCAAAATCTTAAAAGCGAAAATAAAAGAAGATCAAAGGAGTAGCAAGGCGATGGAGGACAAAGAGGAAGAGGAGAGAAAAATCTCAAAGTAGCGTTGAAGTCAACCCCATGCTAAAACATTTTTCTGTGGAAGTGGCTTGACCTATTTAATCACGCCAAAAATTAGGTCAAATAGGGTTCCTTATTTTTCTCTGGCGGCAGAGCATGTGCTCCCAAAACCGAAGTACGTGCTCCATGTGAATTATGCTCTTTTATTGCGTATCCGCTCCTTTTTGCTCCAAAAGCTCCAACAGCTCCAGTCCATCCAATCCATGCTCCAAGACTTCCTTCTGATCTGTTATGACTAAAAAACGACTCTAAAGACACTAAAAAGAACTAGAAGACATTAGTAAATATGGGTCAAAATCATCATATATCAACTCCCCCGGACTTAGACCTTTGTTTGTCCTCAAAAAAACGAGGATCAAAGAAGAAAAAAGAGGGGTAAGCGCAGGGATTAGGCGAATCTCTGGAAACCGTGACATCAACCACAATCTGCAGACCACACACTTCATAACATGAGAAACAAGTTCTTACTGAAAACTCACCCAACAACTTCAACCAAACTTGTTCCATAATTGAGTCTCAAACCCAGAAAAGTTCATCATCCAGACAATTTTCTCTTTATATAAATTAAGTGATGGCGTGACTTCTCATTTTTGGGCATTAGTAAAGGAATCGAATCTTGGTAATAGGGAGACTAATTTAATGGTGGAGCTCAGAGTGTTTAGGGTTACCAGTTTTTCGGTGGATGCTAGACATAGCAAAAAATGATAGGAGAAATGGACTAGTGATGTCCACAACCTCTAACCACTCCCTTCTCCTTTTGAAACAAAACTTCTCTTCTTCTCGAAACCCCACTCTTCCTTGGGTCTGATGGCGTGTTCAGGGATACATTTTTGAGTTACTAAATTCACCTCTTTTCATTCATTCATTTTTTTATTGATGAATGAAGAGGGTTCTACATACGTATGCATCCCCTGAACACGAATATTTTGAATGAAAAATGATCATAGCCAAGTGCACACCCCATTGGAAAACGCCCTTCTATTTTTTGGAAATTGCCCGGAGCAGGTGCTCTGGCTGATGATTTAATTCTTCCGTTTTCTACCTACTAGTTCTTCAGTAGAGTGAGTTAGAAGTTGCGTCAGTCCTTTTCTCCAACCCTTTTGCGCCTGTCTGCACATATAAGACCAAAAATATGAGAATGCAAGAGGTATAGAAAAAAAGTGAGGTGCTTGGAAGGAACTAGCTAAAAATGATTTAGCTATTCAGAAGCAGCAAGAATGGTAAAAAGAGTAAGAAGTTCTGAATATTGGTTTTGTTCCCCTAGTCTAGTACCTTAGATGAGAAGAATTAAAGTTAAGATTAAGTCCAAATAGAGTAGAGTTATTGCTTTCCGAATAAACATTACCGAGATGATATTGGTTTCGTTCCCCTAGTCTAGTACCTTAGATGAGAAGAATTAAAGTTCAGATTAGGTCCAAATAGAGTAGAGTTATTGCTTTCCGAATAAACCTTACGGAGATGATATCATTCTGGAGAGGGAGGAATCCGAGTGTGGGATGGTTCTGGCTTGTCCTTGTACTAATGGTTCTGCAGTGATTGTCACTATAAGATAGTCAAAAATTCACAATGGTTTAAATGCATCATTGATTCCCAGTTTCCATAAGTGATATTTTTCGCCCATAAAACTAAATGACTCGAACAAAATGACTCAATAAAAGAAAAATACAACAGCTGCTTCGGACACTGACTCGATAAAATGAAAGAAATGAAGCAGCTGCACCTGATTCGGACTTAAACAAAGACACTAAAGAAAAACATGAAAACAAGACTCAAAGAAAAAGAAAATAAATTAGTAGCAGACCTCTCTCCCGGACTTAAATCACCCCGTCTCTGGTGTGAAACAGAACGAAGGGATTAGTCGAAAAATAAAAAGAAAATAACCATGGATAGTACAATGGTGAAAAGAAAATGTAAGAAAAAGTCACCGCGTTGAAGCGGTGTTCAGGCCATCGCAGCCGGCTCTCCTCTTCCGCCATCATCGAGGCTGGCCGCTGTCTGAGGTGCTGGGCGAGGGGTGAGGCTGAGAGTCTGCTGCTGCTGTGCTGTGGCAGCATCCTCGGGCCAATGTCTGCATAATCTACTGCAGGAGGCTGTTGTTCTGCCGCTGAGATGCTATCATCCATCTCCTGTACTCACTAGTACTAGGGTCATCAGAGATGGAGGAAGATCAAACTCTCCTTGTGTGGCGGTGTCGTAGTATGGCAACGCGAGGGGTGGGGCTGACACATCCTCTTTGTCGGCATGGTTCTATGGAGCTCTGGTGGAGCTAGCTTGTCCGTGTGTTGAAGAATGCCTGGTGGGTGTTTGGCCAAGGAAATCTGGATGCGGCCGGAAGACAATGCTGTCCACCATGAGGAGCTGTGTGAGTGCCTTGTTGGGAAGCGCATAGAACTGGGGTTCTCCGTCAGCATCGAGGAACTGGTATGTACTCGGGTCACGGAGGATCTTGGAGGATACCAAGTGGCTGGTGTCCATCTTCTCCATCTTGGTGATGCAAGTGGCGGTGGAGAGATCCACTCTGAGGTGGCAGAACAGGGTGGTAAGGAGGCTCCCGATACGCTCAGCCGTAGCAATGAACCGCTGATGGAGCTATCCTTGATGGCCGAGATGACTTCCGCGAACCGGATGCCGAGGTTGGCTTGGTATGCGTCTATTCTCCCCGGATGTCCGTCACCTACCAAAGTACTGCGTACCAAGAACAACATCAAAAGTTCATCGAGGTGTACCTTGTTCCCAACGTCTCAGTTGAAGAGCATGTTGCTGAAGATCCGGGCCCATACGCGGACTGCAGGGTGGTGGATGTGGGTTTGGCTCACCGAGTTGGAGCGGTAGGGATCGGAGGTGATGGTCTCCCAGAAACTGCCGGACTATGGGAATTTCTTGGGAAACACTAGCTCCTTCACCTTGTGGTGGAAATCAAAGGCGATGGAAAAATCCTCCATGCCAATGCTATTATTCTTGCCACCTGAAAAGAAAGAAAAAGTGGCCTCCTCAAACGCTGGCCTCTCCGGATCGGCGTAGGTAAGCCGGGCTGTGGCCAAGCATTGCTGCGTGAGATCCGGGAAAAAGACATCCTCCTCCAAGGCGAAGGTCATGCATTGGGTGTGGTAGAGGATGTGTTGAACCTCTTCGTAGATGCCTAATGATTGGAGGGTGTCAATGCATATGAACCGGGTCGGTTTGATCTTCACCTTGAGCAGCTGGTTGTAATAGAAAGAGGCCTTTTGGTCCCATTGGGTGGTGGACTGCAGCGGTAGGCTGTCATCGGGTAGGGAGAAAGCTTCGTTCTCCATGCGGGGCCATGGATGCATGATGGGGTGAACGGCTGAAGGGGTAGAGGCACTGGCGTGAACCTTGCCTTTGGTGCTCGAAAAATGCTGTTTTGGAGGCGTGGTGGCGAGGAGATCGGCGGCGGTGAAAACGAGGTAGATGCGCGGCAAGTGGGGGCGCGAGCAAGAGCACGAGAGATGTGCGGTTTCGGCGGTGGCACGGCGCGAGCGCGAGCATGAGCAAGAGGGAGACATGAGGGAGGGAGTAGTGGCAGAGCGAGGAGTGTGGGACGCGAGAGAGAGAGAGAGAGAGATCTAAGGGTGAAAGAAAAAGAAAACAAAAATTAGTTTAGATAGGAATTGAAAGTGGGGGGACCGGTTTAACAAGTAGAGTTTCTGCGTGATGTGGTCATGTGGGTCTCATCTTTTTCCATCATTTTTCGCGCATGCATAGCACCCTGGCGAGCAGGTGCTCGTGAACTTTTGCGGGATGCTCGCTGGTTTTCCTATTTTTTTTTATTTATTTTTTTTTTATTATGAAAACTGAAAACAAAAATTAGTAATAAAAACAAATTTCAAAAAATATGTATTGAACCTTACCGGTGGGTTACCTCCCACCAAGCGCTTGGTTTATGTCTTTAGCTCGACTTGGTTAGTCGTCTAGGCTGGAGGAGGGTCGCCTAACGTGGTAGATCCACCTTCTCCGATGTATGACTCAATTAGGTACAGCTTGAGCCACTGACCATTGATTGTGAATTCTCCTCCTCTAGTGTCCAGCAACACGACGGCTCCATGCGGCCTAACCTCTTTGATAGTGAATGGACCAAACCACCTTGACTTCAGTTTCCTTGGAAACAATCTGAGGCAGGAGTTGAACAATAATACATGATCATTGGGGGAGAAACTCCTGGGGAGTTGAACAATAATACCTGATACACAATGTTTTAACCCAAATAAATCTGCAAGTGCACAGACAATCGCAGTAGTATAAATGGGATCGAATCCACAAAGACCAAGGTTACACTATGATTTTATGAGATTTAAAAGTAAATCTAAGACAAAAGTTTATGGTTGGTTTTCGTGACAGAATGCAAGTAAATAAAACGGTGTAAATTCAATAAAGCAAGGCACTAGATTAAGGTATTTTCCCGGTGCTTCATAGATGAAAACTTTAGCAACTATTCAGGATATAATTCAGCACAGGTCCAGAACTCAAACATAAAAATAAGACCGACCCACTGTCGTGGCGCCGAAAACTTTCTCTAACAACCTAGATATCTAAACTGTCGTTTGGACATAGAGATGCAGACAAGCATTAATGAATGGGTTCAATATGTTCACACTCACCTGTAGCATCAACTGTCGTTGGCTATGGACTGATTGCTCACCAATGTCTTTTCTAGCAACCTAGAGCACTGTCGTGAATAAGTTAACCTGAAATCATAGACTAAATGATTAGTTTAATCTAAGCATTAATCAACAAGAGGCGAAGACAGTATGTATTTATGTATCCTATTTGTGCTCAGTTTATCATCTCATGAATACCTTTGAAAACCCTAATCTAGTTAAAAAACACTCAGACATGGTAGAATAAAACACAACAATGAAATAAAAGGAATTCATGACTAATATTAAAGATAAAATAAGGTTCAGAATTCTTCGCAAACAAAGTAGTGGATGATCCTCGAAATTTTAAAAGCGAAAATAAAAGAAGACCAAAGGAGTAGCAAGGCGATGGAGGACAAAGAGGAAGAGGAGTGAAAAATCTCAAAGTAGCGTTGAAGTCAACCCCAAGGTAAAACGTGTTTTTCTGTGGAAGCCGCTTGACATATTTAATCACGCCAAAAATTAAGTCAAATTGGGTTCCTTATTTTTCTCCGGCAGCGGAGCATGTGCTCCCGAAACCGGAGCACGTGCTCCGTGTGAATTATGCTCTTTTGTTGCGAATCCGCTCCTTTTTGCTCCAAAAGCTCCAACAGCTCCAGTCCATCTAATCCATACTCCAAGACTTCCTTCTGACCTGTTATGACTCAAAAACGACTCTAAAGACACTAAAAAGAACTAGAAGACATTAGTAAATATGGGCCAAAATCATCATATATCATCACTGATTCGAGAATCTTCTTCTGTAGAATCTTGTAGTAGTTGCCTTGGTCTTTGGATTCTTGAATCATATGGTTGTGGTGTTTCACCAGTGATTGCTATAACAATGTCTGTGATATGCTAGTATGATTGGTTAGCAATGAACATATTCAATTACCCTCCGGTCATCTATTCTCAGATGAATCAAATGCCCCAAATCGATCCCTTCCTAAATGCAACTCAAAATATTTTCTTATTGGCTATCGTATAGTTTATCCTCATTTCAAAGATATGGGTTGATTAGGGTGAAGAGAGAAGAAGACGAAAGGATAGAAAATTAACCATAGAAATTATGAGAATTAACATTTAGTTTGTTAAAACTGTAAGTGTTAAAATTGTAAGTGTTTAAAATAGACATGGACATGTGTTAGAATTAGGAACGACCACATATCAAATAAGTAGGAAAATGCCTTAATACTTTCATATAATAGATCAGCTTCCCTGGGATTCTCCTCACAACTCCACGACGTTCTTCACCCCGCTACGTGATCCTATGTGCTGCACCGGTGCTTGATCCCACAACACCATGACGCTGACTCTCCAGCAAAAATTTGTTGATCTTCATCGGGCGTCTTCATTCCGCTGTGTGATCCCAGTGGCTGATACGATTCCGGAGAGGAATATCGAGCCCAATCTCGACACCGTGAAGTCAAGCCGTTGAAGATCTCAAACTAGACTCCACAAAGAGCAATCTAGCAAGAGAAATAGATGATATGTCGATGATGAAGTGGATTAAATGACACCACGAAAAGCTGAAGAAAAGCTTATTGATAAGTCGGTTTGATGTAGTCCAAGGTACCAACCCGGCAATGACCGTGGAACAATCATCGGGACAAGCATCGGAAGCCGACCAAGATCAAGCAAAAGGACTTGAGGTTCCATGGCTACCTCCTAAAGCAACTACCGAGAATAGGGGCGCAACAAGAGCATTCAAGAACCGATGCAACTTGTTCATCCAAGTGGAAAGTATACTCTTTTTTCCTATCCGGGTTTGTCCCAAAGTGTTTTACCAGATAGGTTTTTAACGAGGTATGCACCGTGGTGCCTACGCTTTATTGCCCTTAATTAGGTTATTCGGAAAAACTAATGATGAGTTAACTTAGTTAATAAAGCGTAGATCTATCCTAAGGAAGGCACCGTTAAAATAAGCCTTCCCTTCTTTTTCTTTTACTTAGCTTTTAATGCCGCACCCATGTGTTAGGGTTTTCCTTGTGTAACCTATAAAAAGGCATCAAACTCTACTTTGTCTTTTTTACACCTCTTTTAGAAACAAACCTCGAGACTTTACTCTATAGCTTTCTATCCGAGTATTCGCTCTAGTTAGCTTATTTTCCGACGAGTTATCCTCGAGCCGGGCTCGGATCCTAAGTTCCTTCCATAGCTTAGGTGTCGCAACTCGTTCCCCTTTCCATGTCTTTGTGTTGTCTGGTTTGGAGTTTCTCACCGAACCTCACTCCATCGCTACCGATCGTACTTTTGGTTCCTTCGCCACGAGTTTCCACCGAGAAATCTTCGGTTATCATAGATCTGGAACTTAGGCTCATATCACGGTTGATCTCTAGATATACACACCAAGAGATCGGGTTGGATCTATGGATAAACACACCACAGAACCAGGGGTGATAAATGGATATTTGCACCAAAGATCGAGTTCGAATTGGATAAACACACCGATGTTGTAGTCGGAATCACTCCAACAAAAGAGATAAAAATCACATAGATAATTTGATATAAATATGGTTAAAAAACAAAAGAATCTCGGACAGAATATAAAGAGAAAGATATGAGAAGAAGAGGAGATGGTTTCGAGACAAGCCTCGAGAAACCACACCTCGGAAACACACACAAATTAACTAAAAGTTTGAATTTGAAAATAAGAACAGATAAGATAAGATTGCGTCCAAAGGATATCTTGAACTTAAACTCAGGCCTTATTGGACCGAACTAGGGCATGGCATAGATGGGCATATGATCCAATAGCCTCATTAACAACCTTGCTCGGAAAACTCATTGGGACAAAACCGAGAGAAGGGAAAAAGAGTGCTACCGGATCATACGGCCATGCACCTAGCTTTCCTGAGCATGCAATAAGACCAAGGTGGCATTGAAGTATTCCTCCTAGCTTGGGTGGTCCTCTTGAGTCTTCACTTGATGGATTAGAACTCTAAAGTCTTGATGGAACTTCTTGGCTCGACATCTTGTCATTGATCCGAATGGCATCTTCATAGATTTTGTGGTTCCATGTTCGGCTGCTTCTTCTTTGGCATTACTATCTCCATGTCTTGTGTCTTTAGTGGTGTCTAGAATTGCATCAGTGGCCTTTCTCTTTTTCCTAAATGTTACTTCCTTGACCCTTTTCAGCTCCAAATGTGCTATATTTCGGCACTCTTCACTCCATGACCCTATAAGATAAGAAAACATGCAAAACATGCCTAGAGACACTAATATGGGGTATACTTGAGTTGAAATTTCTGAGAAATTGCAATGTAAATAACATTAAAAATTGATATATATTAGTCCGCTTGTTGAGCTTCTGCTCCTCATCTAGTCCTGCCTCCTAAATAGCAGTCTTCTCCACTATCTCTACCATGCTATGATAGTCTCTTAGAGTACAACGATTGTGAATCTCTACTCGCAAACCCTTCATGAATCTCCTGATCAGCTCCCGCTCATCCATAACTCTCCCAGAAAACCTACAAAGCTGACTGAGCTCAAGCTCATACTCTTTGACTGTACTAGTACCTGGTAAATGTCCTTGAAAAGTATTCTCCTTCTCATCCAAGGTCTCGCAGAGAATGAATTTCCTGTAAACTCCATCCAGAAATCCTCATATGACAGCTCACAATGACCATCGTTCCTCTCAACAATTCTCTCCCACCAAACCAGCAGTGCATCGCTATGTCAAGACAATGCACTGCTGGGCATCTCATGTGATGCAGATTACGCTCATGCTGCCTCTTCCAATTATCCGCAGCCAATTGCATCAACAGATCTCCCAAACAACTCTAAACTCATCTCTCTCATCTATTTCATCATATCCCAGTAGGTAGGTCCCTGGTGATGCCTAACAGGTGGTGGTGGTAGCGGCGGCGGATATGGCCTAGGCTCAACAACTGGTGGTGCATCGTGCTGCATCCTATAACCTAGAGGTGCAGCTCTAGCAGCAACGCCCTCGTGCAACTGATCTCCGAACCTGTCATGGTACCTGAACAGTTCCTCCATTAATGCATCATTACCAGTACCCTGCTCTGGCTGAGCGGCAGCTTGCTGAGCCGCACCTTGCTGAGCCTGCTGAGTGGTGGCTTGCTAGGCTTGAAGAGCGGCCTAACGAGCTATCTCCTATGCTGCTATCCGAGTAGTTTCCTGCGCAACCTGTTGCACTGCAGCTTGAGCAGCTTGTCTGACTGCATCATAAGCTATCTATCTAACTGTGTCCAGGTCAACTTGCCTAGTAGTAAGCGGGCCATCCACGATGTGGGTACTTTCAGCTTCCATCTTACGAGCAACTGCTCTGACTGTAATTGTTGTCTTTCAAGGACAGACACTAGTATTTTACTTTGTTCCGATCTGAAAAAGGAAACAAGTTACATAGACTTTACTCTAAATCATAAACATGCACGACAATAGAATAACGCTAACAGAATGGTGCTGTTTTTCTTTCCAAAATAAATTTTCCCCAGTTCCCAAAATCTTTGAAAACCGTTGGAAACTGATTTGATTAATCTACCCACTACACTGCATCCCGGGTCAGAGTCGGTTTGGTAAACTTGGCTCTGATACCAAAAATTTACACCCCTCTAATCCTTTCTAGAGAATGACGTATCACTAAGCTTACGTTCTTACTCAAGTAACACCAATTTCAAGAGATCAACTTTATCATCCAAAATTCATGTCACAAATAACCAATAATCCAATAAACCAAACCGAATCTAAAAGCCGAATAAATAAAGAACAATACCAAAAATAAATAAATAAAAACTGCATTGATCCCAAAATAGCACCATACTATCTCAAACATCCGACCACTCAACATGATCACCTGAAAGGCAAAAAGGGAAGAGAAAGTGGTGATTAACAGGGGAGTTACTCAGCAAGGTGTGGGGTACTAGCGGCAACACACCACTCAAACCTAGCTTAACACCATAACCACGAGAGTCTAGACCTAAACTTAAAACAACCACGCTTTAAGGTGACCAATGGGATCCTCTAAACACTTGATGTAGATAAGTATATCATCAAAATATACCACCACGAATTTGGTGATGTAAGCTCTAAGTTGTGGTTCATCAATCTCATAAAGGTGGAAGGAGAGTTAGAGAGCCCAAATGGCATCACCAACCACTCATAGAGGCCTTGCTTGGTCTTGAAAGCCTTCTTCCACTCGTCTCTCTTTCTTATTCTGATCTGATGGTAACCGCTCTTTAGATCCACGTTTGAGAAAACTGCGGAACCACTTAGTTCATGAAGCATATCGTCGACATGCATAATGGCTGGTGATACTTGATGGTAATGTTATTTATCGCTCAGAAATCCACAAACATTCTCCATGACCCATCTTTCTTAAGGACTAGTAAGACAGGAACAAAACACAGGCTAAGGCTTTCTCGTATGTAACCCTTGTTCATCAAGTCGGCTACCTGCTTTTCAAACTCCTTAGCCTCTTCGGGGTTGACTCGGTATGCTGGCCAGCTAGGTAATGGAACCCCGAGAATGAAGTCGATCTGATGATCGATCCTTCTTAAAGGGGTAGTCCATCAAGCATTTTCTCCGGGGACACATCTTTGAACTTGTCCAAAACTCCCTTGATCCCTTCCGGTAAGTCAAAAGCCTTGGTACCTATACTCAACACTTCTTTGTAGATCATTAGCAAGACAACGCAATTAATATCCAAAGATTTCTTAACAACATTGGTATTAACAAGGAAATTAGATTTCAAAAAGTATCCTTGGATAATTTAGCTTGTATTTCATTTACTTGGGTATGTGATAGGGGTGCAAGTTAATTCTCTTTTTATCATAGATCAACGAATAAAGGTTGGTTCGGCCATTATGCGTAGTTTTCTTGTCAAACTGCCATGGACGTCCAAGGAAGACGTGGTTAGCTTTCATTGGTACCACGTTATATAGGACTTGGTCTCGGGATTGGCCGATTAAAACTTGATCGCTTACTTGAATTACCATTTTATCGTTTAACCATTTAAATTTATAAGGGGTGGGTTGTTTAGTAGTGGGTAAATTAAGCTTCTTCAACATGTGGAAACTTACAACATTAGTGCATGAACCCCCATCAATGATTAGGCCATAAACTTTGCTTCTTGAGTTTGTTGGAGTCATCTGGTGGCGAGGCGGTGCTAAAGATTCTTTGGATCACAGGTAGCTCTCCTACGTCTGGGTACTCTATCTCCCCTTCCGAGGCTTATTCATCCTCATCTGGAGTCTCTTCTTTGTCCTGGGACTCGTAGTTACCCTCGAGAGTGATGACCATTACCTGTTGGTTTAGACAGTGCTTTGCAAAGAGGCTGTGTCCTTGCCACTTGAAACAAATGATGTCTTGGGTCCGGTTGGCATTCGGCGCTGGCCTTGCGTTAGGTGGTTTGTCCATGGGTAGATTGGGCTGGCTTGGCTTAAACCTTGACTATACTACAGTTAGATTGGCCTTGTCTTGTGTTCGTGGCCCATAGTTGGATGCTGAAGCGTTCGGTGTCCAACTCGGGTTTCCATGGTTTTGGCTATGGGTCATACTAGCGGTCTTCCATTTCACTTGGCTCTTAATCTGTATAGCTAGATGAAGGAGCTCTTCAAATCATCCATAGGACAACTTTTCAACCTCTCGCACAATTCGGTCTTGAAACCCATCTAAGAACTGGCCCAGAAACGTTTCCTTGGACTTATCCAATTGTAGCTGGTGACGTAAATGCTCAAACTCTTTGTAATACTCTTCAAGTGATTTCCTTCCTTGGGTAAGCTTCCAGAAGCACTTTTTCATATCCAGATGCTACATAGGTGGCATGTATCTACATCTACTTATGAAATTCCTGACGTCCCATATTAATATAGGCCCTTCTTAATTGTGTCTTCTCTCAGCCATGTCACAGTCCCACCAAATAAGAGCTTGGTCCATGAGTGGGGCCACAATGTATTCAAGCTTCCTTTGCTCATCATAAGCGTAACATGCGAACATATGATCCATTCGCCGTTCCAAATCGAGGTAGGCTTCCAGATGAACTCTATTGGCAAAGGTTGGCATAGTGAGGTTAAAACTTGGGATATGCGGTCTAAGAACGGGTTCCTCATTTTCTTCTTCGCGCAATCCCATACTTTTTAGCAGTATTAGCCTCCTATGCTGTTATTGGTTTAGTTCTTCGTCAGACAAATGTTCCCGTTCCAGGTTACGGTGCGGTCAGGGTACTTTGGGTAATGGTTTGGGTAATGGTTTGGGTAATGGGTAAGCCAACGCGTAATGGTGGAGCGGGTATCGTGCCTTGGTGAGGTTGGTTTTTGATCTAGATCAACATTTCCCCAAGGTTTTGGAGTTGGGTGTGGGTAGCGGCGAGGACACCTCCAATCTCTTGGGACCACACGACGTGGCTCATCCTATGACCAAACAAACACGCGGTCAAGATTAGGACCACACGAGAACGTGGATCAACCTTAGACCAAACAAAATATACGTAGTCAAAACTGGGACCACACAGAGACATGGCTAATCCTTGGACAAAGAATGTGTCTTTGCTCGCGAAAAAGGTACGGCTCTCCTTCAAAGGAACTAACACAAGAACCAGACTCTAACATTCGCGAATAGCAAAGAATTGAGTTGAAACACTTGGTTAAAACTCAATCCAACATACCTATATGCACACAAGCAACAACTACATGCGTAAAACCTAACAAAGATGACATTTTAAAGGGTATTAATTTATGGATGCGCAAGAAACAACACAAAATAGCAGCCTAATACAAAGATATGAACTTTATGGGGTTTTATGATAATGATATGCAATGAAAAAAACAAACGAAAGAAAAACAAAGAACACCCAACGAAATAAGAGGAAACGTAAGAAACTTAAGAATAAGGATGGAAACAACTGTGTGTAGGAGCTTTTGAAGCTCTGATACCAGCTGATACATCCCCAAGACATATATCCAAGGGATAACACTCTGTCTGGTTGGATCGAAAGCACGAGCGACTCGGCGAGCTCTCTGATGGAACGATAAAAGGGATGAAGTGAAGATCTGGGGATGGCTCGACCTGAGATTTCACAAAAGAAAGAAAGATGGAGCAAAGCCACCACATGAATTGAGTAAGGTTCACGGTACAGCGATTCAAACAAGTTTCCAAACACCTACTCGAGGAAATCTTGACGGAGAAATGTTTCAAGAGCAACAACTCGTTGAAACGAAAGAGAAAAAAAAGTCTCAAGGTTTTTCATTGAATGTAGGCTAAGTGATTACAATGATAGGTTTAACCTTTTTATAGGCTTACTTAGGGAAAACTCAAAGGAAGGAAACTAAGGCCCAAAACTAACAAAGAACCTACTACTTAACGACAAACTACTTAAGCGGAAAGAAAATAAAGCTGAAATGATGTGGGCTTCTTAAGATAGGATCACAAACTAATATTTACCCATCCTTGTTGTGGAAGTTTCCAAGTTGAATAAATTTTGATAGGTCTTAATGCGTTGAAGTTTTTGCCTCATTAACAGCCTATTCGGCAAACCACTTTTGGATAAATTTGAATAGGGAAAAAGAGTACGAATTACTCGACGACTTAGGGACGCGTCTTCACCTTTGGGAAATAGTGAAGACGCTGAGAGTTGGGTTCCTTGCATCCTCGGCAATGCTCCTCGTCGCGTTGCCCAGTATTAGTCCATTGTCTCCAACCTCCAAAGCTTCTTGCTTGAACATGTTGAAATGTTCCTGGTAATGCTTTGTCTTGTTCCTCTTGATATCCCCAGGTGATAGGATGGGAGCCATGAACACAATCTCGCATCAGGGTTGGGTCGGTTTTGGGTCATCCTGCTGCTTGGGTTGAATGGTCGGATGCTCGGTATGCGGGATCTCATCAGGGACGGTGTAATTGAAGTTTTGGGGAGGGCTTTGTGTCTTTTGATCTTGTGTCTTGTGTTCTTATTTTCCTTTTTTCATATTTGAGTCTCACACATATATTTATTTGCATTGAAAACGCCAAGAACATTTAAAAATTTCAAAAATGCAAAATAAGTATGTAGTAATACTTGCATATTAAGAATGAGTCTAGAAGCATTTTAGATTTTCATATGCATTTGGAATTTTTGCCCTTCAGAAGTTCATGCTTAGGATTAAGATCGTTTTCTTTAGTCATGGTTAGTTGTTTCTTGAACATCTTTGAAAAAATAAAAAAATTCATGTTTAGACCTTGATGCGATTCCGGGGAGAAATCACGCCCAATCTGGACACCATGAAGTCAAGACGATGAAGATCTCAAACAAGACTTGACAAACGAGCAATCTAGTAAGAGAAATGGATGATAGGTTGATGATGAAGTGGATTGAATGATGCCATGACAAGCCATGGAATAGATTATCGATAAGTCGGATGATCTTCATATATACACACCGAAAGATTGGGTTGGAACTATGGATAAACACACCATAGAAACGGGGTGATCAAAGGATATATGATAACATCTTACTTTCGTACACTATTTATCTGTTTTTATCAGGGCTTCAATGAATAAACAAGTTATTATTGACACTTCAAAACCATTTTTTCACCATTTCCACTTCCCAGAGACTTTTAGAAGTTTTGAGCAAAAAGGACACAAAGTCAAGCAAAACCCGTTTTGAGGCAGTTTCTAAGCATCAGAAGCTTGGCATTCGTTTAAGACCTTCCCATGCAGAAACTCCAGATATATTGGTGTCTATGGAAAGCTAAACGAGTCAAGATTTACCTCAGACAAGAGTCAAAGCAATCCATTCAGCCGTCAACCTCGGTCATGAGGAGTGTGACCGAGACCGTGCCTCCTAAAGACTCCGGCCATAGGGCCCCTGACCGGGGCCAAGCCTACCATCAACCTCAGTCAGAAACACCATGGCTGAGGTCATAAGCGCTGCCTCCTTACTAAACCAAAACGATGAGTTTAGCTTCAAAACCCTAAAACCGACTTTCTACACCCCAAAGCCAATAAATAGTCATTTAACCTAATGTTTTGGGTGTGACTTCATGTGCCCCTTTGTGTGATTCTTCAACCTGACACCACCAGCCCTAAGACTAAAAAGCCTCTTTTGTCGCCTCCAAACCCTAGAAGTCCCCCTTTGAAGATTCATCCTAGTTCTTCATTGTTTCTCATCCTTTCTTACTTTTATTCGCTTTTTGGGAGACAAGTTATCTTCTGTGATATCTAGAGAAGTTTCCTTTGAACCCCCTTTGATTTATTGATTCGTTGATGATGATGTTCTTTATGATATCTATTGCGTTTCTTTGTATCATGAGCGATTAGTTCTCTTTGTTGGGTTTTATGGGGTGATTCAAGGGGAATTCATCGTTCAATTCATATAGGTTGTTAGATCTGATTGTTGTCTATTGTTAGTGTTCTCTTGGGACATTTTTTACTTAATGCATGTTGCTTGACTTGATCACCAAGCACTGATCTAAGATAATAGGAGCGCTATCCGCGTAAACCTACTTCTCGGAACTAGTGTTATTGAAGCCTCGCACCATAACCTAGGTTTGTTGAGTTATGGAGATTTGTGAACTTATCAAACTTTTTTATCTTGCTGGTTGATGCATGCCGTTGCCTGCGTAAGTTAAGTAACGGGGTGTTGAGGTTTTAGACATTCATTCTTTGAACTATAGCTTGTATGTTTATCCGTGTTTGTAGTTCAGAACCTAGAACAAAAACACTTGAATATGATCTTATACTTGATTTGTTGAGAACCATGGAAACCCTGAGTTAATTCCCTAAATACCCAATGCCTTAATCTCATTAGTTTACAACCAATTTTATTTTCTTGCATCTTTATTTCATTGCTTAACCATCAGAAAACCCAAAAACAAACCCCTTTCATATTTCATCTTGGTTAGATTTCTTTCTCTAAATTTAATCCGCATAGCTGTTACTCTCTGTGGGATCGATAATCTTAAATAATACAACTGATTTACTGTGCACTTGCAGTTTAAGAATTTGTGTTATTAAAGGAAAACTTCAAGCACATATCAATATATGCACCAAAGATCGGGTTAGAACAATTGGATAAACACACCAATGTTCTAGTTGAAATCACTCCAACAAAAGAGATAAAAATCTCAAAGATAAATTTTATGAAAAAGTTGGTTAAAGAACAAACGAGTATCGGACAGAATATGAAGAGAAAGAGATGAGGAGAAGAGGAGATGGTTTCGAGACAAGCCTCAAGAAACCACACCTCGGAAACACACACATTAATAACTACAAATTTGAATTCGAAAATAAGAAGAGATAAGATAAGATGGCGTGCAAAGGATGTCTTGAACTTGGACATGGGCCTTGTTGGACCAAACTAAGGCATGGCATAGATGGACATATGATCCACTAGCCTCATTAAAAGTCTTGCTCGGAAATCCCATTGGGACAAAACCGAGACAAGGGAAAAAAAGTGCTACCGGATCATACGGCAATGCACCTAGTTTTCCCGAGCATGCATCATGACCAAAGTGGCCTTGAAACATTCGTCATAGTTTCGGTGGTCCTATTGAGTCTTTACCAGTTGTAGCCAAAACTCCCATGTAAGGATAATACTCAATGTCCGGAAACAAGTCCTTGGTGCGGAAAGTACTCCTTTAGCTCCTTTTGCTCCAAGCTTGCTCTTCTTTTTCTTCTTGGCATCAACTCCTTGCTCCTTGCTGTTGGAGCCTCCTAGAATTGCATCATCCACCCTCAGTTGAAAAGGATTTTTTCTAAAATCTATTTGACCTGCCAAGAAGAATGTTAAGTTAGAACCATAAAAATGTGGAATCAGAACATTCTTACCTCGGAGATCAAGCGGGTGATTAAGGTGATCTTGGTTCTTCACGAAAGGTGCAGCTTCCTGGTTGCTTTCTTTAAGAGTTTTGTACAGCACTTCCTTTCTTCCTTTCTTGGTTGTCATCATAGGAGAAAGTTGTCGCACAAGGTTCAACTCCATAGTTCCTAGTTTTGTATCACGAAAGTATTCGAACGTAAAAGCTCCATGTTTCTTCGATTCACTAGTTGAGTTTCTATTCTTCAACTCAAACATATGTTCCTTGAGCATCCTAGGATCTCTCATTCTTATCCTATCAAAAGAAAATTCTTGATTAGCACATAGGAATATATTGGTTAAACCAAAAGGAAAAATGATCAAAGTTTAGCCCGTTAAATTGTCGTCGGATGGGGTTCCTTGGTGTTTGGAAACACTTAGAGCTTCGGCTGGTGAGGTTTCATTGGTCTTATGGAGGAACATGACTTCATAAAGAAGCTTCTTCTCGCCATTATAAGCAAAGTACTTGGCAGTTGGATCGGTTTGGTACTTCTCGACGATTTTACTAGCTTTTGGTTCTTCCTCTTCTTGAATATGGTCACTTCTTCCATTACAGTGTGGCTCTATTCTATGATGATGTGAACCTTGCTGTGCTTGCCTGGAAATAGTACCTATAACCTGCAAAAAGATTTTAGACTTACTCGGCGTCACCAGTGCAAGGTTAGGTTTAAGAAATGTTTTATCCAAAGGAACAAATAATTTAGGATCAAAAGGGTCCTCATATGAAGTTTTTCCCTTGCCTTGCCCGTTCTTACCCTTAAGTTTAAGTTGATCAAGGTATACTTCGTGAGGCGATAATGGCGCTAAGGTAGTGTTTCTTCTTTTGTACTCAAATTAGGCTTGTTAGTGAATCCATCATGTACCACTCTTCGATCGGATTGCCATGGTCTTCTCAGAAGTATATGGCCTGCCTCCATTGGTAGAATATCGCACAAGACTTCATCTTCATATTTGCCAATGACAATAGGTACCTCCACTTGATTCTTCACTTTCATCTCTCCTTCATCATTAAGCCATTGAAGATTATACGGCTTAGGATGCTTCTTGACCTTTAGACCTAGCTTCTTGACCATAGTTTCACTTGCCACGTTAGTGCAACTTCCTCCATCGATGATTAGACTACATACCTTGCCTTGTACGTAACATCGAGTGTGAAACAAGTTATCGCGTTGCTGTAGCTCCTCGGTCTTGGGTTGTAGGGTCAGTGTTCTCATAGCCCTTTAGCTGGTAGCTCTTCATTCTCATCTTCACTTGGTTTATTCTCCAGTTGCTCTTTTTTTGGTTCATAGCCACCGTCCTCCTTTAGCACCATGATTCCCTTGTTTGGGCACTTGTTGGCGTAATGTCCTTATCCTTGACATTTGTAATATTTGACACTACTAGTCCATGCTTCAGCCTTGTTTCTATCTCCTTGATGCGCAACAAAGGATCCACAAGATGTGCTACTGTAATAATCCTCAGCTCCGATATTTCTTGGCCTCCTCGGAAGATTTCTTGGTAAGTCCCTCGGTAAACTCTAGGTAAGTATCTCGGGTTCTCTTCTTGATATCTCGCTTGCTCTCCATTTTCCATTTGATTGTGAGTCTTTGCTTGAGTTTAAAAGTTGCATTAGAATTTTGCATTGAGATGAATATGGAGAAGTAAGAAAGAGTAAGTTGTTTGTTATTGTAGCATTTAACTATATTTGAGGACAATGCATGTTATCTTTCGTTTGATACTTTGATGCTTTAAACCCCTATTTTCGCACCTATTCCTCTATTTGTCTCTTGTTGTTTACTTGCTGACAAGAAAGAGATAAGTGATGTGTGCGAGGTGTGTAGTGTAAAATGCATAGTCAAGTTTTCCTCAAATAACACAATGATAAAGCTGCAAGTGCACAGCCAAATCAATTGTAGTACTTAAGGTTATCAACCCCACAGAGAGAAAAGTTATATTACGAATCTAGAGGAACAAGTAAGGCTAGAACTGAAATATAAAAGTGGGGGTTTTGTTGTGTCACGCAACAAGTAAACTAAGTAGAAAATAAAATGAATGTAAAACAATAAAAAAAGGCGTTTGACATTCAAGGGATCTCAGGAGTTCGATGATCCATTCATTCAAGAAAAATTCATGTAAATGCATGTCTACTCCGAAGTCTCGGACTATGAAACACGAAAGATCGATTATCCTATAATTCATAGAAAAAACCAGCTAAGATCAATATGTCCTGGTACTCAACTTATGCAGGAAACAACACATATATCAAAGCATTAATATCAAGTTCAACTATAATCCATAAAAATCCATAACTAAGTGATATGTGCTTGTTATGACGCGATACTCATTCAAACTAGGTTCTAGCAAACTAAGCAAGTGTGTAGCAAAACCTAGATGCCTGAAATCAGTGGCTAGTTCATGACTCTAGCTACATGCATTAAGAGAAAGCTCAGAACGAAAGAACAGTATAGACGATGATGCATAGACGATGAACCCGCCACTTAAACTACCTAGATCATCTCCCACCTTTGATTAACCCTTTAAACCCAACAAGTAAACTAATCAATCATGCTTAAAGGAATTATCAAAGCAAGGTTAAAGTAATTCATAGATTGCATAAATAAAGGATAAAGTTTCAGAGATTACAAAGTAATAAGAGAAGAGAAAAGAGTTGGTGACCTTCGAGGTCTTCGACGAGCAAAAGGAAGGCTGCGGCTTCTCCAGTATTGTCCTAGGGTTTCTGGGGTAAGGCACTCATAGACTCTCTAAGGCACACGAAACCCTAATGCTAAGGTTAAGTATTTATAGGTCTTGAGGTCCAAGAAGTCGGTTTTAGGGTTTCGGGGGCTAAACTCGTCGTTTTGATAAGTGTGGAGGCAAGGTGATGAGATTATGCCTTGCAAGGAACTTGGACCCGAACTACTCGAGAATGAGGAGAACCACGAGGATCAAGGGATGCAGCATGTACGCGAGCAAGGACTTAAAGATTTGCACATTCCCCTTGGCCCCATCACTCGGTCCAAACAAGCCAAGCTTAAGACCACTTTGCAACATCTCCTCAACACTATCTCAGGCAATTTAGGTAATGCTAATCCAACAACATTGGTTGTGATACAAGCTATCTAAATGTTTGTCAAGAGAGGTGGTGGGACTTGTACTCTTTTTCCCTTCGTTTGGTTTTGTCCCGATGGGTTTTCCAAACAAGATTTTTAATGAGATAAGGCCTCACCACTTTTCCAAAGCCTCTTAATAAACCCAAGCCCATCTCCTTCTTCAAGCCGTGGCAATGCATTCAAAGATCAGTCAAAGCATTCAAGTTTATGGTTTAATGATTGTAGAATTCCAAGATTTGAATGTGTTAAGTTTCATGCATTGAACCCTATATGTAACCGCGTGTATTCTCATTTCAATCTATCAAATTTCTTTTCAAAATCTCTTTACTTTGTTTGATCATTTTTGCTTGCTTATAGTATTCGGATCCTTATCCTCACGCCTAGCAAGTCCTTTGAAAGTCTTAAGGATTCCTTCATCATCCTTGGGAAGTTTCACTCGATCCATCTCTTGTTCACTAAGTCGGGGTTTAACCCTTCTGAGCAAGCTGATAGTCCAAGGGTCACTCATAACCCTCGGAAGTGTCATTTCGATCCTTTGCGTTTCCATCATTGTGTCGTCTCCCAAACCACGTAGTCCATCCCGTGTTTCATCCTCGTGTCGCTTCATCTCCACATTGCCGATCTACGTCCCGAACCACGTAGCCGATCGTCGAGTCTTGCATCGCCGTGTCGATTCCTCTTCACGTCGTCAACCCTCATCCGACCATCATTACATTCCTTGACTGATCCACGTATCCTACCCTCGTTTGTTACATGCTCGTGCCCCGAGTCCCTGGACACCCCGTTAACCCCGATCCATGTTGATAACCATGTCCCGTATCGAGCAACCCTCGTATCATACCCCCTCGTATTCCCGAGAATCCTCATTTTCCGCAACCTAAACCCCATTTCGACTTCTTGCAACCTGTTGGAGAATTTCCTAGGCCTGGATCCTACCCAGGATCACATCAAGTTGTATCAGAGCAACTCCACCTCAGGTTGTATCTCAACCAATCCATTTTACCTCCTTACATTCTTAACGATTCTATCTGTCGATTGTCAGAATTTTCAAAATTATTTGGCAACAGATAAAATCGTGATTTCATTTCAAAAAAGAACCTATTACGAGTCTAGTTTTTGTTAAAATTTATTTTGGAATTTTTAGACTCGATTTGATATTTTAGTCTGACCGATCAACTTCAAGCGTTTTTGCGCGAAAAGGTTTTCTGCAATTTTTAGTGTTTCGATTTTCATTAATTCGTTTTAATTGCTAAAATTATAAGATGGGTTGGATTTGTTTGAAAAAGAATCTATTATTTGAGAAAATTATTTCTAAAATTTTCAAACGTTTTTTGATAATTTTCTCAGTTCGAACAAAACAAACTGTCGCTTGGGATTCAAGCAAACTTGCCGATTGATTGTGGTAATAAACTTTTGGGCAGTTTTACTTGTTACTTGTTTACATTTGAACAGGCATGGTGGAAACCAGCCATGATGAAGAATCCGCAAATTCCAACAAGCAACTTCTTGATTCCTTTAGAGCCATGATGGATGAAAGCATGGCCACCATGAGAGCTGAACTAGAAAGATCCATCAATGACCGAATGAGGAGGCAACCACCGCCTTCTGATGGTGAGCAATACTATAGCCAATCTTCTATGTCACATCAGTCAAGAAGAAGACGACCAAGGGAAGAACAAATCCTTAGGATCAACCAAGCCAATCCTCGAGATCCTTTAGCCGGTCTTAAGCTCGAAGTTCCACCTTTCCATGGAACCAATGATCCGAAAGAATACCTAGAGTGGGAAAAGAGAGTGGAGATAGTCTTTGACTGTAGGGAGTTTACACAAGACCATAAGGTTCGCATAGCCCCAACCGCATTCAAAGATTATGCCCTAAGTTGGTGGGATCAGTTGGTTACCTCTAGAAGAAGGGCTGGGGATCTACCGATTGAAACTTGGAACCAAATGAAGATCACTATGAGGAAGCGGTTCGTACCAAGTCATTATCACCGAGAACTACACCTAAAGCTAAGAAACCTATCTCAAGGAAACCGATCCGTGGAAGAATACTACAAGCAGATGGAAACTTTGCTAACTAGAGCAGATGTTCAAGAGGATACGGAAGCCACTATGGCCAGATTCATGGGCGGACTTCATAGAGAAATAATAAAGCGGCTTGAGGTTCACCACTAAGTTGAGATGTAGGAACTACTCCATAAGGCTATCATGTTTGAAAAACAACTTAAGCGAAGAACTCCCAAACCCGGGTACACTTCCTCGAGGTTTTACCAAACCCGAGATGACAAGCCGAGCAAGGAATACAAACCTTTCCCTAAATCCAAGCAAGAAGAGCCGCGACTCAAGGGTATTGACAAGGGATCAAGTACCAAAACCAGCGAAATCCAATGTTTCAAGTGTAAGGGTTTTGGACATTATTCAAATGCATGTTCCAACAAGAGGACCATGGTGATCCAAGCCAATGGAGAACTTGAATCCGAAGAAGAACTTTCCGAGGCTGAATCAGTGGAAGAACGTGTTGCTGTGATGGGACAATTATTAGTTACAAGGCGAACCTTGAATATACATTCTAAGTCTGAGAAAAACAAACAAAGGGAAAATTTATTTCACACCCGTTGACTTGTAAACGAAAAGGTTTGCAGCCTAGTGATCGATGGGGGAAGTTGTACTAACGTGGTAAGTGAATCCATGGTAGAGAAACTTGGATTAGAAGTCATTAAAAGAGCTAAACCATATATGCTACAATGGCTTAATGATGAAGGAGAATTGGAAGTGCAAAACCAGGTTCTAGTACCTTTGTCGATAGGGAAGTACGAGGATGAAGTGATATGTGATATCCTACCTATGGATGCCGGCCATATACTCCTTGGAAGACCTTGGCAATCCATTCGGAAGATAACGTAGGATGGCTTCTCCAATAGATCTTCATTTGAGTTTAAGGGCAAAAAGAACATTCTAGTGCCGTTATCCCCACAAGAAGTTCATCTAGATCAACTCGCCTTGAAGAAAAACAAGCCCTCTTCCGACTCTAAGCTCAAGCAACCGGTCAACCTCATGATCAAACCTCAACGAGGGAGTTACCTTCCACCCCTACTCTTGGTATTTAAAGATTGCCTTCATACTAACCAAACTGATGAGGACATCGATACAAGCTCAGCTGGATCCAAGGAAGAAGCTATACACATAGCAACTATGGAACAAACACCAAGAACAAGATCAGGAACAAGGCATGTGAGAGAGCAATTTACCAAGTCCATGAACAGCCTCATCATTAAGGGAGTGAAAGAAGACGTGCAAGAATTACACAAGAGTCATACGACAACTTTCTTGCCTGTTCTTCAAGGAAACAAGGAATTTGCTATTTTTACTATCACCAAGCAAATTCAAGAGGCCCAAAGAAATCATTAAATGGGTATGTGCTCCATTTGTGCTCTTTTTCCCTTCACCAATTTTTGTCCCAATGGGTTTTGTTGGTAAGGTTTTTAACGAGGCAAATGGATCGCATCATCATCGGCCCATTTAGTTGATTTTCCGCTAGCCCAACAACACAATTTTCAGCCAAGGAGTTCAAGAGACATTTTCTGATTTCCAACACTCTGTTTTAATGTTGTCTCTTTCTCTTTCCTTCATACAGACTATCACTGGTCTTTTATTTATTTTGTGTTGAACATTTTTCTGAAGATAAAATGATTGAATCTGAATTTTCGAAACTGGAGAGTTTTCTCTTTGAATATTTCTGAGAAAGAAATATTTTGTCTTCTAAACTTCTTGTGTGCGAATCCTTGAAGCTTAGAGTGTATTAGACTTATCATAGATCCTTTCACAGATCTGTGTGACGTCTCTCAATCCATACCATTTTGTATCATCTCTTTGAACCTGTTGAGAGTGACCTTAGTCCAGCAACAGCTTCACCATCGCCCCATCTCGCCAACTTTTCACTCGGATTTGTTGAGAGTGACTTTTAATCCAACAACAATTCCTCCATCAAGCTATCCTTTAGGTACCGATTTATTTGGTGCTTATATCATCTGGTGTCAGAGCTTAAATGCTCCTAATCAGGTTTATCTATTCCTTTTACTTCAGTTTAATTTGTTTTGTGCGTGTCTGTTCATCTCCTTAATCTCGAGAAGTTAAGTTGTTTTCGTCTATGATATTGTCTGAATTTTCATAAATAATTGGCGTGTGATAAAATCGTGAAACTAGTTTCATCTGAACTTAGGACGAGTCTAATATTTGTTAAAATTAGTTTCTGAATTTTTGGAGGTGTTTTGATATTTGTTCGAAATTGAATTTTGAGTACAGTCGCTGTTAGGATTAACAGATCCTTCATCAAAAGTTGCGATTGTGTTTATTGTGTCTTTCAGTTTCCTTTGCATTTGATCTATTTTGTTTGAGTTGAGAGACAGGAAAAACTCAGACATGGGAGATCAGGGAGCCAATGATTTGGCTCAAGCTCTTGCTGCTATTAAAACTTAGCTACAGACCCTAGGAGAGCGCATAACTCGAATTGAGCAACCGCCACCACCAGCACGAAGAGCTCGTATCAGAAATATCCACCCGCACAGAGTAAATCTAGAAGATGTTGATGAGTTTGACTCAGAAGAAGAACCACCAGACCCTGAACCAAGGCAGAGAAGACAACGGTGCTGTGACAGAGAAGGCGAAGTAGATGCGCGACACAGAAATAATGACATCAAGCTCACTGCACCAACTTTTACTGGAAAATTTAATCCTGATGCTTATCTTGACTGGGAAAGGCGTATGGAGTACATCTTTGAGCATTACAATTATTCTGATCAAAGAAAGGTGTCTCTAGCTGCTGCTCAACTTACCGAAAATGCCTTAGCTTGGTGGGACAGAGATGTGTCCGAGAGAAGAAGGCATAGACATGGGCAAATTGTTACTTGGGGAGATATGAGATTTGCAATGAGGAAAAGATATGTCCCTGCTTACTACTATAGAGATCAGCAAAAAAAGTTCAGAAAACTTACTCAAGGATCCAAATCTGTAGAGGAATATTTTGATGAGTTCGAAACACTTCGAAACAGATTGGAGTGTGAAGATTCTGATGAAACTCTAATCGCGCAGTTCATAGATGGTCTTCAAGATGGTATTGCCAGAAAGGTGGAGAGACAGACTTACCATGATTTAAACGAGCTGCTGTATTTAGCTATTCAGGCTGAGCAACAAATTAAAAGGAAAACTCTGTCAACTAGCCGTAGCAAACCTGTTTGGAACCAGCAACCGCAAAAAGTTTTAGACAAAGGAAAGACTATTGAAGCGGATTCTAGATTCAAAAAGTCTGCACCAGAACCGTCTAAAGTCAATAAACTGGAATACGGTAATACTCAAACTCAACGAACTAGAGATATAACTTGTTTCAAATTTCAGGGAAAAGGACATTACGCAAGGGACTGCCCAAATCAGAGAGTTATGATTCTCAAAGCAAATGGAGAGTATGAATCTCAAGACGAGGCAGAATACGAGCAAGAAGAGTCTGAAGAAGATATTGTGGATTATGCTGACACCGGAGAGTTGTTAGTTATGAGAAGAGTACTCAGCGCTCTTTTTGAACCAGAAACTATTCAAAGAGAGAATATTTTTCATTCTCGTTGCACAATTAACTCTAAGGTATGTAGTTTAATTATTGGTGGTGGTTCTTGTACTAACGTGGCCAACAAATATTTAGTTGATAAGTTAGGTATTCCAAAGACCAAGCACCCTTGACCTTATCGACTTAAATGGCTAAATGACGATACCGAGCTTAAAATTTCCGAACAAGTTACAATTCCATTCAGTATTGGTAAGTATGCGGATCAAGTTGTGTGTGACATAGTGCCTATGCAAACTGGGCATTTGCTGTTGGGACGTCCATGGCAATTTGATAAAGAAGCTTTACACAATGGGAAAACCAATCATTATACCTTCTCGCACAACAACAAGAAGCATAGTTTGGCGCCTTTGACACCTCAAGAAGTGTTTGAAATGCAACGAACCATGTCCAAGGGAAATAAGCTAAGTAAATCCAATCTTTATGTAACACCTCATAGTGTTTTCAAATCTCTTGAATTAAAAGAACAGGTGCTACTAATGATCTTCAAGGAAGGTTTGTTTTCAGGTCAAGAAGAACAAGAATTACCACCAGTTGTTCTAGAGCTACTTGACAGATTCTCTAATGTGTTTCCCGAAGAGATCCCGCCCGGATTGCCACCAATAAGAGGAATCGAGCATCAAATTGATCTAGTCCCTGGTGCACCGTTGCCAAATAGAGTGGCTTATAGAGTTAATCCAGAAGAAGCAAAGGAGTTGGAAAAACAAGTTCAAGACTTGATGTCGAAAGGCTATATCCGAGAGAGTCTAAGTCCATGTGCTGTTTCTGTGCTTCTAGTGCCAAAAAAGATGGAACTTGGAGAATGTGCGTTGATTGTAGAGCCATCAACAACATCACTGTCAAATACCGACATCCCATTCCAAGGCTGGAAGATATGCTAGATGAGCTTAATGGAGCAACTATCTTCTCAAAAATTGATTTAAGAAGCGGATATCATCAAGTGAGAATGAAGGAAGGAGATGAGTGGAAAACGGCTTTTAAGACTAAGAGAGGTTTGTATGAGTGGCTGGTTATGCCATTTGGACTTACTAATGCACCAAGTACCTTCATGAGACTCATGAACCATGTCTTAAGGGCATACATCTGTAAGTTTGTAGTAGTTTATTTCGACGACATTTTGATTTATAGCTCTAACCTTGCAGATCACTTGAAACATCTTGAGCAGGTTCTTGAAACATTAAAGACTGAAAACCTCTATGCAAACCTAAAGAAATGCACGTTTTGTACTGATCAAGTTGTCTTTTTAGGATTTGTTGGGAGTTCACAGGGTTTAAAGGTCGATGAAGAAACGATCAAGGCGATACAAGACTGGCCGACTCCAACTACTATTGGACAAGTGAGGAGCTTCCATGGTCTGGCTAGTTTCTATCGGAGATTTGTAAAAGATTTTAGTACCATTGCTGCACCTTTAATATTGGTGATAAAAAAAAATGTGGAGTTCAAATGGGGGCCAGCACAAGATAAGGCATTCGCCAAGCTTAAAGATAGCCTCACACATGTGCCTGTTTTGGTACTTCCTAACTTCGATAAAACTTTTGAGATTGAATGTGATGCTTCTTGTATAGGCATGGGAGCTGTTCTTACTCAAGGAGGCAAACCAGTAGCATACTTTAGCGAAAACTTTAGTGGATCCTCCCTTAATTATCCCATTTACGATAAGGAGCTATATCCCTTGGTAAGATCTCTTGAAACTTGGCAACATTATTTATTGTCCAAAGAGTTTGTTATTCATACAGATCACGAAACGCTCAAACATCTAAGAGGACAAACTACACTAAAGAAGAGACATGCTAAGTGGCTTGAGTTTGTAGAAATGTTTCCTTACGTGATCAAATATAAGAAAGGGAAGGAGAACATTGTAGCTGATGCACTATCAAGGAGACACGCCCTAATCAGTACAATGGAGGCTAAGATTATGGGATTTGAACATATCAAGAGCTCATACGAAACTGATCCAGATTTTCAAGAAATTTTCTAAGAAACAAGCAAGGCTGCTCGCGGATCATTTTATCAACATAATGGGTTTTTGTTCAAAGATAAAAGGCTGTGCATTCCTCAAGGGTCAATGAGAGAGCTGCTGGTTGGAGAAGCTCACGGAGGAGGCCTCATGGGACATTTTGGACGAGACAAGACTTTGAGTGTTCTAATCGAGCATTTCTACTGGCCGCTTATGAAAAGAGGTGTGGAGAGATTCTGTGCCAAGTGCATCACTTGTCTAAAGGAAAAATCCAGGTCACATCCTCATGGTTTATATATGCCTTTCCCTATTCCTAACCTGCCTTAGGTAGACATTTCTATGGATTTTGTTTTAGGTCTGCCAAAAATCAACCACAAGGATTCTATCTTTGTAGTTGTAGACAGATTCTCAAAAATGGCTCATTTTATTCCATGCAACAAGACAAATGACGCTACTCAAACTGCTGATCTCTTTTTCAAAGAAGTAGTGCATTTACATGGAGTGCCGAGGACCATTGTATCAGATCGCGACACTAAGTTCCTAAGCCATTTCTGGAAAACGTTGTGAGGAAAGTTGGGAACCAAGCTGCTTTTCTCAACCACTTGTCACCCCCAAACAGATGGCCAAACTGAGGTAGTAAATCATACTCTATCTACTTTCCTGAGAGCAACGGTCGGTAAGAATTTACGAAACTGGTTATCATGCTTACCTTTCATTGAATTTGCTTATAATCATGCTAAGCATTCGGGTACTAAATTTTCTCCTTTTGAGATTGTCTATGGGTTTAATCCAGAAACTCCACTTGATCTTATATCTCTGCCCCGAGCTGTTTATTCTAATGAAAAGCCAGAGCAGACTTTGTGAAGAAGCTTCATCAAAAGGTTACAAAAAATCTGGAAGACAAGACCGAGAAGTACAAACAACATGCTGATAAACACCGAAAGGAAGTCACATTCGAACCAGGAGATTGGGTTTGGTTGCATATGAGGCATGAGAGATTTCCAGACAAAAGAAAATCCAAGCTTGATCTGCCCGGTGAGTTCACTATTTCTCATACTTTCAATGTTGCTGATTTAGCCCCTTTCCATTAAGATTTACCTGTTCTGAGGTCAGAAACTTTTCAAGAGGGAGAATATGATGAGGACATTGATACAAGCTCAGCTGGATCTAAGGAAGAAGCTATACACATAGCAACTATGGAACAAACACCAAGAACAAGATCAGGAACAAGGCGTCTGAGAGAGCAATTTATCAAGTCCATGAACAGCCTCATCATTAAGGGAGTGAAAGAAGACGTGCAAGAATTACACAATAGTTGTACAACACCTTTCTTGCCGGTTCTTCAAGGAAACAAGGAATTTGCTATTTTTACTATCACCAAGCAAATTCAAGAGTCCCAAAGAAATCACTAAATGGGTATGTGCTCCATTTGTGCTCTTTTTCCCTTCACCAATTTTTGTCCCAATGGGTTTTGTTGGTAAGGTTTTTAACGAGGCAAATGAATCGCATCATCATCGGTCCATTTAGTTGATTTTCCGCAATCCCAACAACATAATTTTCGGGTAAGGAGTTCAAGAGACATTTTCTGATTTCCAGCACTCTGTTTTAATGTTGTCTCTTTCTCTCTCCTTCATGCAGACTATCACTTGTCTTTTATTTATTTTTGTGTTGAACATTTTTCTAAAGATAACATGATTGAATCTGAATTTTCGAAACTGGAGAGTTTTCTCTTTGAATATTTCTGAGAAAGAAATATTTTGTCTTCTAAACTTCTTGTGTGTGAATCCTTGAAGCTTAGAGTGTATTAGACTTATCATAGATCCTTTCACAGATCTGTGTGGCGTCTCTCAATCCATTACCGTTTTGTATCATCTCTTTGAACCTGTTGAGAGTGACCTTAGTCCAGCAACAGCTTCACCATCGCCCCATCTCGCCAACTTTTCACTCGGATTTGTTGAGAGTGACTTTTAATCCAACAAAAATTCCTCCATCAAGCTATCCTTTATGTTCCGATTTATTTGGTGCCTATATCACAAACCATGCATGATATTCCTAGCAAAATTCAATTTTTGTTGCAGGAGTTCCGCGACATGTTCCCGGAGGAGAATCCACGTGGATTACCACCGATCCGAGGAATAGAGCACCAGATCGACTTTTTGCCCAGAGCTACTCTTCCAAACAAACCCGCCTATAGGACCAACCCTGTAGAGACCAAGGAGCTTCAGCAACAAGTCACCGAACTAATGGAAAAAGGACATATCCATGAAAGCATGAGTCCATGCGCCGTACCCGTTCTACTTGTCCCTAAGAAAGATGGATGTTGGAGGATGTGTGTTGATTGCCGAGCCATCAACAATATCACTGTAAAGTATCGCCATCCTATACCTAGACTAGATGATATACTTGATGAATTGCATGGCTCTATTATCTTTTCAAAGATAGATCTTAAAAGTGGGTACCATCAAATTAGGATGAAAGAAGAGGATGAATGGAAAACGACATTTAAAACTAAACATGGATTATATGAATGGTTAGTCATCCCTTTTGGGTTAACAAACGCACCTAGCACTTTTATGAGGTTAATGAACCATGTCCTTAGGGTATTCATAGGTTGTTTTGTGGTTGTTTACTTTGATGACATCTTAGTTTATAGCCGCAACCTAGATGACCACGTAGATCACCTTAGGAAAGTCTTAGAAGTGCTTAGGAAGGAAACCTTGTATGCAAACCTTAAGAAATGTACCTTTGGGACGGATAATCTAGTGTTTCTAGGTTTTGTGGTAAGTGCAGATGGCATTAAGGTTGATGACGAAAAGATTCAAGCCATCAAAGATTGGCCAAGTCCAACCAATGTAAGCGAAGTAAGAAGCTTCCATGGACTTGACGGGTTCTATAGGAGGTTTGTCAAGGATTTCAGCACAATATCAGCCCCACTTACTGAGGTCATCAAGAAAAATGTTGGTTTCAAATGGGAGCAAGCTGAAGAAGAGGCGTTCCAAGCCTTGAAAGACAAACTCACACTGCTCCGGTTCTATCCCTTCCTAACTTCGATAAAAACTTTGAAATTGAATGTGATGCTTCAGGAATTGGTATTGGTGCTGTTCTTATGCAGGATCAAAAGCCTATAGCCTACTTTAGTGAAAAACTTAGAGGCGCCACCCTCAACTATCCAACGTATGATAAGGAGCTTTATGCACTTATTATGGCATTACAAACATGGCAACATTACTTATGGCCCAAGGAATTTGTCATCCACACGGATCATGAGTCTCTTAAGCATCTCAAAGGACAACATAAGCTCAACAAGAGACAGGCCAAGTGGGTTGAGTTCATTGAAACCTGCCCATACGCGATGAAGTACAAAAAAGGTAAGGAGAATGTAGTAGCCGATGCTCTTTCTCGGAGATATGTAATCTTAAAACTCTTTAGAGGTCAAACTATTTGGTTTTGAGCAAATGAAAGAACTCTATGCTATTGATAATGATTTCAAAGATATCTTCGCATCATGTGAGAAATCCGGTTCGGAAAAATTCTATAAGGCCGATGGATACTTGTTTTATGAGAACTGGTTATGTGTACCTAACTCCTTTTTGCGAGACTTGTTTGTCAAGGAAGCTCATGCAGGTGAACTTATGAGACATTTTGGCATAACAAAAACCTTAGCCGTGTTGCAAGATCATTTCTTTTGGCCACATATGAGGCATGATGTGGAGAAGGCGTGTCAACGATGTACCACGTGTAAACAAGCCAAATCCACGATCCAAAACCACGGTTTGTATCTTCCTTTACCTATTTCCTTGCATCCTTGGCATGACATTTCCATGGACTTTGTACTTGGTTTACCTAAGACCAAGACAAGTTCAATCTTTGTGGTAGTAGACAGATTTTCTAAATGGCACATTTTATACCATGTCATAAAACCGATGATGCCATTCATGTAGCTAATTTATTCTTTAAAGAAATTTTTAGACTTCATGGTATGACTAGGACCATTGTTTCGGATAGGGACACTAAATTCCTTAGTTATTTTTGGAAAACACTGGTCTAAACTAGGAACTAAACTTTGCTTTTCTACAACATGTCATCCGCAATCCGATGGTCAAACTGATGTCGAGGATGGATGGACCGTTCAAAATCACCAAAAGGCTTAATGATAACGCCTACATTCTAGATCTCCAAGGTAAGTACCAAGTCAGTCCAACCTTCAACATTACTGATTTAGTGCCTTATATTGCAGATGAAACCGATTTGAGGACAAATCCTTTTCAAGTGGGGGAGGATGATGAGATTATGCCTAGCAAGGAACTTGGACCAGAACTACTCGAGGATGAGGAGAACCACGAGGATCAAGGGAGGCAGATTGTACCCGAGCAAGGACATGAAGATTTGCACATTCCCCTTGGTCCCATCACTCGGTTCAAACAAGCCAAGCTTAAGACCACTTTGCAACATCTCCTCAACACTATCTCGGGAAATTTAGGTAATGCTAATCCAACCACATTGGTTGTGATATAAGCTATCTAAATGTTTGTCAAGAGAGGTGGTGGGACTTGTACTCTTTTTCCCTTCGTTTGGTTTCGTCCCGATGGGTTTTCCAAACAAGGTTTTTAATGAGACAATACCTCACCACTTTTCCAAAGCCTCTTGATAAACCCAAGCCCATCTACTTCTTCAAGCCGCGGCAATGCATTCAAAGATCAGTCAAAGCGTTCAAGTTTATGGTTTAATGATTATAGAATTCCAAGAGTTGAATGTGTTAAGTTTCATGCATTGAACCCTATATTTAACTGCGTGTATTCTCATTTCAATCTATCAAACTTCTTTTCAAAATCTCTTTACTTTGTTTGATTATTTTCGCTTGCTTATAGTGTTCGGATCCTTATCCTCACTCCTAGCAACTCCTTTGAAAGTCTTAAGGATTCTTTCATCATCCTTAGGAAGTTTCACTCGATCCATCTCTTGTTCACTAAGTCGGGTTTTAACCCTTCCGAGCAAGCAGATAGTTCAAGGGTCACTCATAACCCTCGGAAGTGTCATTTCGATCCATCGCGTTTCCATTGTCATGTCATCGCCCAAACCACGTAGTCGATCCCGTGTTTCATCCTCGTGTCGCTTCACCTCCACATTGCCGGTCCACGTCCCAAACCACGTAGCCGATCGTCGAGTCTTGCATCGCCGTGTCGATTCCTCTTCAAGTCGTCAACCCTCATCCAACCATCGTTACATTCCTCGACAGATCCACGTATCCTACTCTCATTCGGTACCTGCTCATGCCCCGAGTCCCTCGACACCCCGTTAACCCCGATCCACATTGATAACCATGTCCCGTATCGAGCAACCCTCGTATCATACCCCCTCGTATTCCTGAGAATCCTCATTTTCCGCAACCTAAACACCATTTCGACTTCTTGCAACCTGTTGGAGAATTTCCTAGGCCTGGATCCTACCCAGGATCACATCAAGTGGTATCAGAGCAACTCCACCTCAGGTTGTATCCCAACCAATCCATTCTACCTCCTTACATTCTTAACGATTCTATCTGTCGATTTTCAGAATTTTCAAAATTATTTGGTAATAGATAAAATCGTCATTTCAGTTTTCAAAGAACCTATTACGAGTCTAGTTTTTGTTAAAATTGATTTCGGAATTTTTAGATTCGATTTGATATTTTAGTCTGACCGATCAACTTCAAGCGTTTTTGCGCAAAAACGTTTTCTGCGATTTTTAGTGTTTTGATTTTCATTAATTCGTTTTAATTGCTAAAATTATAAGATCAGTTGGACTTGTTTTGAAAAAGAATCTATTATTTGAGAAAATGTTTTCTAAAATTTTCAAACGGATTTTGATAATTTTCTCAGTTCAAACAAAACAAACTGTCGCTTGGTATTCAAGCAAACTTGCCGATTGATTGTGGTAGTAAAATTTTGGGCAGTTTTACTTGTTACTTGTTTACATTTGAACAGGTACCAAGGTGGAAATCAGCCATGATGAAGAATCCGAAAATTCCAATATCTACACATTTTTCATTCATTATACATACATTTTGGCCTTCTTTCGTTCCATTTCACATCACTTTGGATTGTATATATATATAATTGAGTCTCACTTTTGCATAATCCTGCATTTTAGAAATCTTAAGTTTCATGTCTTGCATGTTCATAGTCTTTGAGTCTTTTTTAGGTGCTTATGGGTCTTTCAGCCTTGATGATGAGGTGAAGAAGAAACACATGAGAAGGTTTGGTGAAGAATATAGAAGCTAGCGACCAACGCATAGCGGCTTCTCAGCACCAGTGGACTCCACTGGCCAGGAGTTTCAGCCTCCGCACACCCCTCATCTTAGCGACCATCACTCAGCGACCTTGCCACAGTGAGAGGACGTAGCGGCTGGAGCTAGCGACCTTGCATGGTCACTAGAAGTCAACACAACCCATCCGGCAAAGAATATTGGCCGGGCATAGTGACATTGTCATGTCACGGGGTTTGAGCGGCCTAAAATGTAGCGACTTAGCTATGTCGTTAAGACCGGTCCCAAATTTGCAAATCAAGCTTCTAAACCGGTTCACTCTGAGAGTACTGCAAATTGATTTATTTTACTTAGCTTCCTTTTTTAGTTACTATAAATACCCTTAAAGGATAATGTTAAGGGTCATGCTTGTTTTTAGAGAATCTCTCATGCCACTTTTGAGTTTATGAAAAGACTCTGTAGAGATTTATCTATTCAACTATTAAATCTTCTTCCTCCTCTTAATCTTTCAACTATTATTCTCATAGTCATAATTATGCATCAATCAAACCAATTGATTTGTGTTTTCATGATGATGAGTTTCGGGTTTAGTTGATTAGGATGATTTGATGAGTTAATGATGATGTTTAGGAAAAGATCTTAGGTAATCCTTCACTTAGGTTGTTAGTAATGCTAGATTAAGCTTGTACTTGAGAAATCTATATCATTAGCATTTCATTCCTGGAAGGTGTTTGGTAAAATATTTAAAAGAACCTAAATGTGTTTTTCATGCTTAGCTTATGGAAATAGTTGATTAGGATGACTAGTGGTTGGATAAGACTTTATTATTGATTAGGATCATTAGTCATTTAATTGCGAACAAAAGGGGTTGATAATTAAATGATTAGTGAAGACATTAATGCCATGGAAGTGGATTAGTCTAGATAATGATCCTTAGCCTAGGATAATGTTCTTAATATGTATTTAGCATCATCAAACATTTATCATCTCATCTAGATTATTGACACTCCCGAGACTCACCACTTTTTTTATTTGAATTTCAATCCGTTTTTTAGTTATTTTCCACTTTCTTTTAGTTTGAATTTGTTTCCAAAAGCACAAACTTTATATCGCTTAGATTTAACTATAGACTTGCATTCCTAGTGTGTTGTTCTAGTTTCTCCGTGGATCGATACCTTTTATACTCAACCGGTTGTAAAACCTCAATATCACTTAGCTATTACTCCAGCTCGTCCAGCTAGCCCAGCTTGCCTAGCTGGTCAGCTAGACACTTTCCCTTCTTTTTACACGACTATGTCTTTGGTCCGTTTCTCGGCCATGACTTGTCGTTCCTAAACTTTTCCATTATCCTTCTTGATGCGATTACGGATGGCTCTAAGGATCAAGAACCTGGAGCTGGGAAAAAGCATGAAGACATGGACGAGAAAGGAGCTAAGGATGCTTTGGACGTACATCTCGGAGCAATGACCCTTTCTCGGACCAAGGAGTTTACCCAAGCTTTTAGAGTCTTGCTTTCCTAGGCTTCGACCCAAGATGATCACTTGAGCTCTGGAGGTTGTGTCGAGGCTACTCAGGTCATGATACATGCTCAAGAAAACTAGTAAATGGCCATGTGATCTACTCGCTCTCTTTTTCCATTGTCTTCACTTTTTCCCATGTGGTTTTCCTGAGAAAAGTTTTGAACGAGGCTTGTGGCTTACATGTGTCATCTTGCCATTTTCTAGTTCAATCCAAGACCATTATCATGTTGACATTGGCGCAGGCTTTTGTAATGCAGTTCTAGGAGGCTCCAAGGACTAGTAACAGGGAGTTGTCACTGAGGAAGAAGAAATAAGCGAGCAAGGAGCAAACAGAGCAAAAAGATCCCTACTCCAACCCACAACTTGTCCTCGGACAAAAGAGTTTCATCAAGACTTTAGAGTTTCACTCCATCAAGTGAAGATTCAAGAGGATCAACCGAGCTACGAAGGATGTTTCATGGCCACCTTGGTCATGATGCATGCTCGGGAAGGCTAACTGCATGGCGATATGATCCGGTAGCACTCTTTTTCCCTTAGCTCGGTTATGTCCCAATGGGTTTTCCGAGGAAAGTTTTTAATGAGGCTAGTGGATCATATGGCCATCTTTGCCATACCTTAGTCCGATCCATGAGGCCCAATATCAAGACAACTATGGGCGCCATCTACTTCTTTCTTATCTCATTTCAAATTCAAACTTATTTTAATTGATTTATTATTTCTGAGTTGGTGATTTCTGAGGCTTGTCTTGAAGTCACCTCTTCGCCGTCTCATCTCTTCTCTTTTCTTTATATTTTCGTGTGATCTTCTTTGTAAACTGATCTATCATTTGTATTCAAACTCCATTTATGAATAGATCATTGAATTTCTTTTTCATGTGTTGAAACTGAATTCTCTTATACTTATCAAAAGGCCTTCTGCATCCTTTGGTGGCGTCGTTCGATTCATGCCTCTTTCTAGATTGCTCGTTTGTCGAGTCTAGTTGGAGTTCCTCATTACCTTGACTTCACGATGTCGAGATTGGGCGTGATTCCCCATTGGAATTGTATCATTTCGTCATGTTGTTATGCATTTTAAAATTCAAACTTTAGCTTTATTGTTGTGTGGTGTTTCGAGGGTGTGTTGTTTCGAGCTGTCCTCGCTAATACGCCCTTCTCTTCTTCTTCTTCTCTTTATATTCTCGTGAACCACATTGTAAGAAACTCATCTATCTTTTTATTTATCCAAACTCTTTCTAAAAGATCAGATCATTGATCCTTTATTTTTGTTGAATTGATCTCTCCGACTTATCAAAAGGTGTTCTGCAACCTTTTGTGGTGTCTTTCGCTTCAACTGCTTGTCTTCGAGTCCTCATCATCTCGTCGTTCAAGTATACCACTCCAAAATCTTCTAACTATCGCATTTTGGGAAGATCTCGGATCGAGATTGTATCAAGTGGTATCAGAGCCCGCTTAGAAGTTGAATGTTTTCTGTCCTATTTTTGTTTCGATTTTCATAAAATATTGGTGTGTGATAAAATTGCGAAATCAATTGATTATTATCTAGAAAAGTTCTAGTATTTGTTAAAACATTTTCTGGAATTTTTGGATGTGTTTTGATTATTTTTCGTGACCGATGAACTATCACCTTCGTGATTAGGGTTCTAGGTGATCCGCGTGTTTTTGTCTGTGCGATCCATTTGCTTTCAAAAGAACTAGTTACTGGGTCCGTGTTGTGTTGTTTTTGAGTCAGGGATGTTCGATCTTGACGAGGAGACAGAAACAACCGTGACAAGCTTCTCGTGGAAGTGATAACCGCAAAAATCAATCACTGATGAAAGAAGAAGTCAAATCACTCCGTCCAGAGTATACACCAGATCTTGTTTGTGAGATTAGAGGATGACCAAGAAGAGAGTTTCTTTTATCTAGAAGAATTTGAGTATTCAGTCCAAAACCGAGGAGCAACGAGAAAATTTGTTTCACACTCAATGTCAGGTTCAAGGAAGGTTTTGTAGTCTTATTATTGATGGAGGTAGCTGTACTAATATGGCAAGTTAAACGATGGTTAAGAAGCTCGGAATGAAGGTCATGAAGCATCTAAAATCGTATAATCTCCAATGGTTCAATGAAAGTGGAGAAATGAGAGTCAAGCAACAAGTGTTGGTCCCTATTGCCATCGGAGGATATAAAGATGAACTTTAATTTGATGTTTTACCAATGGAGGCTGGGCATATACTTCTTGGGAGAAAATGGCAATCAGATAGAAAAGTTAAGCATGATGGGTTCATTAATCGATATTTCTTTGAGTGTAAAGGAAGAAAAACCGTGTTAGTTCAGATGACACCTTAAGAAGTGTATCAAGATCAGATTCGACTAAAGATCAAAGAGGACACCCGAGTTAAGCAGCCTAACTTTTTTGTTAGGGCTGGTGAGGTTAAGAAAGCTATGCACTCGGAACAACCCATCCTATTATTTGTATTTAAGGAAGTCTCTTGAGCTTAACTAACATAACACCAGCGCTGCCGAATGAGATGGTTAAACTTATGCAGGATTTCAAAGATGTGTTTCTGGAGGACAAACCACATGGACTTCCACCAGTCCACAGTTTTGAACAACAAATAGATTTTTTCCTTGGAGCTTTACTTCCCAAACGACCAGCTTATAGAACCAACCCCGTGGAAACTAAAGAATTACAAAGGCAGGTGGACGAGCTCATGGAGAAAAGTCATATCCGAGAGAGCATGAGTCCTGGTGTTGTTCCCTTGTTACTTGTACCAAACAAAGATGGTAGTTGGAGCATGTGTGTTGATTGTAGAGCCATCAACAATATCATGGTGAAGTATCGACATCCTATTCCTAGATTCAATGATATACTTGATGAATTGCATCGTTCTAGCATCTTTTCTAAAATTTATCTTAAAAGTGGATATCATTAAATTAGGATGAAAGAAGGTGATGAATGGAAAACTGCATTTCAAACTAAGCATGGTTTATATGAATGGTTAGTAATGCCGTGTGGGTTGACAAATGCACCTAGTACCATCATGATATTGATGAATCATGTTCTTAGAACCTTCATTGGAGATTTTGTTGTAGTATATTTTGATGATATTCTAGTATACAGCAAAAACTTGGAAGAACATGTTAAGCATCTTGGTTTCGTGTTGGAAATCCTTAGAAAGGAGAAACTTTATGCTAACTGAAAGAAATGCACCTTTTTAACAGATAACCATGTTTTTCTAGGTTTTGTGGTAAGTGTATACGGCATAATGGAGGATGAGGAGAAGATCAAAGCTATTAAAGAATGGCCAAGTCCAAATAATGTGGGAGAAGTGAGGAGTTTCCATGGTCTTGTCAGTTTCTATAGACGCTTTGTGAAAAACTTTAGCACCATAGCTGCTCCACTTACGGAAGTCATCAAAAAGGATGTTGGGTTCAAATGGGAGAAGGCTCAAGAAGAAGCCTTTTAATGCTTACACATGCCCCTCTCTTGATATTACATGATTTTACTAAAACTTTTGAAATTGATGTGATGCCTCAGGTATAGGAATTGAAGCTGTCCTAATGCAAGACAAAAGACCCATTGCATATTGCAGTGGAAAGCTAGGAGAAGCTACTTTGAAGTACCCTACATATGACAAGGAACTTTATGCGTTGGTCCCGGCTTTATCAACATGGCAACGCTATTTGTGGCTGAAGGACTTTTTCATACACACAGATCATGAATCCCTTAAGCACTTGAAAGGACAAAAAAAGCTCAACAAGAGGGACAAAAAAAGCTCAACAAGAGGCATGCAAGTTGGGTCAAATTCATTGAGACATTTCCTTAGGTATATAAGTTGTGTGAAAAATTTGCAACTGGTCAGTATTATAGGACAAAAGGACTTTTATTTTATGATAATCGCTTGTGTGTGTCTAACTGTTATACTCGAGAGTTATTTGTTAGAGAAGCCCATGGTGGAGGACCGATGGTGCATTATGGAGTCGCCAAAACTCTTAAGGTGATGGAAGATCACTTTTATTTGCCGCACATGAAACGGGATGTTGAGAGGATTTATAGTAGGTGTTTCACATGCAAACAAGCTAAGTCTAAGGTTCAGCCCCAAGCTCTTAATCTCTCTCCCTCTCTATCTCTCTCCTCCTCTAAGGAACTCTCAAAACCCTAATTAATAGTCTAAAACACGAGTTGAGGTCTTTTGTAAATACATGAAACTTCAAGGCAAAGTTGCAAATCTTCAAAAAGTGTTAGTCTTCGCGTGGAATTATGAAAAAAGACCCGTGTCGACTGACACACATGGTTGTGTCAATTAACACAAGTATGTCCAAATGATCCCAAACGTATGTAAACCTTTAAAAGACTTGAAAAATACTTAAAAGACACATAAAAGACTCGATTATATACATATATCATGGTTTAAAACTCATAAAAACCATGATATATTAACTCCCTCAGACTTAGCTTTTGCTTGCCCTCAAGTAAACAACAAACTGAGCAAAAGGAGAAGTTTGAAAAAATGGAAACTCACCTCCTTTTAGAGCATTGCACTACATCTTACAATCCACATACAACAAAACCAATCCAAATCAAACCTCATTGTACTTCTGTAGACATTTGCATCTTTCCAGATTCAACCCACAATTTTTCAACATAGTCCATAAGCCCTTTATCGTTGGGTCTCATCTCTGATCTCAATATTAAGAACGTTCTAGACTCATTACCATGACAAACCAACCATACAAAATTTGGTACTCTTTCTCTCCTCCAGACTTTTTTTCTTTTTACACAGGTTATTTTGTGTCAATTATGAACGATGAGTCAAGCCCTATGAACATCAGTCACATCGATCATGTAAAAGGATAAATCAGATAATAGCTCAGGCTTTAGTGGGTTTCTCATGGAAATATGGGCGTCTCAAGTCAATTGGTCAGCCTTTGGTTTTTTCATTAGTCGGATCTGGACTGATTCTGCAACAATGGTCACTTAGATAAAATAGTCAACACAATAAACCAAGAGAAAGGTCAAAGTTTCCAACATATTTGACTCAATAAAACGACAAACTGACTATAAGAAAAGAAAAGATATTGTTAGTAATCACCTCCCCCATACTTGAACAACACTGTTCCCAGTGCTATTGAGGCTTGATTTCAGCTGAAAGTGATATGGAACTGAGAAAACTAGGAAAACAAGAACCGTACATGTCGGTTGCACCTGTGTCGACCGACACACATGGTTGTGTCGATGATACAGATGTTGTATTAGCAGTGTCAACCAGCCATATCGATGATGTGATCCAGGCTAGGATCAAGTCCTAGGAAAATCTCCAACAGGTTGCAAGAAGTCAAAATGGGGTTTAGGTTGCGGAAATGAGGATTCTCGGGAATACGAGGGGCTCCAACGCGAGGAAGGCTCGAGGCGGGACGTGGTTCATCGACGTGGTTTGGGCACAACATGATGACGATGGACATGACGAACGAACAGGGAATATATGATGATCGGCTACGTGGGTCAAGATGAGGGATGGAACGACGATCGGATGAGGATCGACGAAGTGAAGGGGAAATGACACAATGGTGGTTGATGCGAAGAACGAGCGATGATCGACTACGTGGTTTGGGACGTGGTTCGACAACGTGGAGGGAAAGCGATACGACGATGGAAGAGACGAGGAATGACGATGGTTCGAAGTGACACTTGCAAGGGTTAGGGATGACCCCTGGACTATCAAACTTGTTCGAGGAAGGGTTAAGACCCGACTAGTGAACAAGAGGTGGATCGAGTGAAACTTTCTAAGGATGATGAAGAGATCCTTAAGAATTTCGATAGACTTGCTAGGCGTGAGGATAAAGATCCGAACACAATAAACAAGCGAAATGATCAAACAATTTAGAAGAGATTTTTATTAGAAGTTTGATGGCTTGAAAAGAAGAAAACTCGCGGATACATATAGGGTTCAATGCATGAAACTTAACAACAATCAACTCTTGGAATTCTACAAACATTAAACGGTAATCTGAAAAGCTGGACTGATCCTTTGAATGAGTTTTCGCCGTTTGGAGAAGAAAGAAATGAGCCTAGGTTTATCAAGAGGCTTGTGAAAAGTGATGAGGCCTTGTCTCATTAAAAACCTTGTTTTGAAAACCCATTGGGACAAAACCAAACGAAGGGAAAAAGAGTACAAGTCCCACCACCTCTCTTGATAAACATTTAGGTAGCTTGTATCACAACCAATGTGGTTGGATTAGCATTTCCTAAACTGCCTGGTATAGTGTTGAGGAGATGTTGCAAAGTGGTCTTAAGCTTGGCTTGCTTGGAACGAGTAATAAGGCCAAGGGGAATGTGTAAATCTTTATGTCCTTGCTCGGGTACAAGCTGCTTCCCTTGATCCTCATGGTCCTCTTCATCCTCAAGTAGTTCTGGTTCAAGTTCCTTGCTGGGCATAATCTCATCAATCGACCTTGGTCAAAGGCACTCCGTATGTTCGATTAGTGTGTCGACTGACACCAAGGTGTGTTGATCGTCACAGAGGCTCATGGTCGACAAGAAATCCTGATTTCTCTATACATGATACAAAACACACTAAAACCGAATATAAAACGAAACAAGACTAAAAACTGTGTATTTACGGATTTATCAGTGGGTTGCCTCCCACCAATCGCTCATTTAACATCACTAGCTTAACTAAACTAAGGTCGGGCAGTAGGTGCATCAGTTAGAGACACAATGTGTCCTGATGGAGTTTCAGCTTTCGCACAGTAATGTTTCACCCTTTATCCATTCACAGTGAACTCATTGTCATCAGCATTCGTCAGAACGATAGCACCATATAGTTGGACATCTTTGATGTTGAAAGGACCTGATCAACGAGAACCCAATTTTTGAGAAAACAATTATAACCGAGAATGATACAGAAGTACCTTGTCATTTGGTTTGAAGTCTCGGGAGATGATCTTCTTATCATGATGTGCCTTTGTTTGCTCATTGTACAACTTGGAGTTCTTATAGGCATGGTATCTGATTTGATCCAGTTCGTTCAGCTGATCCAGTCGCCACTCTACAAAGAACTTGATGTCAAAATTAATCATCCTTACTGCCCATGCTGCTTTGTGCTCCAACTCGACCAGAAGGTGACAAGCTTTCCCGTAGAGAAGATGATATGGTGTAGTCCCCAGTGGTGTTTTGAATGCAGTCTTGTAGGCCCATAGCGCATCATCCAGCTTACTAGCCTAGTCCTTCCTAGTCTTGCCCACAGTCTTCTCCAAGATCTCTTTGATATGTCTGTTCGAAACCTCAACTTGTCCACTTGTCAAAGGATGATAGGGAATAGCCACGCGATAATTCACACCATGCTTCTTCAATAGTTTCTCAAAGACCTTGTTGACAAAGTGAGAACCACCATCACTTATCACAATCCGAGGTACTCTAAATCGAGGGAAAATTATGGTCTTAAATATCTTAAGAACCACAGAGGCATCATTGGTCGGACTAGTGATAGTCCACAGCGATCAAAATATACAGATTTCCATATGATGAAGGAAAGGGTCCATAAAATCAATGCCCCAACAATCAAATACGTCAACTACCAGAATGAAGTTTTGTGGATCTCATGCCGCTTGCTTATTTTTTCCCTTCGCTGACAAGCATCACACTGAGCTATGAATGCCCAAGCAGGCCATCAGAAGCCTGCTTGAAAAACTTTAGACACTGTCTTAAAAGTCGCGAAGTGTCCAGCATACTCGGAACCATGACAATGAAACAGCACATCTAGAATCTCAGTCTCGGTAATGCGTCTTCTGTAAATCCTATCTGCATAGTGTTTGAACAAGTAAGGTTCATCCCAGTAGAACCTTCAGAGCTCTCTCAAGAATTTCTTCTTGGCATATCCTATAAAGTTTTTTGGTTTATCATCTGCAGCAAGGTAATTGGCAATATTAGCGTACTATGGTCGATCGGGAAGAGTTACAGCGCATAATTCCATGTGGTAGTAACCAATATGAACCGATGAAGGTTTTGGGTTTGTTTATGCCCTGTGTCAGACCTTAATATCAAATTATTGGAGAAGTATAATCCATCTCAGCAACCTTGGGTTTGCATCCTTTTTCTGCATCAAGTACTTTAGAGTAGAGTTGTATGTGTGTGTTATCACCTTAGAACCAACCAAATACGAACGAAACTTCTCAAACTTGAAAACCACAGCCAACAACTCCTTCTCGATAGTTGCATAGTTCCTCTGCGCATCATATAGTGTTCTGTTGGCATAGTAAATGGCACTGGCATCACACATCACCTCGAAAGGCAACTCCCAGTCTAGTGATTGCACAATTTGAGGTCACTAATGCTTGCTTGATCTGTTTGAAGGCTGATTGACATTCCAGATGTCATTCTATGGTATGCAGATGTACCATAGAGACATGTAAATGTGGTCTTTTCCTGATCTTTGGGATGGATATGAATCTGAAAGAAACCTGAGTATCCATCTAGGAAGCAGTAGTAGGGGTGGTTAGCCAACCTCTCAAGCATCTGATCAACAAATGGCAACCGAAAGTGATCTTTCCTTGTAATCAATACACATCATGTGTCTAGTTACAGTTCTGTAGGAATCAGCTTGTTCTTCTCGTTCTTAATCACTGTGACTCCCCCTTTCTTAGGAACCACATGCACTAGATGATGTATATGTATTTTACCTCATTTAACATGCATTTCTCATCATTTAATTATCGTTTCATCACTTGTTTCACTCAATTCATTGTCTTTTTCACTCATACTAGGATTTGCATTAGATTGGCATACTTATCGCATTTGGAGTTGTTCTCAGGTCAAATGGATACTTTAGAAGAATATTTCGTGTTTGAGGAAGGATGGTGTGGAGTACTTGATGAAGACCACTCGATCTAACATGCAGAGTTCACAACTCGACCACAAGCTATGCCAAGCTGAAGATGACCACTGGGTCTGAGGACTCGATCGATGCCTGAGTCCACCACTCGATGCCAAGCCAAGTTGAAGGACAAGAAGTCAACTTTGAAGAATAGCTCAACTCGACCTCCCCCACTCGATCAAGAAGTCGAGCTCTACCACCGACCTAATGAGACTTAGCTTATTTTGTCTTTTGTGTTTTAGGGTTTCTTTTTGTAAAAGGTATAAAAACCTTTCCCATTGAAAACCCTAAGGATCTCTTTTTCTCTTATCTTATCTTCTTTTCTATTTCTCTATAACCACCTTCTTAATTTCTTAGATTTTATAACTTAAATCTACCTTGATCCCTTAACTTTTTGCACTTAATTTCTTCACAATCCTTCTAATCTCATCATTCTGATCATGATTATGCACTTTATTTCATTTTCTGGGTTTGAGCATTTTAGGATGATTTCTGAGTAGTGAACTAGGGTTCTTAAGGATGGGGTAGATCTGTGTAGGATTCTTGGTCTCCTTAGATGTTTAAGCTTGTAATTGCATAGATCTCTTCTGGATTAGGTGTTTGTAATGCTATTCCTTGCTAACCTCTTGGAATTAGATTTGAGGCATTTCACATCCGAAAGGTGTTAGATGAAATGCTTGATGAAACTTATGCCAAATATTTATGACTTTAACCCAAGAGATTGGTAGTTTCAGTTGTATTTTGACATTGATGAACTGTTTCTTAATGCTTTCTTATGCTATGTTTCATTAATACTTGCTCTCTGTCTCATTGAATAGGTATTAAGATTAGGAAGTGGCATAGGCTTATTGGTGTTTATCATGAGAGTGGACTCACCTTGTTTTAATGTTCATCGTCTAGGGATAGCTTCTGTGAAGTTTGATTAAGCATCTCGGAGACACCAGGGAGAATCACAGATCCATGAATCCTATCGTTAGAGCGTTTCTTCTTGTTGATTGATATTCTGCTTCTGCTTTGCTTTGATTTCTTATTTTGTTTAGTTTCTATTTCCTTTTGCAATTTAGAACTGCTAGGTTATCGAACATCTCCTAATTGGATTGACTTCGAGGATTTCTGATCATATCTTAATTGTTAGCATCCACCCATTTTGATTGACACCTTTTATACTACAATGGCTTGATTGTGCATTAGGCAATTGAACTCTGATACTCAAAAATCTTAGTATCAGTAGACTAACTCAGTCACTGTCTGAGGTATGATAGATGATCCCAGCTTCCCGGAGTTTCAAGATCTCTTTCTTAACCACCTCCTCCAGATTCAGATTCAACCTCTTATGATGCTCAATCAATGACTTCGCCTCATCCTCGAGATGGATCCAATGCATGCACAAGTCCAGAGAGATACCTGAAATTTCATCAAGAGAATATCCAAGAGAGATACCTGAAATTTCATCAAGAGAATATCCAAGAGCTTTGCGATACTTGCGCAGCTTGCTTAGTAGTAAAGTGAATGTGTATGTTGTTCAAGGAAGCATTATTAATGATAGGATAAGTGGAATTTGCTCCAAGAAATGTGTACCTTAGCCCTGCAGGGAGCTGTTTGAGCTTGATTTTGGGAGCCTTGTCTTGGCTCCAATCACCCAATTTCGCGGCAGCTCCTGATGAGGTATCAACGGACTTCTCTTGAGTGACCAACTACATCACGTGTTCGCTAGAATCTATCATACATACCCAACATCAGTGTCATCAATATGCTTCATCTCCTGTGTAGAACTGATCAAAGCTCTCTCCAAAGGGTATGTAGAATGCATTTTGATAATAAGGTTTTATCCTATTTCAATCCCTAATGCACTACTGTGCCATTACAGTACAGAAGGTTATCAATCAAAATGGGTGTGATGCTAGCAATCGGGATATGATCAGAAACACTTTAAGTCAAGCCAAGAGAAAAGGTTTGGGTAACTAGCAACCTAAATGAACAAAAGTAGAATTGCAAAAGAAACTAAAGCAAACAAAGCAGATAATGGATTAGAAACACTCATAAAGATAGAAGCTCCTAAGGAAGGGGTAATTGACCAGTGACTCTCCTTAATCAACCTCAAATGCTTAACAAACACTCAATCAGAGCTAATCTCTAGACAAAAGACTCAAAAGCAAACAAATCCACTATCGTGGTAGAAGTCATCAAGTCTAGGTCACCTTCAGGCCCAATTTTGTTGGCGAAGTATAACCTAGACAACCATTAAAATTCAGTCTATTAAAGCCAATAAACAATCTAGACAACAGTGTCTTGGGTTAGAAATGTAAATCTCTAGAAATAGTTGGTTCATGCATTTTATCAAACACTTGGTGGGTGTGGAAATGCCTGGAATCTAATTCTAATTGATCAGAGAGAAATTAGCATTAATAACATTAACTCAAAAGGGATTCAATCAATTCTAAGCTTAAGCATCTAAGGAGATCAAGTGATGCGATCATGGAAAGCACTAAGGAGATAGAGCTTGTAACTGAGCTTGAACTGGAGCTTGAAGCCGAGGAAGAGTTAGTTGTACCATTTGGATCTATGACAAGAGCATTAGCTAAGAAACTGAAGGAGGGAATTGGAGGATTACTCAACTAAATATCCACTCAAGAAGATGAGCTTCACACCACAATGGTGTGATACAAGCAAGACGGATTACTAAATGGGCTTGAGACCATTTTGTACTCCTTTTCCTTATCCTTCGTTTTATCCCAATGGGTTTTCCGGGAAAGGTTTTAATGAGGCAAAATTGGATCTCAATGCTATTCAGCCCATTTAGAATCTGAAATAAGTCCAATAAAGTCCAAAACTGAACTCCTTATGTTGTGGCCTAAGAGAGTGAGGAAAATAAAGTCCAAGAGTCACTTGTGGATGCATGCATGGAGGAGTTCAAGCGTTGAGTCCACATTCAACTCCCTATGTTTATTTCTTTTTATTTCCAAGACAATTTACTACTTGGCTTTGTTTTCAAGTTTCCTTTTTCTTTATATTCATGTAATCTCATTTCAGAAGAATCAATCAACTTTTCCTCTAAAAGTTTTCTTAAGAGTTAATCTCTTAAGTTCCTTGTGAAAAAACCCTAGGTTGGTGTGTAATATCCAATCTGTTTTCTTGATTCATCTCGGTGAGTCATAACCGAAGAGTCAAGATTGGTATCGTCCAAGTGTATCATATCTTGGGAGGCTTCACGGTATATGAGAAATCTTTCTGTAGTCTCTGTGTGACCAACCAATCTATCCATCTCTTTTCTAGATCTCACTAGAGTTCTCTAGACTTCACCAGACTTCACTAGTGTTCTCTAGACTTTACTAGACTTCACTAGAGTTCTCTAGACTTCACCAGACTTCGCTAGAGTTCACTAGACTTCACCAAATTTCACTACACTCTTTATCCATCTTTTCCTTCTTAAACCACTCGAAAGTGATCGTTCCGTGGGAAGAATCATATCATCAAGGATCATCACTAATATAAACCATCCTTAATAACCCTAATTCACTACTCAGAAATCATCCTAAAATGCTCAAACCCAGAAATCAATAAAGGCGCATAACCATAAAGATAAAGAAAAGATGAGAAACATGGTGAAGAAATCAAAAGCAAATACTTAATAGGTTCAAAGAAATCTGGATTACAAAAGCTAAAGATGTTCTTCAATGGCTGAGAGTAATACAAAGGATAAAGATAAGATAATTAGGTTAATGACCAAAAAGGGGTATTTATACCGTTGGTCAATACCTGAAACACAGAAAAAAGACAAAACTAAGTAAAATGATTAGGTCGGTCGGTCCGGTTCGAGGTGCTTGGTCGAGTGGTCAGGTCGAGTGAGTGGAAAATCCAAAGGTGGCATCTTTTGACTTAACTCGAGCAGCATGTTGAGTAAGGAGGTCGAGTGAGTTCCACTCGAGCTGCACATCGAGTGTGCACATCGAGTCAGCTTTATCCCAAACGTGGCATCTTTTCGTCTTTACTCTATCACCATGTTGAGTCTGATCACAACATTCATCTTCTTCTCTAGAATGGTCCTCAAAAGCTCCATTAACACCGGATAACAACTCCAAATGCAAGGATGTATGCAATGCTAATGCAAAAGCTACTAAGTATGCAAAATGGATAAAAAGACTATGAATGGTATGAACAAGGGATGAAACAATGCTAAAATGTTGATAAATGCATGCTTAAAATAGGTAAAATAGAAGAATGCCTTCTTGGTATCCTCCCAATTAGTGAGAGACCCTGTTGGTACCTGCTTCAACCAATCAGCTGCTTCACCACTACGAGAGTGTGGGAAAAGCTCATAGAAATGATAGTCATAACTGACCCCAATGTGCTTCATGCTAGTCACCAACTCCTCGAACCTCTCAATGTGGTCCATAGGTTGTTCATGAGCCAATATATGGAAAGGATGTTGACCAACCAGAGTGTAGTAGGATGGTTTCAACTCAAAACCATTCCTTTGGAAGGTGGGAAGTCTGATCGCTGACCTGTTCACATAGAACTCATCAGGCCTGTTGTAATCCCCAAGCGTTCTTCCTCTCCTAGCTTGCACCTGTACCCGCGAATTTTCTTCTGTCCTTCCATGCCCACGACAACAATTGGCACGATGGGATTTCCATTCTCATCCATTCTCTAACCCATGTTGTTGCACACATGACCCTCTTGGTCTCTCAGAACAGAAGCATCATCCTGACGTAAGATCACATGATCAACCATTTCCACTGGCTTCTTTGCTTTTCTTTTCGTTCCTTCTAAACTTGCAAGCTCCTGATTTGGAAGAAACAATAGCTGACTGTCTTTGTTTCTCCTAGTAATGCGCTTAGGCATACACCTGAAATACACCAGACAAAAAGATAGAACGATGTAAGTAAATTGAAAATAAAAACTTAATCTAAATTCTACTTCAGATGGGAGAAACGTCAGGTCCATGGAATTTCTTGGCAAATCAAGTAATGCAGATCAATTAATTGGTTAGAATCAAATTATGAACAAGTTCCAAAACTCAAATCACAAAGATAAAATAAACCAAGTTTCGTTGCGAGATTTTGACTATGTCTAAAACCTAAGAGAGAAAATTCCTTTGCGGTTCTAAAATTCTAAACAAGCATTAAGCTCAGGTTTGATTTGTTTATAAATTATCTAATCAAAATTCCTTCGCAATGATCTAATTTACTAACTCTAGGTCTATCAGATTACAAATAACACTTTCGTACCAATTTAAGAATCTATGATCTAAATTCTAGGTGATCAATCCAGAACTAGCTTTAAGAACAACCTAGGTGAAGAACTATCAATTTATGAATCCTAACCAATCAATCAATCTACATTCCATGTAATTTCTATGAGAATCTTTAAACCTAAAAAGAAATATACTCAGACATATCAATTGAAACAAAAGACATGATTAAAATAGATATCATATGAATAAAAAAAAGAAATAGAAACAGGAGATCGAAAATCTTCTTTCAAAGTAGTACAAAGTAATTAAATCAGCCCCAAGCTCTCAATCTCTCTCCCTCTCTCTCTTTTTCTCTCTCTCCTCCTCTAAGAAACTCTCAAAACCCTAATTAATAGTCTAAAACACGTCTTGAAGTCTTTTGTAAATACATGAAACTTCAAGGTAAAGTTGCAAATCTCCAAAAAGTGTTAGTCTTCGCGTGGAATTATGGCAAAGGACCTGTGTCGACCGACACACATGGTTGTGTCGATCGACACAGGGGGTCAGAACGATACCAACTTTAATTTCTCAGATACAATGCTCCATAAACAGTCTAAAAAGGTCCAAGTGATCTCAAACGTATGTAAACCTGTAAAAGATTTGAAAAGGACTCAAAAGACACATAAAAGAGTCGATTATATACATATATCATAGTTTAAAACTCATAAAAACCATGATATATCAATTACGAGGTTCCTATACCAACCATCCACGTCTTAGCTGCCATTCCTCACCTAGCTTGGTAGCTAGCTGATTACTCCACCCAGCTGGGGCAGTACTCGATCAGTCCACAGAGCTGATTGAGTTACCGGTCAGCTAAGCTAGCTAGTACTTCCAGCTAGCTTGCTATCACCCAGCTAACTATCATTCCACCTTATCTAGCTATCACTACCTCTAGCTTAGCTATCACTCTAGCTTAGCTATTACTCCAGCTCGTCCAGCTACCCCGGCTTACCTAGTTAGTCAGCTCGATTATTTTCCCTTCCTTTTACACGACTAAGTCATTCCCAATCTATAACCCAAGAGGATCACTTGAGCTCTAGAGGTTGTTTCAAGTCTACTCTGGTCATGATAAATGCTCAAGAAAACTAGTAAATGGCCATGTCATCTACTCGCACTTTTTTCCTTGTCTTTGGTTTTTCCAATGTGTTTTTTCGTAGAAAACGTTTTACCGAGGCTTGTGGCTCACATATCTCATCTGGCCATTTGCTTGTTCGATACAGAACAGGCCCATTCTCATGTATATGTTGGCGTATACTTTTGTCAAGCTTTTATGCATTTTTGAATTCAATCTCTAGCTTTAATGTTGTGTGGTATTTCAAGGGTGCGTTGTTTCGAGGTGTTCTCGTAAACACGCCCTTCTCTTCTTCTCCTTCTCTTTTATTCTAGTGAATCTCTCAAAGATGTGGCATCTTTTGCATCATCTGCTTGTCTTTGAGACCTTATTGTCTCGTTGTTCAAGTCTACCACTCCAAGATCTCGGTTCGAGATCGTATCACTTTCCCCAAGATCACTAGGTTATTATCCTTATAATCATTCCCTTTCCCTTAAGATGTTTCCCACCAAACGCTTAGGCCATACTACCCCGGACAGGGACGTTAAAAACTACCCCCCTTAAAAGGGAATTGTCTTCGAAATTTGGGTGTGATAGATTTTCTCGACCTTGGTCACATACGGACTCGGTCATGTTCCCTGACCTTGGTCATTTCTTTGATTCAGTTTAATTTCATGATATTAGTCTTTCATGGAGTTGGTCGTTTTACTTTGTCTTTGTCCATTCTCGGACTTAGTCCATTTCCCAATCTTAGTCTTTCTCGGACGTGATCATTGTCTCTTGATCTTGGTCAAACTCCGTATAGATCATGTGTTTCCCTCCTAGTCCAATTTCTACTAGAACCAAATTTCCTTTGATCTTTATCAATCGCCGAGTAAATCAAATTTCTCGATATTAGTCTTTTCATGACTAAATCCAAGTTTCCTTTGATCTCGGTCAATCTCCGAGTAGATCAAATTTTTCAAGTCATAGTCAAATCTGACTATAACCAAATTCCACTGATCTTGGTCAGTCTCCATATATATCAGTTTCCCTGTCATAGTCAAATTTTGACTATAACTAAATTCCATTGATCTTGGTCAATCTCCAAAATATCAAAATGCTCGATTTTAGTCATTTTCTGACTAGATCCAAATTGTTATACTCAGAAACTCTCTCTCTAATTGTTTGGAATACTTAAACAATGGTGCAGTTCTTCCCTGTTGGATAGTTTAGCTTGGCCTAAAAGATTTTTGTTGGCAAAATCTATTAGTTTCCAAGCATGTCTTTGCCTACACTCCCATTTAGGCTCAGCATCAATCACATTTAACTTATTTGTAATCCCTCGAGTTGTTGATTATTTAAGGTTACACTTTTTGTAGACATTTATCATGATATTTTCCCAAGCACTTATCCATCCTAAGATCAAGCATGCTCTGATACCAACTTGTGAGACCCCGCCCCGGACGCTCTTACGTCCAATGACAAATAGGTACGACTTCATGCCTTTGAGCGTACGGGTTCTGAATGGTTATGCATGAAATCCCCTTACTTTTATAGGATTCATGGTCTTCTAACTTGCACCATCACACACCCATTCTCTTGTATTCTCGGTCGTTCATTCAATGAACGGTTGGGATTGCACCCTTTTGGTTAGTAACTTGCCTAGGCGGTTACCAGGTTCCAATACCAACCACCCACGTCTCAGCTGACATTCCTCACATAGCTCGGTAGCGAGCTGATCAATCCACCCAGCTGGGTCAGTACTCTATTAGTGCACCGAGCTAGTTGAGCAACCAGTCACCTAAGCTATCACTTTAGCTCACTATCACTCCAATTTAGCTAGCTATCACTCCACTAACTATCATTCCACCTTAGCTAGCTATCACTACCTCTTGCTTAGCAATCACTCCAGCTAAGCTATTTCTCCAGCTCGTCCAGGTACCCCAGCTTACCAAGCTGGTCAGATCGAGCATTTTCCATTCATTTTACACGACTATGTCATTTGGTCTGTTTCTCAGCCATGACTTGTCGTTCCTAACCTTTTATGTGATCCTTCCCCCCAAGATCACTAGGTTATTATCCTTGTAATTGTTCCCTTTCCTTTAAGTCGTTTCCCACCAAACGCTTAGACCCAACTTCCCGAGACGTGGACGTTACAAGATCAAGCCCCACGTTGTAATATCTATATATATATATATACAATTTTTTTTTAGTAACTGCTGATGGTCAGTCGTTGCTTTGGTCAATGATTAGTATTGGAATTTCTTCAGATTTATCAAGTTCCATAGTGGGGACTGGTTCTCTGTCCATCATCATGATTTCGAATATTATTGGTCGGACCCATTTAAAGATTTGGTATGGTCCTTCCCATTTTGCACCCAGTTTTCCGGATTTGAGATCAGTAGTATTTTTGAAAACTTTTCGAAGTACTAGGTCACCTTCCTGGAGGAATTGTCCTCGGTCCTTCTTGTTGTAGTAATTGGACGTCTGCTGCTCGTAGTTTTGATATTCTTCTACTTGGTCGACGTGGTTGGCGATTATTCTATTTACTTAGATCAGGTACCTTGGTCATCATATTTTGGTGGATAGTGGGGACGCTCATCTCTGTTGGAGGCATTACTTCTAGTCCATGAGATAATGAAAAAGATGTTCGATTTGTTGACTTTCGGGGTGTGGTTCGGTGTGACCATAACATGCCGTCGAGCTCATCGGCCAAGAGTCCCTTTTTCTCTTCCAGACGTTTCTTTATACCATCTATGATTCGTTTGTTCATTGCCTTGGCCTGGCCATTCTCTTGAGGGTATCTTGGAGTTAATTTTCCAGCAAGCGCAAAAGTTTGTGCACAGAGCTGATGTGAACTGCGATATGTTCTCCATAAAGATTTCATAGGGTAGGCAGTGCCGCCATATGATATTTTTCCAGACAAACTTGCAGACGCCAGTGCTTTCGACTCCTGCGAATGATTTTGCTTCGACCCATTTTGTAAAGTAGTCCGTCATTATTAGTATGAGGCGCTTTTTCATGACAAGGGTAGAACTCCTACCAAATCTGTTGCCCATCGTATGAATGGGTACGGGGCTGTTCTTGATGTTAGTTGCTCGGTTGGTATACTACAAGAAAGTTTACCGCAAACAGACTGAATTTTGGATGAATTCTCATCTGTCAGAAATTTCTGACGGCTAACCGACGGTATTCTCATGGTATTCCAAAAACATAAATCTGACGGATTAGCATCCACTAGAAATTATGAATGTTGTTGTTACCGTTGTAGTAGCCATTTTCGGAGCATTTACTTTCTGACGAATTTCTGATGGCGACGGATAAACCCATTGGAAATCCATTGAAAATTAAGAACTTTGTTGTTACCGTTCTTGTAGCTGTTATTGGAGCTGTTATTTTTTGATGGATTCTGATGGAATTTCGATGGCTTGTGATTCAATATATATGTTTTCATCCTTCGCCATTCATTCACAATTACAAATTCCTTCTTAAAACCTTCTTCAAATTATCTTCTTCAAATTATTATCTTAAAATGTCTTCTTCAAACTATTTTCGATCATGGACGGGTGGAGAATTAAAAAATTTGGAGTCGAACTTATAGAATGATGAGTATGCCTAAGGGATATGCAAATTCATGTCCCTGCTCACTCTGCCAGAATTCTCATAATATTAAGGTAGAGTTAGTTTGGCATCACTTGTATAGCAATAGGTTTCTACGGGGTACAAGATTTGGGAAGATGTTTTTTGATTATGCTACTATAGCGAACCATATATTGGTGATAGTGTACCTTAACATTGATGTAGATATCGGTGTAGAAACTGTTGAGATGGTAAATGATGCCTTTAGGGAGACTATGCAGTCAGCTGGTGATGATAGATATAGGGTTGAAGAACCTAATTTAGAAGCTCATTGGTTTTTTGATATTTTAGAAATGGTTGTAGAGAAGGTCATTCACCATTTCATCTGCTAGTAGAATGATGACTATCAAGTCAGACTTCAATTTGGTGGAGGAATGTGTAGATGCAATAGCAAATTTTGTGAAAGATATTTTGCTTGAAGATAATCTTTCACCACTATTATACTACAAGGTACAAAACCTTGTAGCTGGTGTTGGTTTGCCATATCAGATAATAGATGTTTGCATCGACAACTGTATAATATAGTGAAGAGAAAATAAAAATTGCAACATATGTCGCTTCTGTCGTAAACCGTGCTATAAAGAAAATGGTGGCAGAGTTCCGATTCTATTTAAAGGGATGTGGTATTTACCGTTAATGGAAAAGTTAAAGAGTTTATATCAATCTCAGTGCACAACAGAGCCAATGAGATGGCATACTGAGCATTGTCAAGATGGAGAGATTACACATCTTTGAGACGCAGAAACGTGGAAGCATTGTCAATCATTATATCCGGATTTTGCGTATGAGCAGAGAAATTGTACCTTGGGTTATGTACACTGGTTTCAACCCATTTGGAAAGCATGGAAGACAGTATTTGTTATGGCATGTTATTGTAACACCGTATAATTTGCCTCCATCTTTGTGCATGTGTAGAGAGATTTTGTTCCTCTCCATTCTTGTTCCTGGCCGAGAGCATCCAAAGAAATCTCTTGATATATTCTTGAAGCCATTGATATATGAGTTACAAATCCTTTAGGATCATGGTGTCAAAGCGTATAATGTTTCTTGCCAGGAGAGTTTTAAGATGCGTGCGGTTCTAATGTGGACGATTAGCGATTTTCCAGCATATGATATAATGTCTGGATAGACTACCCATGGAATATTATCGTACCCGTATTGCCAAGACAATATCGATGCATTCCAATTGCAGCACGGAGAAAAACATGTTGGTTTGATTGTAATAAAAGGTTTCGACCGAGTAATCATCCGTATCGTCGGTCTACGACATTGTTTATGAAGAATAATAAGGTGTTTGAGGGTCTATCTTATGAGATAGACGAAATTAGTTTATTGGAGCAGTTATGAGATTTTGATGTAGAGCGGACTCCTTACTGTAGGGGTAATGGGCATGATCTTGTTGACGGTATCGGTGTATTTCATAATTGGCACAAGAAGAGTATTTTCTGGGATTTGCCTTATTCGAAATACCATTTATTGAGACACAATTTAGATGTTATGAACGTTGAGAAGAACTTCTTTGACAACAACATGAACACGGGTTTAAATGTCCAAGAGAAAATGAAAGACAACATGAAGTCTAGATTAGACTTGCCATTGTATTGCGCTTAGAATTTTCGTGAAGTTCTTCCTAACATTAAATGTCATTTTCCTACGTATCGGTTGGAAGCTGAGAAGAAGCAAGTATTTTTTTTTATTTGGATTCAGAATGATGTCAAATTCAGGGATGGTTACACATCTAAACTGCAACGATGTACTCTCGCAAGCTGAACGAGTGGAAGGACACGTGGAATACGCAAGACATTCCAAGGGAGTTGCATCCAAACCCGGAACTATGGCACGGGTTCATAGAGTATTGGAAGCAAAAAAAAACCATTGCCGATGCTGCAACCCATTCTACCAACTGGAGGAGCAACCGCAAAGGAAAAGGACCAATGATACACAATTTGGGGAGGAACAAGAAAAAAAACAAGGCGGAAACAAATTGTAAGTTATTTCATTCACAATATTTATAATTTACTTAAAATTTATATTAATTTATTTATTTATAATAGTTTCAAAAAGATGGTGTGGAACCATTCGAATCTGAAGTTGCTCACCGATTTTCACACTAACAAGAAGACTGGCCTCATACAAAATGGGGCTGCTAAGGAGATCGTCGACACCATGAACCAGCTTGGTGAGGAGTTTCTCCAATCTCAGCCGATCGTTGATTGAAATCCTATTTGTACAAAAGTTCCAATCGAAACATAGAATGAATTCGTGTATGAGGTTAGTCCTTTCAAACATTTTCTTAAACTTTTTTTCAATTTTACTTTTTATTTACACAAATTTTACTTTTAATTTGTTTCGCAGGCTACTCCGAAGACCAAAGGTCATCTTTTTTTCCCTTCCGCAAGATTCAACATCTTCTACATGGTCAAGGTTTTCTGAAAGTTCAGATATTAGGCCGGAACTCGCACAGGTAACTACCAAGCTTGAGAGTTTGAAGATAAAAATTGATACATTTAAAGATGCCCAAAAGTTGGATAAGGAGGAAATTCAAGAAATGAGACAATAAATGAAAGAAATGCGAGCATTCATATGTCATTATCTGTTCGGCTTCGTCCATGTTGACACAGGTTAAGAGTGTTCCATCGCTGCTCCAGCAAAAAAGGGATCCGTCGAGTATTACGTAATATGCACTTTGTGCTTTCAGACGTCGAGCTTCCCAACGATCTTGTGGAAATTCCCCACTGTCTATGCACATTTTTATTTTGTCCCTCCAATCTACTTGCGTGGTTACTTCTGTCAGGGGGTCGATTGGGTCTCGATTCTCTCTGTTGGTCATGTCGCTGTCTAGTTCGGCTATGACTAATACTCCTTTTGGTATATTTTTGCTGGGGTTGTTAATGATACCAACCGGTATTAGTCATCGCTTGGCTGCTGTGGATGTTAATGCTGATTGGGCGAGTGCGCGGCCGCAGAGTTTTCTCCTCGGGAATTTCTAGTTATGGTGAACGACTGAAATTTTGCGTCCAGCTTTCTTACCACGGCCAAATATTCATCCACTCCTTCATTTTTTTGCTTTGTATTCTCCGTTGAACTGGCTAGCGATAAGTTGCGAATTACTCTACACTTGTATCTCTTTTGCACACAGCTTCTTTGCCAGATGAGGCCCGCGATTAGAGCTTCGTACTCTGCTTCGTTGTTCGTCGCACCAAAGCTAAGTTGAAAAGATTTCTTGAGTATTTTTTTCATTGGAAATTTTATTTGGATTCCTACGCCATAACCGTGTTGGGATGATAATCCATTGACATGTAGAGTCCAAACTAACGTGCTAGAGCTAGCTTTGATAGTTGCTTGTGGCGGGAGTTTGACGATGAAGTCTGCGAGTACCAGGGCTTTTATGCTTGTTCGTTACAATATTCTATATCGTATTCGCTGAGCTCGATTGCCCATTTGGCCATTCTCCCCGAGTGACTTAGGCTGTGTAGTATCGTCTTTAGCGGCTGGCTTGACATGTCAATGATCAAGTGCAACTAAAAATATAGCTGTAGTTTTCTTGACATTGTTACTATTGCGAGGGCAAGTTTTTATAGTGTACGGTACCTCGGCTCGGCGCCATCAAGCAATTTACTGATATAAAAGACCGGTTTCTATTCCCCTCTATCTTCTTTTATCAAAACTCTACTCACCGCCGCGCTAGACACCATCATGTACAGATACAATGGTTCCCCTTCGTCAGGTTTTGCCATATTCGGTGGTGTGGATAGGTACTTCTTTAGCTCTTGAAATGCTAACTCGCATGTTTCGTCCCATTCAAATGATTTGTTCATTCTCAGAAATTGATAGAACGGCAGATAGCGATCTGTCAATCTTACGATGAAACGATTAAGGGTGGCTATTGTCGGTGCGCTAGTCCTAGGAGGCTCGCAAGACTTTTTACTGTTCCTACAAATAACAGAATGATCTTTCCCCGTGTTTTGGCCTCACTCAAACAATACCGAAAATGATTTCTTGATAGGTCACCCACTTTAGTACTACTACAGCCCAAGCATGCTTAACTCTGGAGTTCTCTCTCGACATGTGAAGGAAAAGATAAGTGTACTTTGGTGATATAGGTAGCCAAATCAATTCTTTTTAAACCTCTCCACATGAACCACCATATACCAGAAATCAGGATGTTACTACTCCTATGATTACTCCGAGAATATATCGTGATATCTCTTAGAGACTATGAGGTCTATAATTCACTAAGAGCGTTCTCCTCCTCTTGTATATATACACCTTTGTAAAGCCTTTGATAATAAATATTGAAGTAGCATTCCTTACACGTCAAGACAGATTGGCCTATAGTGGACTCCTCGGCGCGATTTCACTCACAATCCATCCCACTCTCTCCGCACACCGGTCCTGACATATGGAGGATTCTCGCCACCACTTATGCTAAGCCAAGCAGATGACTCATCAAACAACTTAAGCTTCAGCTGAAACAATGGGTCAAACGTACCAAAACTATCGATGAATGTTTTCAGGGTTTCACAACGAGATTTAATCAGCTCGCCTTACTTCGAAAGCTGGTTGATCACAAGGATCAAACTAAATATATCCTCTAAGGACTCCCTGATGACTACGAGTCCAGTCCTCTAAACGCTGCGATCATCCCACATCTCTCACTGAAATGCACAAAAAGTTGCTCAATCAAGAAGCCAAAGTGCTCACAATTTTAGCCATCTCCAGCGTGGCTCCTTCCTTCGCAAACACCACAACAACAATGCCCTTGCTACAATCAGAACCATCAATATCAAAATCCTAATCAACAATGGCACTAGAATTCGAGGACTCAAACGAACAATCAACACCAAGACTCTCCCAGTTCGAAAGGATATCAAGGCCAGTATCAACTTTGTGGTTTCCAGGCCATAGTGCGAAGCCGCTCTCTCAGCTATACAATCAAAAAGGAAAACCACCTACTCCCTCATACAAACCTTGGCAACCTCGCACCAACATGGTCCTTGCTTTGCCTTACCCAGATGATGAATGGCTCATGGATAGTAGCACAACTTACCAAATGACAAGCGATCTTCACAACTTGTCTCTACATCAGCCTCACCATGTTGATGACTCTGTTATCATTGGTGATGTGGTTATCAGACCAGTAGCTAAATCAGAACTCCATCAAAGTGTGTTTGATAACTGACTAAAACCTAGCCAGGACATGTGTGCCTTCAAAGGAGCCTACCGAATGAACCAGGAGGAGTTAAGCAAAGAAACAACTTGTTTCAGAAACTTAATTCAACAAGGGAACTGCTCGAAGTTGAATAGTCCCAATCGAAGCTCACAAGAAGGAGATACTAAGTTTTCAAACCAGCAGACCCATTTTTGCATATGGACCAGAAAACGTGTTCCACAGCCCAGACCAGCAACTTTATCGATCTAAACTCACTTGGAGCATATTATTAGATCTCTCTTGGATTGAACAAGATCAATATCTGAAGAAATACTTATGTGTGTCAAGTTTTACCTAGAGTAGACACAACAGAAAGGCTGCAAGTCCACAACCAGATAATGTGTAGTACTTAACAATCAATCCCACAAAGACTAATGAGCTATGTTACGAGTTGTTAGAAGAGAATAAAGCTAAGACAAAATAAATTGGATTTGTTTTGGGTTTTTGGTAAAGAAAATAGAGAGCAAATATAAAATAAAGCAATGTAAAATATCAATAAACGAAGTGTTGGGTTTCAGGGAGTTCTCAGGATGCCATGGATTGTTTTATGCAAGATAATCGAATAAAAGAGTTTTTGCTTAATAATGTTCTAGAACTCGAATCTCTAAGGTGTTCTTGACCTATTCCCACAGACCCAAAAACTTATTTCAATGACCTAGCTATTCACTCCTGCAAGCAGTTATGCAGTTACACACAATGATATGAAGTTTGATTTGTTCACAAAGTTCTACAACCCACTCCTGCAGATTGTGTCCCAATGCTCTCTAGATTAGCTAGGTGAATAATCAAGCTGTCAGAAAGTTAATCCTCCTAAGAACAGTATCTATTATGTCGTTCAAGCTATAACCAGCACATATAAACTTAGATGAAGAACTACAAACAAATAAACCCTGATCTAACACCTAGTTCAACAATCCATGAATCTCTTTTTGAAAACCCTTAATCCCAACAAGTAAACTACTCAGACATAATCAAATAAACCAAAGCAAGAGATGATAAGGATTGCATAATTGTATAAGAGTATTTAAAGGGTTTTAGGGATCTTCTCTGTAATTACAAAGTGTAGGATCCTCTACCTTAACAGTATGAAAACCGATGAAATAGAGTAAACAAATGAATGAGAAGGTGAGAGGCAACAAGATGATGGAGCTTTGTGATGGAGGTCATGAGTCTTCTTCTCTGGCTGCTAATGTCATTCTCCCCTTTCTTAGGCCTTAGAACAAGTATATATAGGGCTTGAGTCGGTTTAGGGTTAGCTTGAGGCTACTGAAGTCGGTTTTAGGTTAAATAAGTGAAGTTTTTTCATTTTAGACCTAAGGGGGTTTTGAGCATGAACTGGCCCGGTCACGGGCTCTCTGGGCGTGCTGAAATATCATGGCTTTTATGGGTTTTAAGCCATGATATATGTACATAATTGAGTCTTTTATGTGTTTTTAGAGTCCTATTAGAGTATTTTAAAGTTTACACAGATTTGGGATCATTTGGACGTTCTGGAGCATATTGGAGCATTGTAGCTGAAAAGCTGAAGTTGGTGCAAATCAAGATCAGTGGTGTCAATGGACATCACCTATGGGTGTCGATAGACAAGGGCCATAAGTTCACACCACACGCGGAAATTACAAGTTTTGAAGATCTGCAACTTTGCCTAGAAGTTTTATGTATTTACAAAGAGCCCAAATCGTGTTTTAGACATTAATTAGGGTTTTTAGGTTTATATTAGAGTGGACTTTTGCAAGAGAGTATTGGAGAGACTGAGAGCTTGGGGATGATCTATTACTCTGTACACTTTGAGAGAAGATTTCGAACCCCTGTTTATATTCCTCTATATTATTTCATTTGATATTTATTTTATTCATGTCTTTGATTTTAATTGATATGGGTGAGTAGATCTCCTGTTAGGTTTAGGGATTCTCATTAGAGTTTTCATAGAATTGTAGATTGATGGATCGGTTAGAATTCATAATTTGATAGTTTTTCACTTTGGTTGTTCTTAACGCTAGTTCTAACATGATCACCTAGAATCTAGATCTTTGGTTCTTAAATTGGCACGACGGTGTGACTAAAATCTGACAAAACCTAAAGTGAGCCAATTAGATAATTGCAAAGGAATTTGGATTAGATAATTTGTGAACTAATCAAACTTATTCTTAATGCTTGTTTAGAATTTTAAGACTACCAAAGGAATTTGGTTTATTAAGTTTTAGACATAGTGAATTCTCGCAACGAAAGTTAGTTAATTTTATCCTTGTGATTTGAGTTCTAGAACTGGTACTTAATTTGATCCTAACTGGTTAATTAATCTGCATTACTTGATTTCCTAAGAAATTTCCTAGACTTGACGCTTTTCCCACTTGAATACAAACAAATCTCGTTTATTGTTTTGCATTGTTTTATTTTATCTGTTGTTTGCTTAGCTTAATTCAAAACAAAAATATCTATTGTGAAATTTTAGAGTCTCTGTGCATTCGACCCCTATATACTATAATTGCATTTCTGTGCACTTGCGATGTAGCTGTAGGGATTTAAAATGCGAGCATATTACGTTTTTGGCACTGTTGCCGGGGACTCTTAATTTATTTCCAATAGATTAAGTGTAGAATTTAGACTAAGTTTTTATTTTTCAGTTTTACTCACGATGTTCTATCTTTTTGTCTTGTGTATTTCAGGTGCATGCCTACGCCCACTACCAGAAGCAACAAAGACAGTCAGCTTATTAGAATGAGTAGCTAGAAAAGTTAGAATGAGTAGGAAGGAAAGCAAAGAAACCAGGGGAAATGGCTACGCGTGTGATTTTACTGCAGGATGACACTGGTGTTCTTTGAGACAAGGAGGGTCATGTGTGCAACAATATGGGGTAGAGATTTGACGAGAATGTAAACCCCATGGGGCCAGTTGCTGTTGCAGGCGCAGAGAATGCACCAAGGAACGCACTTGCGCAAGCTAGAAGAGGAATGACACTTGGAGATTACAGCAGACCTGATGAGTTCTATGCAAATAGGTCTGCGATTCGACTTTTTACCTTCCAACGGACTGACTTTGAACTGAAGCCGTCCTACTACACTTTTGTTGGACAGCATCCTTTCCATGGTCTTTCTCATAAGCATCCTTTGGACCACATCGAGAGGTTCGAGGACTTGGTTACTAGCATGAAGCACAATGGAGTCAGCTATGACTATCTCTTTTGTAAGCTTTTCCCATACTTTCTTAGTGGTGAAGCAGTTTATTGATTGAAGCAGTTACCAACATGATCTCTAACTAATTGGAAAGATAACAAGAGAGCTTTCTTGCAAAACTTCTATGATGATGCTAGATCAGAGGACTTAAGGAACATCATCTCTCAGTTTACGCAGAGACCGACTGAGGCATTCAAAGCTGCTTGGGTGCAATTCAAGGCTTATTAGATAGATTGTCCACATCATGATTTTAGTGAGGTTCAGTTGTTGGGTAATTTTTTTAGAAGTGTGGGTTGGAGATATTAGATGGCTCTAGATGCTGCTAGTAATGGGAATTTCAACATGAGGTCTCCAGAAGAAGCTTATGTGATGATTGAAAAATTGGTGTCTAGCAATAGCACTAAGAATGCTGATTTTGAGAGACAAAAACAAACTGGGAACATTGATGGAAAACAGATTGCTGAGCTGAAGACTAAGTTGGATTCAGTTCATAACATTCTGGTTAACAAGAATTCAGTTCAGTTTGCTGCAAAGGAAGGAATGTTTGAGCCAGAGGAAGAAAGATGTGGTGAAGAGGATGTCAACTACATTGGTGGGACTAGTTTTTAGGGTCAGAGATTTGGTAATCAACAAGGCAGAGGTGGTTACAATAGGAATGGTCAGAGGAGTACCTTTACAAGTAATCAAAACTCTTATGGTTATGTTTCTAAACCTCGGTACAAAAAACCTTTCCAAGCAACAGCAATTTCAGCAGGAACTATGGATCCTCACCTTACCAGACACCTCATGCACCAACTGAGTAGAGTGAGATGAAATCTATGCCTGAGTAGATATTAGAGGGTCAGCCGAGGGTCATAGTATATTTTAATGGGAAGATTGATGCGTTGTATATTCATTTGAATGAGAATTTTGAAGCTTTGAACACTCTTATCAAGCAATTAGATACTCAGGTTGCATAGACTGTTGGGTCTATGCAGAAGCAAGATGGGGTTCTTCCTGGAAGAACAGATGCTAACCCAAAGTATCAGTGCAGTGCCGTCACATTGAGAAGTGGTAGAAAGCTCAATCATGTGCTAATTAGTGGTTTGAGTGTTGATGAACTCGTGGAGTTGAAAGAAATTGAAGAAGATGCTGCAGAAGGGGTACCAATGTCGATCGACACACCCCCTGGTGTCGATCGACACCAGCAACAAGATGAGGGTACTCTTAGTTGCTGTGGACTATGTGTCTAAATGGGTGGAGGCTATCACTAGTCCGATCAATGATGCCTTTGTGGTCCTTAAGCTATTTAAGACCATCATTTTCCCTCGCTTTGGAGTGCCTCAGATTGTGATAAGTAATGATGGTTCTCACTTTATCAACAAAGTCTTTGAGATACTATTGAAAAAGCATGGTGTTCATCACCGCGTGGCTACTTCATATCATCCTCACACAAGTGGATAGGTCGAGGTTTCAAACAGGTAGATCAAGGAGATTTTAGAGAAGACAGTAGGCAAGACTAGAAAGGATTGGTCTGCTAAGTTGGACGATGCGCTATAGGCTTATAGGACTGCATTTAAAACACCACTGGAGACTCCACCGTTTAACCTCCTCTACGGGAAAGCGTGTCACCTTCCAGTTGAGCTTGAGCACAAAGCAGCATGGGCAGTAAAGATGATAAATTTTGACATCAAGACTGCTGCAGAGAAAAGATTAGTTCAGCTGAACGAATTGGATGAAATCCAATACCATGCTTATGAGAACTCCAAGTTGTACACGGAGCAAACTAAAGCATATCACAATAAGAATATCATCTGCAGGAACTTCGAACCACACGACCAGATACTTCTGCATAACTCTCGTTTACAATTGTTTCACCATCAAAGAGGTCCGGCCATAGGGTGCTATCATGCTGACGAATGCTGAAGGCAATGAGCTTACAGTGAACGGACAACAGGCGAAACATTACTGGGCAAATGTCCAAACTCCCTCAGGACACGTGATGTGTCTAATGGATGCACCTGATGTCTGACCGCAGTTCAGTCAAGCTCGTGACCTTAAACAAGCGGTGAATGGGAAGCAATCCACTGGTAAGTCTGTATATATGCTAATTTTGAGTTTTGTTTTTGTTTTGTGTTCGATTTGGTATATTTAGGGTCATCAAAAGCAGAAACCAGAACTTCTTATCAATCACGAGGGTCGGTGTCGATTGACACCACCCTTGGTGTTGGTCGACACCAATATAAAAAGAAGACAGGACCATATCAAGTTGTTGGCATCGCTCGACACCACCTTTGGTGCCAGTTGATACCCACCCCCATGAAGTAAGTGCTATAAATCCTTTTCTTTCTTCTTCTTTTTTCTCACCTCTCCTTCGCGAAAACCACTCGAAAATGATCTCTTCCAAAACTCAAAATTCCTCGATTTATCACCGATTTGGGTGATTCAAACGCTGAAAATTCATTAGATTTTTGTGCTTAATCCGTATCTAGCATCCATTCAATCCAATTCCAAGGTATGTTCTTCAAACCTTCCAATTTTTGTTTTAAACCCTAAAAGTTAGACCTTCAATTTGTGCGTCTTTTAGCTTAATTCATTGGCCAAATCACACCTATTTAGGTTATTAGCGGCAGAATATAACTTGGGCATGTTATTTTCTAAACTAATTTGTAAGCTTTTATTACATCTTTGGTTTGGTGACGGAATAAAGTTGCGGTTCGTCTAGGAACGAAAATTGGAACAATGTTACATGGATTGACATTGAATTTGATGTTATGGGCTGCTGCTTGTGAAGAATAGCACTTAATGTTTCCTTTTTGTGAATTTCATGTTTTGTCTAAACTTTTGGGATTTCTCTTTTTTTGCATTTTTGGATGCAGATGCCTCCCAAGCAATCAAACAAATCCCGCAAGCAACAAGGCGGTGCATCCAGCTCAACCCCACCTCCATTGTCACTTTCACCACCTCAATCACTGGACTCTTCACCTCCCCCACCAGCTAACTCAATTTACCTGCATTTAAAAATCCGACCCCCTTGGCCTAAGGTGGAACACTTAAGGATCAAATGCCAGGTCAATAAGGCGCACGGTCCCTAGACAGAAACTGAGAAATTGGAGTATTTCAACAGACCAATCTCTGAGAGCTAGGATGAATACGACATGCTCTTCTACAACTCATGGTTGTCTATGGAGATAAAACCCACATGATTCATCGATCATTCTACTTTCAAGGCGATGGGTATACGAGATGACGTGCTATGGATTTTACGCAGAATTGGGTTAGGTACGATGCCTACAAAGCAATATAACCTCTACCCGCATTTGGTGCGATAGTTGCTAGCTACATGCCGCGTTTACTACACCAATGAGTATGCGACAGGTAGCGCAAGAAGGGTTCCTGACCTTCATCTGCAAAGGACTGAGGTATCACCTTCCAACTCAAGACTTATGTGGATTATACTGGTTCAAGAATGACCCTGTTCGAGCCGTTCTTACCCCCGAGTGGCATGACATCCAGATTTTTTGGTCTTTCTTTGGTAAAAGGGTTTATGATTCAAAGGAGAGCAAGCAGACAGAGGTTAGAAATCATGTCCGGAGGTATATCTTGCGTGTTTTGCAGAACACCATCCTCTGCAAAGCTGAGCCCAGTAAGATGCAGAAGACTGAGCTCATATTATTCTATCACGGGATTGGACATATCATCCCCGAGGATGTTTGGGAATGGGAAAAGTCATGTGATAACCTCAACATGTGAGCCGTCTTTGCTAACAATCTCTGTACACTAAAGACGAAGGCGTTGGGAGTCTTTTGACTCCAATCTTCAGGCACTTTGATATCGTCACGTGCAACAACACCATCAACACTGATAGGTTGGTCATGGACTAACACCATCTAAAGGGAGGTACGTGGATGAAATCCGGTCTTCATTGGATTTTCACTGATGCAGAGGATCGTGACTGGAGCATCCAGCTCCCACTTCTGGAATTCACATCTATTACCAATGATGATGCGTCATGATTGAGTTTCCAGCCTGATCCTCGACTCCTTCACTGAGTCCTGAGACGCAAGCTCCATAAGGGAGCTTCCTCTAGTGGTGCACTGTCTACTGTAGAAGACGAGTTGGTTGATGACCGTGCTAGTGGTCCACCTCCTAATTTGACATTCCCAGAGCCTCCTGCAGGCTATGATGAGGATGCTCCTCCTTTCTGGACTATATGGTTAGCACTATGTATCAGATGTGGAAGATGATAGCTGCCCGTGTCACTTGTGCACGTCCCACCCACACTTGACCCTGCCACTGTTGTTGCAGCTTATGCTGATGATGAGGACTCTGACCTGGTAGCTGCTTGGGAGGATGAGGCGGAGGATTAGTTTCTTCCTCAGATTTTCCGGTTCTCTTTTTCTTTTCTTTTTATTTTTCTTCTTTGTTTTTGTTTTAACTTGAACATTAGAATTTGATTATGATGTTATGTTATTGTTTCTAATGATTGGATTTGAGTTTTCTTAATAGCTTACATGTTACAGTTCCACCCATTTGTGAAACTCCATGTTGAGACATATGAGTGGTGTCGATCGAACCACCATGTGTGTTGGTCGACACATCCACTCCACCCAAACCACATTTACCGAATCCATGCATGTGTGTCGGTCGACACAGGGACACTAACTAGGTAACATTCATTTTCTTCTTGTTCTGTCAGTTCTTTTTAATTTTTAACCAAACTCATGCTTCTATAACACTGGGACGGTGATGTTTAAGTCTGGGGGAGGTAGTTACTAACCTTATCTTTTCTTTTTTTAGAGTCAATCGAGTGTGTTTTCATTGAGTCAAAACTTTAGTATGAAACTATGATTTTTCGAGGAAACCACCACATTTGTAGGAACATAAGTAACCACTGATTTAAATTTGACTGGCATCCGAGACTAATGGAAAAACCAAGGGCTAACTAGTTGACTGGAGACATCTATGTTTCCAGCAGAAATCCACTAAAACCTAAGCTAATTTCTGATTTTTCTTTTTACCTCATCGATGTGACTGATGTTCATAGCGTTTGACTCCTCTTTCATACTTGACAGTAGAAAACCTATGTAAAACGTGATGGTACTCCTTTCTCTTATTCTAAAAAACAAAAAAAAGAAATATATAAAGAAAAGATGAGATGACTTTCTTTTGAGTAAAAGGGTAGAAATATTTCCAATGACCCCATTATTTTACTTTGAAAGAGATGATCACACGAAGGTTGGAAGCAATGTTAGAAAAATTTTCCGTGATACCATTATTCGCCTACACCTTTGTCAAAAAAAAGAATAAGAAAAATAATAAGTCTGGAGGAAAGAAAGAGTACCAAAATTTTGTACGGTTGCTTTGTCATGGTATTTTACGAGAATGATTCTAGAAGGCTCTTGGCATTGAGATCAAAGATGAGACCCAGCGATGAAGGGCTTATGGACTATGTTGTGAAATTTTGGGTTGAATTTGGAAAGCTGCAAGTGTCTATAGTGAAGTACAAAGTGGTCTGGATCCTGTCAGGTAAGGCTTTCTAGTGGCTTACTATGGTGAATGTGGGTGTGGTGCTCTTATGACAAAATGAGTTTCTGTGTTTTCAAACTTCTTTTTCTGGTTTAGTTTTATGTTTGCTTGAGGTCAAGCAAAAGCTAAGTCTGGGAGAGTTGATAAATCATGGTTTTTATGGATTTTAAGCATGATATTTGTACATAATCGAGTTTTTATGTGTTTTTAGAATCCTATTAGAGTCTTTTACAGATTTACATACATTTGGGATCATACGGACGTTCACGAGCATTTTGGAGCATTGTAGCTAAAAATCTGAACTTGGTGCAAATCAAGACCACTGGTGTTGATCGACACCACCTATGGACACGAGCCTTAAGTTCACACCACACGTGGAAATTACAAGTTTTGAAGATCTGCAACTTTGCCCAGAAGTTTTATATATTTAAAAAAGAGTCTAAATCGTGTTTTAGACTATTAATTAGGGGTTTTAGGTTTAGATTAGAGAGAATGGGCTTTTGCAAGAGAGTATTGGAGAGACTGAGAGCTTGGGGCTGATCTATTGCTATGTACACTTTGAGGGAAGATTTCAAACCCCTGGTTCATTTTCTCTATATTATTTCATATGATACCTATTTTATTCGTGTCTTTGATTTCAATTGATATGTGTGAGTAGATCTCCTGTTACGTTCAGGGATTCTCATTAAGGTTTTCATGGAATTGTAGATTGATTAATTGGTTAGGATTCATAATTTGATAGTTCTTCACTTAGGTTGTTCTTAAAGCTAGTTTTAGCCTAATCACCTAGAATCTAGATCTTAGGTTGTTAAAATTGGCACAACGGTGTGATTTAAAATCTGATAGAACCTAGAGTGAGCAAATTAGATAATTGCAAAGAAATTTGGATTAGATAATTTGTGAACTAATCAAATATTCTTAATTCTTGTTTAGAATTTTAAGACTCGCAAAGGAATTTGGTTTCTTAGGTTTTAGACATAGTGAATTCTCGCAACGAACGTTGGTTAATTTTATCCTTGTGATTTGAGTTCTAGAACTGGTAGTTAATTGGATCCCAACTGGTTAATTAATCTGCATTAGTTGATTTCCTGAGAAATTTCCTAGACTTGACGCTTTTTCCACTTGAATACAAACAAATCTCATTATTTTTTTTTCATTGTTTTATTTTATCTCTTGTTTTGCTTAGCTTAATTCGAAACGAAAATATATATTGTGAAATTTTAGAGTCTCTGTGGATTCGACCTCTATATACTACAATTTCATTTATGTGCACTTGCGGTATAGCTCTAGGGATCTAAAACTCTAGCATATCACGTGCAAAGGAGAGGTTCCAGTGTGGCACGGGCTTCTCCAACCGCGCTTGTGAAGCTTCTGGGATTCTCTTGTACGATGCATCTTCAATGTTCTCATCATAACTTCTGATTAGCTGAATGGATTGGATTGATTCTAATTGGAGATGAAAGATGACTCTTCTAGCTTTCTAATGATATATTAAACGTTAAATATGGTCCTTGGGAAGGTCTTTAAACTTGGCCTTCAATGTGAAGTTCAAAAACTGTAAAAACGTGCTTTGCTCTTTTTTTTTTTTATCTTTTATGCCTAATAACCTGTAATGACTCCTTGAAACCAAAAATACTCGAATGTGGCTTTAAAATACTTAAATCATATTCAAACACTTGTTAATCATCTCAAAAATCATAGCTAAAAACGGTAAAATAACGATGTTATAAACTCCTCCAGACTTAAACTTTGCTTGTCCTCAAGCTAACAATAACGTAAAGTCATGGAAAAGAGGTTTGAAAATCAAGGAAACTCTCTTCTCATCAGAGACCGTATCTTGAGTTGTTATCTACATACCACATTAAACAAAGATTAGTATTAGAACATTCTCACTATATACTCATCACTTTCCCTAGTCTTGTCCATCGATCCCAAACCTGCACAAACCTTGAATTCACATCAGTCAACTCTCTACATTCATTAAAGTGTTGCCTGAGTTTCTCATTGAAAGGATATCATTCAGTGTAGATGGAGCTTTGTGTAAGGGAAGGCTTTTTGGTGTTCGATGGTGGAGTTTAGAGTGTTTAGGGTAATGGATTGTAAGTGGCTGCGAGATATTATGCAAAACGGTAAGAGAAAGTAGACCTGATGATGGCCATAGTCTCCAAAAGCTTTCTCGCCTTGTTCCTTCTTCTTTTACTTTGGTTTCCTCCAGACTTAGATTTTTGGGGAGATTCCTCCATAACTAACTTCTTTCTTCTAGAGAATTGATTCATGCATCTCCTTGGGATTTTCCTGTGCCATGAGACTTCTATATATGGTAACCGTTTCCTTTCCTTTTGGTATTTTCATTTTTTTTCTTTCCTTTTCTTTTTTCGATTTTTGTCAAAAGGTGAAACGGTACCTATATGAAACAATGTCTCATAGGCATGAACTTAATACCTTATTTTTTGAATCTCATAGGTAGAATATGTAATGAAATCAGATCTTAATACTCCGTCTTGTCTTTCTGAAACTCTTCTTCTAAGTGGTCGGATGACAGTGTGGTCTCTTTCTCTCTGACATTTTTGCACATTCCTGCAGGTGATAAAGAAGAAAAAGATGGCATGGGTTTGAAAGAAAGGTTTATGGTTAAGGGTGTGGAACCACTTAAGATGAGTGGCCATTCAGGATCAACAAGACGGTGGTAAAAATGGTAAAGATGATCCTGAATGTTTCTGCTTGTTTCCCTAATCTAACACCTTCAATGAGAAAAATTAAGTCAGGTTAAGTGGTCCAAATAAGAATCATATCCGATCCAACAAAAATCTCTGCAAAATGAAACTTCAGGGGAGAGGTCCGGTTTTGAGCTTCTAGATATTGTCCGCTCTTAGTAAATTCTGCAAGTTTCCTAAGAAAAACAATTCTCAATACATAATGGTTAGATATCATCATATGAAAAGGTCCTTATTCCCTATTAGTTTTGACTCAATAAAAACTTTTGACTCAATAAAACTATATTGATGTAAAAAATGGAAAAAGGGCTCAAGTCAACAAAATAGAAAATAGCATTAATATAGGATTGTCACTCTCAGGATCAAAATCTGCAATTGCTTCAATTTCTTGCCAGATTAACCTGTCTTCAGTAAATTGGACATAACTTTTCATTGCACCGTTGGATTCCTTTCAAACTACTAGAAAACGAAAGCTAACATCCTTTCCTAGCTTGTATAAATCTATGAGAAATATCTAACGGTATAAAGTCTTCCATATGGGGCCATACTTTTGATGCTTCTGCGCGGTCCTTCATCTTCAATTGCTCTTTTTCATCCCAAATGACTTATTTTCCTCCACAAGCAATCCAAAACCAAAAATTACTAGATAATGGACTTCAATACTCTAAAAAAAATTTACTCTATAAAAGATATTAAATAAGAAAGAAAATAAAGATTCAAAACCAATAAAAACACGATACATCAACTCCCCTAGACTTAGGCTTTTGCTTGTCCTCAAGCAAACACCTACGAATAGAGTCGAGGTTTGAAAAAAGAGACTCACCAAACTTTAGAACATCATATTGATCAACACCTTTGAATCCACACACCACAGAGCCAAGGTTAAATAGTATGTTTGTATAATAACCACAAGCTTAACAATCATCCCCAATACGGCTCAAGCCCCTTAGAGAAATCTGAAATTAAGCGTGTGGTCTCAGGTCTCATCAAGGGAGTATCGATCAAAGAACTTATAAATTCTTTCCCTTCCAAGCTCTTTATCACGCAGACGATCTTTGCGCAACCTCTCTTATTTTCTCTTCCCATAATCAAAAATAGTTCAAGAACGGTGCTAACCACTTTCGTGTTTCTTGTGAGAAGACGCTTTCATGAGGCTTGCCTTCATCCTTCTTTTATCGGGACCCAGACTGTTCTTGAACAATTTTCATTTTTTTTTTTTTTGGTTGGGAAGATTAAAGAGAGATCACGACATACTTATCTGGATAGTGCTGGAAGAGGAATCAGGTTCGATGTATACCAAACCCCAAGCTGAGAAGTTAAGATTCATTTGGTGTGGAGTCAACGCTAGATCTTTCGAACCCCCAAGAAACATGAACTTTCTCTATTAGATTGATCCACCCATAGAGTTATACTTAGTAAGATCTGCAATCAACTGTTGTAGCGATGTTCCTTCAAGTGTTAATGCTACATGGTTAGTTCCAAGATAAGCTCATAGTTTCAACAAATTTTGACTCAATAAAACGATAAAAAGACTCAAGTTGATAACTCATCATACTAGGGTTTCAAAAGTCGATCCCTAAATCTATGAACACAATACTCGTGGGTTGATTTGGCTTTTTCTCTTCTTTTGCGGATCAGAAATTAATTTTAATACTATTTACAAAAGTTGCTTCTAACTATCAAATTGATCAGAAATCCCTCCCCTGCGAGCAAGACAGTTTCTTAACTTTTAAACTGATCAATTTAACCCAATTTTGTTTTTTTTTTTTTTAATTTTGGGGTGTTACAATTAGCATTGTTAGATAGCATGAGCATCACGAAGTGGTTAATAGTCATCGGAGTCAATAACCATTATCCGGGGGCTCTATTGTTTTTCTTGATTTAAAATGTTTGTTTTTTGTTTATTTTTATTTTGAATTGTGTTAGTCTCCATTAAGTAGTTTAAGCTCCAAAATAATCTTTTTCGACTTAGTTTGACCAATTTTAATGCATTCTTAGTCCGTTGTTCTTTTTTCTCCGTGGATTCAATTCTTAAACGGTACATTGATACCATACACTTGTGGTTAGTTGTTTGAGGGTAAACTTTGAGTAATCAAAAAGCTACTCAATTTTTTAGATGATATGGTTTATTCAATTTTGAAATATAGTTAGACAAAAAATTTCTATACAAATGTAAATTGCCTTTTTAATGGAATTCCTATTGATTGCCTTTTTTATCAATCGCTGCACATTTTTATTTTGGTAGAACTAAGAAAAAAAACTTTGTTCAATATCAACGCAGATGTCACATTCTAGATTAACAAGAAATGATTGGTTAACGAAACACAAATAGTAACCGAGACTAATAAAAGATTCCGTCAATAAATCTACTATTAAAAAATGGCAAAACATAAACACGGATCACATCCTAGTGTTAAATAAATTAATGAGGAGTTTTTCACAAGTCTTGTTGAAAATCTGTAAAAGTCCGTCATTGTATTGTTTTGTAAATGCGGTATGCTTGAGGATGGCTGGATCTCATACTAATTGTAGCAGCCTTAAGGACTTGATGTAACAATTTATCGACTTTACTGAGTTACTAACATTTTGGAATTGTTGAGATCCAAACAAATTCCAAAAGCAAGATTTTTCTTTGTTAATTTTTTTTTTTTTGTTAATCGGAGGAATCTCAGGCCGAAACTTAGACTAATCCTCCGACGTTCATAAAAATCTAGATTTGTTTTTTTAACTAAAAACATCGACATGAGGGAAAAATGTGATTGAAATTGCAATGAGAAAACATAAATTATACTAAAGATAGACAATTAAAGGGACACCTTAACTACTATACGTCTATACCACTACCACTCGATTTTTCTTTAACTTTTTTTTTTTTTGAAATTTGTTATAATTTTTTTTTTTCTTAACTTATTTTCAAGAGTTACCGGATAACAAATAACTAGGACAATCCAAAACCGAACTAATAGTTAAGACCCAATAAAGAAACAATCTGAAACTCTAACAGCAAGAAAGCTCTTTACCAAACTAAACCGAAACCAAAAACCAAATAGTAGAATATGTTACATCAGTAGAGTCCTATTGGAGATATATCAATTACCTTAGTGGCGATAAAAAACATCATCGATTGCACCGATTATAGAGCTAATTTCAATGTAGTGGTGAGGCGTAAGTCACGTAACACTATGTATGTATCCTCGAAAACACGTAACCACACGAATGTAGTCTGTGGACACCAACATTTTCATTCTCTATCAAGTTATCGACAAAACATTATGTTTGGCATACATCAAATAAGCTTGATCCTACTTGTACTCCTCTTAGTTTCCTCTTGGTTCAATCGGTTACACATCTTCTTTCTCATAGCTGTGGGGGCAATCCAATATATATATAAGTTTTACATAACCACTAGGTTATTCTAAAATTAATTTGGTAGTATTGGTCACATATATCATCGAATCATCGTCATCATTGTTGTTGTAATTTGTATTATAATATCATGTTGGTAAAAGCTTTTGCTGATTTTTTTCTACGACTTTATAATTTTAAAAAACCATATATTTGCATAGTCGATGACCACGACTCTATTCCGCAAGTCTTTTTTTTTTTTTTTTCTAAGATGAAACGTTTTGGGCAAACTTATGTTTATTGTTTATAGATATTTTTGTAATATCTTTCAAATCAATACAAATTAATAATGAACGGTATTTAATATAGTAGATAAAAAGAGGTCCCACACTAGTTTTCAATTCACATCACGACAACTCATATGTTCATATATCGTTCCTTCCCAGTACCCGTAAACATATCCATCTAACAGTCCTGAATCCTTTAATCCCATTATCAGCTGTTTCAAGTTGACCAAGTTACTTTATGGTCCACTCTATATTTTTGTTTTTATGTGTTTACTTTTTTCACTCAATATCTTCAAAGTCTTCTCCTTTTGTTAACACTATTGTCTATATGTTTTTTTTCTGAGATCATTGACAATAGAAATTTGTCATACCTTGTGTTCACCACATCCTTCATTTTTTTAAAAAAGATAATTTTGTGATACAATTAGAAGCAGAGGAAGAGAAAATAATTTATTGGTGGGTATGAAGATGAATCCAAGAAATGGAGCCTTTATGCTCCTAATCTTGCTTTTCTTCCAAACTTGTTCTGTTTCTGCACTCACAAATGGTTTGGATGGTAAGTGTAAATAGATGATGTTTAAGTTTTTTTTTCCGATATAAGACTTTCAAAATCATTGAATTGTTCTAAAAACATGTGCAGCTTCTGCTTTAAAAGCTTTGAAGGATGAATGGACTAAGTCTCCTGATAATTGGGAAGGCTCAGACCCTTGTGGAACCAATTGGGTTGGAATTACATGTGCCGATAACCGCGTCGTTATAATGTAACAACTTGTTTCTTTTTTTTTTTGTTCTTGCTGCTTTTTTTATTCTTGCAGAGTTTTCACGTTGTGATGCTTGTTGTTTGCAGATCATTAGCTAATCTTAATTTGGAAGGAAAGCTTGCTGGTGATATTTCAGCCTTGACTGAATTGCAGATCTTGTAAGTATTTTTTGTTCTTAGTCCTTTTACATAGAAATGGATTTTGTTCTTATCTTAATGTCCATTGTTTGTAGGGATTTGTCATTCAATACTGGATTAACCGGACCACTTCCAGCAAACATCGGTCAGCTTAAAAAGTTAAAGAATTTGTAAGCAAACGAGATCACGATCCATTCATAAACCGCCTTGTTTTATCGCCTTTATTAACTAACTCTTTTTATTTTCTAGGATCCTTGTGGGATGTGGTTTCAGTGGTAATATCCCTGACTCCATAGGAGATCTAGAAGAACTTGTAAATCTGTAAGATTTTGTTGCTTCCTGTTACAGGAAAATTTTCAAAAAATAGACCCTTTCAAAATTTTATTATAAACAGTCTCTAAAACACGTTAGTATTAATTTGTGTTTGTTTGCTCCGTACAGCTCCCTGAATTTAAATCAATTTAGTGGAACAATTCCAGCTTCCATTGGAAAGTTATCGAAGCTATATTGGTTCGATATTGCTGACAATCAGATCGAAGGACCGCTTCCAGTTTCGGATGGGACTAAACCTGGACTCGACATGCTTCTTAAAACTAAGCATTTGTATATATAATCCCAAATATTTCCAATTCTTTTCAATATTAGCACTCTTTTTGATATTACTATTAAATCTGACTCTTCTTCACTTTCTCTTGAAGTCATTTTGGAAAAAACAAGCTTTCAGGCAGTATCACAGAAAAGCTCTTTACCGCAAATATGACTTTGATACATGTGTAAGTTTAATAGTGAATGTGAATGAGAATGCTTAGAGTTGGCACAAGTTAAGAGTAGTAAACTAACAAAGTTATTGTATTGCTTCTTGTTTTATCAATAGGCTATTCGATGGAAACCAGTTCACGGGCAAAATCCCGGACAGCCTCAGCCTCGTTACAACGCTGCAAGTGTTGTAAGTAGTAAATTGAGATTCTTCAAAAATTTTAGTTACTTCTTTAATCTCATATGCTCTTTTCTCTGTTACAGACGGCTAGATAGGAATAAACTAAGTGGAGATATACCTTCAAGTTTTAATAATCTCACACATCTTAACGAACTGTAAGTGAGCAGCTAAAGTTTTGTTCTGTTTTTTTACTGTCAATGTAAATGAAAACAGGTAAAAGAGATTGTAGTTAAATCTATTTCAGGTACTTGACCAACAACAGATTTACCGGTAGTCTTCCAAATTTAACCAGCTTGACCAGTCTCTACACATTGTAAGTTTCTATATTTTTCTTCTTTTTACCATCATTACTCTTCTTAACCTTTCATTTTTAATCAATCTAGTGCCATGATGTGATGGTTCTGTTTCTGTAACAGAGATGTGAGCAATAACACTTTGGAAAGCTCTGATGTTCCATCATGGATCTCTTCATTAAGCTCCCTAGCAACATTGTATGAACATTTCTCTCTTTCTTGTTCTCGATCTTAATACTTACTAAGAACAAAATGGTCTTCTCTTTCGCAGAAGAATGGAAGGGATTCAACTTACTGGTTCAATACCAATTTCATTTTTCAGCCCATTGCAGTTGCAAACTTGTGAGTCAATCTATATATTAAATCCAATTCGAAATTAACACAAAGCTTTGAAATTGGTACTGATTTGGATACTTTTTTATTTTTATTTTGACTTGTAGTATCCTAAAGAGCAATCAGATCGACGGAAACTTGGATTTCGGTGCAAACTTTAGCAACCAGTTGGAGTTTGTGGATTTGCAACGCAATAGCATAACCGATTATAGACCACCATCAGTTAATAAACACATCCAAATAATGTATGTATGATGGTCACAAATAAGAATGTTGTGTTTCTTTTGTCAATGAATTAATCAAGTTTGTTGATATTTGAACAGATTGGCAAATAATCCAGTGTGTAATGAAGTGGGGAACGGGCAGAGTTACTGCTTAGCAATTCAACCAAATACCTCATTTTCTACGATGCGATCAAACTGTTCTCCTTGTGATCAAGGCAGGGAACCGACTGCCTCATGCCGCTGTGCGTATCCAGTGATAGGAACACTCACCTTCAGGTCTCCTTCCTTCTCAGGATTGTTCAACACCACCAACTTCTTAATGCTCCAGCAGTCATTGGATGACTACTTCAAGATTCGAAGTTATCCGGTGGATTCATCGGCTATTAGAAACATAAGAGAGAATGAAAATGATCATCAGCTTCTCATAGATCTCTTAGTCTTTCCATTGGGCACAGAGAGTTTTAATCAGACTGGAATGGCATTTGTTAATTTTGCGTTTAGTAACCAGACTTATAAGCCTCCTAAAATATTTGGCCCTTACATTTTCCAAGCCGCTCCGTACAGTCAGTTCACAGGTACGATCAGTCCACATAATCAAGATTATGTATTGGTTTGATATCACTAATTTGCTCTGCCATTTTTTAAAACATAAGGAGGAGATTCCAAGTCATCAAACACAGGCATTATAATCGGAGCAGCAGTTGGTGCTATGGTTCTTCTACTGTTGTTAATACTAGCTGGGGTTTACGCTCTCAGGCAGAAGAAGAGAGCAGAGAGAGCAACTGATCAAAATAATCCTTTTGGTATGAGGAAAAGGTTTACTAGTAGAAAACACTCCTCTCCCTAGACTAAAAAATGCTGAGGGCTTCTCTTTTGCATGTTACAGGAAAGTGGGATACGAGTAAGAGCAGTATCGATGCTCCACAGCTAATGGGAGCAAAAGCCTTTAATTTTGAAGAACTGAAGAGATGTACAGACAACTTTTCAGAAATAAATGTTGTTGGAGGTGGAGGTTATGGCAAGGTTTGTGTCTTTGCAATGGCCTCAGTTGAAAGTAGCAATGACCATAGTTGGAATTCTGATCCCAAATCTGATGGTGAAACAGGTGTACAGAGGGATTCTTCCCACTGGGCAACTCATAGCAATCAAAAGAGCTCAACAAGGCTCTTTGCAAGGAGGGTTGGAGTTCAAAAATGAGATCGAGCTTCTTTCAAGAGTCCATCATAAGAATGTTGTCAGACTCTTGGGCTTTTGCTTTGATCGAGGTGAACAGATGCTTGTATACGAGTACATTCCAAATGGTTCTCTTAAAGATAGTCTCTCAGGTAATATCAAATCTTTCTCTTCCTTTGAGGAATTGTAATAGTTCATGGGTGATGAATTTGGTAATAATGCAGGGAAGAGTGGGATTAGACTGGATTGGACAAGAAGACTTAAAATAGCGCTTGGTTCAGGCAAGGGGTTGGCTTATCTTCATGAGCTTGCTGATCCTCCAATTATACATAGAGACATCAAATCAAACAATATATTGCTGGATGAAAACTTAACTGCAAAGGTTGCCGATTTTGGTCTCTCCAAACTTGTGGGAGACCCTGAGAAAACTCATGTGACAACACAAGTCAAAGGAACCATGGTGAGTATAGAATCAATCATTTTCCCCTCTCTTTCTGTCAAATTCATTCTAAACTCAATCTCTTGAATTAGGGCTACCTTGATCCTGAGTACTACATGACGAATCAATTGACAGAAAAGAGCGATGTATATGGGTTTGGTGTGGTGATGCTTGAGCTATTAACCGGTAGAAGTCCAATAGAAAGAGGAAAATATGTTGTGAGAGAGGTGAAGACAAAAATGAATAAATCGAGGAACTTGTATGACTTGCAAGAATTGTTGGACACGACGATCATCGCAAGCAGCGGGAACCTAAAAGGATTCGAGAAGTATGTAGATCTTGCTCTAAGATGCGTGGAGGAAGAGGGAGTAATTAGGCCGTCAATGGGTGAGGTTGTGAAAGAGATTGAGAACATAATGGAGCTTGCAGGATTAAACCCTAACGTAGATTCAGCAACAAGTTCGAGAACATACGAGGATGCGAGCAAAGGATCTGGTGATCCTTATGGGAACGAATCGTTTGAGTATAGTGGGAATTTCCCAGCTTCAAAGCTAGAGCCCCAATGACAAACAAATCATTACGTAAATATGTGGATTATTTAAATCGACGAACAAAGACGAACTAAATCGACGAACAAAGACAATAAATCAACAGTTTAAATATGTCGATTATGTAAACAAATCAACAAATCAAATTGATTATGTAAACAAATCAACAAATCAAGTCGATTATGTAAATAAATCAACAAATCAAATATAAGTCGAGTATTATGAAATAAGTCGATGGTGAAAATAATACGAGAAAAAAAATTAAATCGACTAACAAAAAATAAGTTAACAGTATAAATAAGTCAACTACTAGATAATAACCCACATTGCACAGCGTGGAAAAATATTTTCGTAAATTTTAGTTTGTTAGTTTACAAAAATAGAATATTAAGTTTTTTTAATTTAATTTACTCTATGTATTTTATAAATTTGTATATTTAATTTATTTTGTGTCATACTTTGATCTAGATCCGTAGTTGGTATAGTAAACCCAACCACCTTGAACTATGTGTATCAGGTCTACTACTTAAATCTGTTAATTGTAAAATCCTGAAAAACAAATCAACAAAATTCACATTAACATGTGATCAAGTATTACTTCTTGAAGCGGTTGCATTTAAAAACTGATTATTTTTTAGTTTATATGCTATATTAAATCAAATATATTATTTGTAATTTCTTAGGTTTTAATAAGATTTCACTATGCTATTATGGAGCGCAGAGAAATGTTTGGTAAATTTGAGATAATATTAATAATTTTTAAAAGTAATTATTTTATAATACTAATGAGTCAACACAAAAAACATTAAGTGGATGCATTATGTGAATGGGATGAGTGCGAAATGATAAATTTTGAACATTATTAGTATCAAATACAAATTCAACTATGATTCCTTTTTTTATTAGATATTAATTTTTATAACAACATAATTAATTTTTAAACAAATTTAAATTAATTATGATTTTATATAAATTATCAAAATAAAATAAATTTTAATTATATCATTTAAAATTAAAATATCGTTTTGTAATTAAATAAATAATAAATAAGAGTATTTTGGTCTTTTATTTATTGTAAAAAGAGTATTTTTCAAACCATGTAAAATTAGGTATAGTTTTCAAAGTTTTTAATAAATACAGGGTAGTTATCCAACTCCCCTTTTTTCAACCATACAATTATCAAAACATTTCTTAATTGGTTGCCCAATTAGGAGGAGAAAAGTTTACATAAGAAACTTTAAAAATTAAAATTCTAGAAGTAATACATGATTCTGACACTTAGCCACTAAGAGTAATACATGACCATCCCTATGTATACAAATCCGGCCAAGACCTGTAAAAGGGTCAGTAGGTTTCCATGAGTCATCAGTCCGACATCAAAATACTTGAGAAGATCCTCATGGTACTTCTCTCTCCACAATTTTCCCTACTTGGCTCAGTGTAGCTACCTCTCATGCCAAATATTCACTTCTGTCGTGACATAATATGTCACAAAGCTCTTGTTCAATGCTTTCAAACACATTTTTATTCCTTGATTTAATAAGAACCATAGAATCCAGATCTATGTATGAATTAGTTGGTTTGATTTTGGATTCTATTAGATGATGAATCAATAGTATAAAATGAATACAAAAAATACAGATTTTTGTTTGTCAACAAAACATCAGGATTCTCTTTATTTATTGGGGGAGTTGGATAACTACCATAGATTTATTAAAAACTTTGAAAACTATATCTAATTTTACATGGTTTGAAAAATACTCTTTTTACAATAAACAAATGACCAAATTACCTTTATTTATTATTTATTTAATTATAAAAGAAAATTTTAAATTTTAAATAATACAAATAACATTTAATTTATTTTCAATAATATAAATAAAAATTATAATTAATTTAATTTTTTTAAAAATTAATTATTTTATTATGAAATTAACATCTAATAAAAAATGAATCATACTTGAATTTTAATTAGTTAATTTTTGTATATATTTTTTTCCTGTATACTTATTTATTCATCGTAGAATTATATCATTTTTGACTTATTAATAAGTTGATTTATTGAATTGTCGACTTATATTTTATTTCTATCGACTTCAGTTTTTTCTTCATCGACTTATTTTATAACAGCTGACTTACATAGTTGACTTATTTATACTGCTGACTTATTTTATTTGTTAGTGGATTTAAGTTTTTTTCTCTTAAACTTATTTATTCTTGATAGACTTGTATAATTTTATGTTGACTAATTAATAAAGCTGATTTATTGAACTATATACTTTTTTTTATGTCGACTTATTTTTTTTACCTTCGACTTATTTTATAACAGTCGACTTATATATGATTGATTGATTTGGTTACATAGTCAACGTATTTAAACTATTGACTTAAAAACAAGCATAGCCCCCCCCCCCCTAATTAGGTTTTGGAGGCTATTTATAGACAAATAAAGAGGTTATGTAACTGGTTTAATTACATAACCCATCGGGGTCAATCCGTTTAAGCAACAAAATCTGAAATTCGGGACCAGTCCAGCAGCTACGTGAATTCCTATGTGAAGTCACTACACGATGTCTGGTATGTCCCAGTCATTGAGCTTTTCGGGTTTGAAAGAAATCTGTCTCCTTATTGATAATCGGTAAAAAGGTGAGTACAATAGTCGCATATGGAACTTTATTAATAGCTCTTCGACTTTGTTCTTAGAGGATCAAAAATAAAGAAGAAAGGAAACAAATAACAACATAAAAAGAAATACAAAAACAAGAGAAAGAACCTAGACTACGTGTTAATCAACCTAGAAAAGAAAATGGAAACTCGTAAATTAAATAAAAATATTATGGAGCGTACCTTGGCTTAGAAAAGGGGCTGATCCACTTAAGGTAAGCTTCGACGCATCCTAGAGTCTCTCATCTTCATGCGTCTTGGACTGGGGTGATGATGAAAAGAGTTTGGGCTTATATAGTCTTTAAGAGAGGCCACCCGTTGGGTTCTTGTTGCTCTCGGCCTTGTGGACTTGAAGATTCATCTGGACTCTCTTGAGGGTAGTCCATATTAACGATCAGGTTCTTTAGGGCTTTGTCAAAATATGATATGTTGAGTTTTTAGCATCTATTTCAATGCATTTTCCATTGGTTTGGTTCATCTGGATTGCATATCTAGGACTTTAGTTGCATTGTTTGCATAGCATCCTCTTTTCTTAGTTATGGATGTAAAGTGGACAAAAGAAGTGATCAAATGAAGCAAAAGGGATCAAAAGAGTGGACTTGATGAAGAATACGAGTTACAGCGGTCAAGTGCAGTGGCCAAGTGACATCGATGGACTCCAGCAGCCAAATGCAGCGGCCAAGTGATGTCGATAGATCCCAATGGCTAGGTGACACGGCTGAAGAGTTGACAAGCCACCTGGAGATCTGGCGGGCATGTTCAGTGGCCAAGTGTCCCCGTTAGACTCCAGCAGCCAGATGCAGTGGTTAAGTGTCCCCGTTAGACTGCAGCGGCCATTCCCAGCGGCCAAATAACGTTCGCAGAAACAACTTTCTTTGATTTCAAATCTTTAAACCGGGTTTGACCCAGCCAGTTATGTGTTGACCAAAATCTTTTATTTTTCACTATAAATACTCTGCAAACCTTATTTATTACCTTATGCTTTGTTTTGAGAATCTCTCTTAGCCTCTTTTGAGATTTTTGAAGAACATTGTGTGAATTTTTGCATTTGATTCTATAAATATCTGTCTCTTCTTAAATCTTTCAACTATTTTTCTACTAATCATGATTATTCAAAGATCAAGCTTATTGCTTTGTGTTGTTATGGTTGATTGTGAGTAGTCTTTTTAGAACTCTTGGGATTGGTAGATTTAGGGTGATTGGTTATTGATTAGTGGAGTTTTCGCTTGTAATAACTTATATCCTTTCTTAATAGGTGGTATTACTGCTAGATTAGCTTTGAAATTGCTAGTTTAGGCCTTAATCATTTACACACTCACAAGGTTTTTGATGAAATGCTTGAACCAAAATATCAAGATCTTTACATTTCTTACCTATGGAAATAGTTGTTTAGGATGTTTGGTGGTTAGCTAGGCATGAAATTAATGCTCTTTAATTACTTGACCGCTAACAAAAGTTATTTATGATTAGGTGGATAAGGAAGAGATTAATGTCATAGAAATGGATTAGTTGAGATTACTGATCTAAGACCAAAGGATTAGTTGTATTAAGTAGATTAAGCTCCGTTAGTTGACAAGTGATCACCCTAGTGAATTATCTCATCCCGAGAGTTCATTTGCTCTATTTGATTTCCAACCAATTTTAGTCATTTTCTTGTTTTCATTTACTTTCAAATTTGTTTTCAAAGACGTACACACTTTTATTGCTTATAAAACAATGACTTGCATTCCTAGTTTATGCGATTCTGGTGAGGAATCACGTCCAGTTTTGACACCGTGAAGTCAAGATGACAAAAGGCTCAAACTAGACTCGATAAACGAGCAATCTAGAAAGATGAATGGATTGAATGACTCCACAAAAGGATGCGGAAAGCCTTTTGATAAGTCGTAAAAAAATCAACTCTTGTCTTAGGACGCTAGTAAAAGAAGAACGTAAGAAGGATAATGCTTTGGTCCAAGCTGAGATATGTTATTGTGACTCCATGACTGTTATAACACACTTGTTCTTTGCCAAAGGTGTTGACAACATTGCAGGTACTAAAGAGGAGCCACCGGACTTAGAGCTTCTCTCGTCCAATTCCTTTGTGAGGGCCAAGATTGGAGATACTTTGACAAAGGACAAGAAACCCTTTGATTCTTTTAGGATGATCTTTGAGGTTGGAGAACAAGAACGGATACACTTGAGGAAGGAACAGTTCTAAATTTAAAGGAAGTCCAAGCCAATGCCAAAGATCGATGGTCCATTTCACCTAACAAGAAGAATCAACAACAATGCTTATCAACTTAAGCTCCAAGGTAAGTATCTCATGAATTAACTCTTTGATGGTTCTAACTTATTCTTTTTTGTGGCAGGTCGAACAGATTTTAGAACAAATCTTTTTCAACTAGGGGAGGATGATGAGATTCTGAAAGGCTCCAAGGATCTAGAACGTGGAGTTGGCACTAAAGAGGAAGAGGTGATCAAAGATGGAGCAAAGGAAGCACGAAAATCACTTCTCGGACCCAAGACTTGTCTCCGGACAAGAAAGTTTCACCAAGACTTAGAATCTTACTCCATCAAGCTAGGACTCAAGGGGATCACTCGAGCTGTGGGTTGTGTCAAGGCCACCTTGGTCATGATATACACTCGAGAAGGCTAGTGCATGGCTATATGATCCACTCGAACTCTTTTTCCCTTATCTCAGTTTTGTCCCATGTGCTTTTTTTAGTGAGGTTTTTAATGAGGCTTGTGGCTCATATGCTCCTCTTTGCCATTGCCTAGCCCGATCCATCACTGGCCCATCATCATCATTAGGCGTGGCACATCTATCACTTATCTTCTTTTCAAATTCAAACTTTCTTTTAATGTTGTTATGTTTTCAATGTGTTGTTTACCGAGGCATGTTTCGTAAACACGCCCTTTCTTTCTTCTCTATCTCGACTCTTTTCTTTATATTGAGGCTGAGACTATCTTTGTAACTTATTTATCTTTTTTATTCAAACTCTTTCCAGATTAGATCATTGAATTGATTTTTGTTTGTCGAGTTGATTCTCATATGACTTATCAAAAGGCTTTGGCATCATTTTGTGGCATCATTAAATCCATTCCTCTTTCTAGATTGCTCGTTTGTCGAGTTTAATTTGAGTCTTTCGTCGTCTTAACTTCACGGTGTCGAGGTTGGACGTGATTCCTCGTTAGAATCGCATAAGCGTAACTACTTTAAACGCAGCGGTTGCGGTTGCAGCTACGGAAGTTTGCGGAAGTGGGTAGTTGGAGTTATAAATGTTATTAAGTGATTCATTCGACTCGTTTAACAATTAGATATGTGTGCATTTACAGAAAATTACTGATTGGTTGACAGCAGTAGCGGTTGCTATTTAACATTATCAAATATTTTTAAAATATATAATCTCTATAAGAAAAAAATTGTATTAATATAATCAAAATTTAATAATGAATTTTTAATTAAATTTTAGAATAACAAATTAAAATTATTTATTTTAAGAGGTTTGACACATTTTTTATTTAAAAATATATTTATAAGTATAAAAATATTTTTAGTTTAGTTAATACATGTATAAGGCATTTAAGAATTTATTATAGTAATATTGATTTTAAAAAAATAGTTTGATATTTGGTAAAATTTTGTTAGTATTATAAATTAAAAAAAAAAAATTTTAACCAACCGCAACCGGCCGCAGATGCAAACGCTAGTTAGAAAGAGCTTTTGAAATCTAGCGATTTCAAACTGTTCAAAATGATATGTTGCGATTTCTATGGTTGGTATTAAATGCTTGCAACTACAACTAACCGCAAACACAACGTTTGCATATGAATTTGCACAAAAAAGTTTGCATATGAATTTGCACAAAAAAAAAAGTTTGCATATGCATATGAGATATTTGTCTTGTAGAAGTTTAATCGTAGGATTAAGATCGTTGCACTTAGTCATGATTATTTGTTGCTTGAATATCTTTTTAAAAAAAAATCTATGTTTGAATTTTTGCATCTATTGAAATACAAATTCTACTTTTGTAAGGCTTGCATGACCTTTGAAACATCTCTATGAACTTAGACTTAGGCTTTGAATGGCAATGGTTTTTAGAATAGTTTTTTGTTTTAAATTTTTCAAAAATCTAATTTATTGCTATTCATGATTTTGGAAAAAGTGGATTCGCTAAAAAATAGGGGATCTGGATTTTGATGATTTTTCCACATTTGTAAAGAGAATCCAGAATCTCATTTATAAGAGTTTTCAGGAGATTATTAAAAACTAAAATCTACAAAAAATCAAAAACCAGAAAAATCAAAAACCAAAAATCAAAAACCAAAAATCAAAAATCAAAAACCAAAAGCCACTAAAAAATTATCAAACATTCATGGTCTTAATTTGAATCTAATATTCTTGCTTAGGGTGTTCTCATTGAGATTTTACAAAAACATCTGCTAATTTAATTAATTTTCTGTTAGATAGAATGATTATATATATATATATAATAATAAATAATAATAATAATAATAATAATAATTTTAAATTTTGGTAAATTAATTCTATAATATATATTTGTTCAGATTTTAATTTAGGTTAAATTAGCTATATAAAATATTTTTTCTTAATTTTCAAAACATTAACGTAGTGGATTAGATATCCGGCCGACTATAAGGAAACGATCCTACTAATTACAGAGTGGATACATAAATTAAAAGGTTGATCCATTCAAAATGAAACTGATCAAATATAACAAAAATTTCTGAACGTCCGCTCCACACACATTCCTAATTTATTTTTATATTTTGGAAAACCAATCGATAATATATAATCAATTTGGGTAATTGGGTTGTAATGAAAAAAAAAATCAATAATTTATTTGTAAGGGAGTACTGGTCAATACATCATCAACCCATCAGTATCATCATTTCTGCAAATTAGTATTATTATCTCAAGTTGGTACTTGTGCTGATTTTTTCCATGAACATGACTGTATTCTATGTTTTTGATTAAAAAAAAAGAAAAGAAAAAGAAAAGAAAAAAGAATATCACTTCATAGTCGCGACCACGCCTCTATTCCAAAAATCTCTCTTTTCTTCAAATCTAATCAGATAATTTATTAGTTATGCAGATAAATAATTAAACGAAGTCATTTTGACCATGTTTTGTTATAGATTATTCAAGCGTTTGTGATGTAAATAGAATTAATTATACAACTAATAAAAAGTAACTTTTTTTTCTTACAATCGCATGCTTAAACTTATTAAAAGATAGGATTTACAGCATTTAAAGGAGACTATGTCAGAGAGGACTCCAAATATCTCAGAAGCCCATATTTGACGTTGTTTCTAAAGCTGCTCTCGCAATGCCAAACTTTCAGCCATTATCCGCGAATTAACTAAAAGAACTAAATATCACTATGATATTTACTTCCTTTAACAAAAAAAAAGGAATTAAATATATAGTGACTAAATGTGATATATGTTATTAGTATGATATAATATTTTGATGATATTAGTAAGATATATGTTAAAGTGTTGTTAGATATCATTTTCTGTTTTAAATTCAATAAAAATAATAACTTAGATTATAATGTTCTACATTATTTGGGTACAATTTTTAACATCAATATATATTTTTGTTTTTTTTGCCAACACTAATAATGTTTTTCAGTTGAGGAAGAGAATGCATATTAAAATAATAAACATAAGAAAACAAAATTTCTATACGCCATCAGTTATGAAAAAATAACTAGATGATTTCACATGTTCACAATCTGTTCCTTCTTGTTATCCTAATGACATTTCCAATTTGCAATTTAACAACCCGTTTGAAACTTTCCGGTAACAGCAGTATTATCTATTTCAAGTGGAACAAGTTTTATATTGGCCACTGTCTATTAATTTCTATATATTATCACTTAAATTGTTTAACTTCTCTTTTTTTCTAGATACTTTGTCAACGAGGAGGAGAAGACTTTAAACAATGCAGATCACATTCTCTCTTCTTGAATGATTCGTAAAACAATCATTATGGGTCTGAAGATGAGTTCAAGAATTGGGGTACTCAAGCTCCTGATCATGCTTTACTTCCAAATTTGTTCTGTTTCTGCGGTCACAGATGTTTCAGATTGTAAGTATAATTAGCTGATAATCAGAGTTTTTTTAAATATATGAATTTCAAATTTTTTGAATTAGATTCAATTTTTGTTGCAGCTTCTGCTTTACAAGCCGTGAAGAGTGAATGGAAGAACTATCCTGCAAATTGGAAAGGCTCTGATCCTTGTGGAACCAATTGGGTTGGAATTACATGTGACAATAGCCGTGTCATTTCAATGTAACAAATTGTTTATTCTTTTGCTGCATCTTAAATTCTTACTCCAATAATCATCTTGCCAACTTTAACTTTGTGTTGCTGCTCGTTGCAGATCGTTAGGCAACCTTAACTTGGAAGGAAAGCTTGCTGCAGATATTTCGACATTATCCGAATTGCAGATCTTGTAGGTCTTTCATCCTCTTCCTTTACATAGATTTAAGAACATCCTAAGAACTAAACCAAGGAAATACAAATTTCACCTCGGACGACAAACCGAGTCCAAAAGCCAAAAAAACTCTCTACCTTCCATGTCTCTACAAAGACTTATTTAAACATGAAAGAATACATAATAATCGAAAACTCTTTAGATCGCTCTCTATCAAATTGGATCCATAGAATGAATTTCTGCTATGCGATCACTACATTTTTTTGTTGAAATTTTTAATTTATTGGTCAACAAAAAAAAAAGTGTTATGAACAATGCAAAGAATTTGAAAATGGAAAAGAAACATTAGAGATGATCTAATAATTAAAAAAAAAAGAATGAGGAGAGAAGAAACAGGTTAGCTACTCCTCTTGATTGGAACCATCTTTGCAGAAGACTTCGAAGATGTGGAAAATATTGATAACGAAGCCATACCACTCTGTTTCGGATCAATTTTTCAATGAAACAAATCAGATGAATCACTGCTTCTTTCTTTCTCTCTAACTTTCCTTTTACTAACATCTGTCAATTTTGTTCTCATCTAATGAACCAATGTTTCTAGGGATTTGACATCTAATCCTAAATTGTCTGGACCACTTCCACCAAATATCGGTAGCCTCAAGAAGTTGGCTACCTTGTAAGCAAAGCAAACAAGATCATGACCTATTTACAATCACCTTATATTGCCTATTTTAATTGACTATTTTCTTTTCCAGGAACCTTATGGGATGTGGTTTCAGTGGTTCAATCCCCGACTCCATAGGAGATCTTGAACAACTTGGAACCCTGTAAGATATTGTTGCTTCCTATTATTATTATTATAAACAGTTTCTTTTTCAATTGCAATCTCTAAACCCATTAGTAATAATTTATGTTTCCACCATACAGCTCCCTGAATTTAAATCAATTTTCTGGAACAATTCCGGCTTCCATTGGACGGTTATCAAAACTATTTTGGTTTGATATAGCTGACAATCAGATCGAAGGACCGCTTCCAGTTTCTGATGGGACTTCACCTGGACTTGACATGCTTCTTCAAACTAGGCATTTGTATATATATAATCCCAAATATTTCCTTTTTTAATATATATAACCACTCTTTAAATCCATATACTAATTAGTCTAACTCTCTCTAACATTCTCTTGTAGTCATTTTGGAAATAACAAGCTTTCAGGCAATATCTCAGAAAAGCTCTTCAGCTCAAGCATGACTTTGATACATGTGTAAGTTTCATAGTACATGTGAAAGCTGAGACTTTTCAACAGTTGAGATTAGTAAACAACAAAGTGATTGCATTATTTGTTGTTTTATCGATAGGCTGTTTGATGGAAACCAATTTACAGGCCCAATCCCAGAGAGCCTCAGCCTTGTTACAAACTTGACAGTGTTGTAAGTAGTAAAATGAGATTTTTCAAATTGTTTGTGTTTTTCCAAATTCTTGTTAAGATATTTTTCAAAAAACACTCGTATGCTATTTTTTTTTTTTTTTTTACAGACGCCTGGATAGGAATAACCTAAATGGAAATATTCCTCCAAGTCTAAATAATCTCAAGTTTCTTCAGGAACTGTAAGTGAGCAACACAATTTTTGTTCTGTTTTGTAGATATAATAAAAATGTGTAAAAGTTTTGTTCCATTTTAGGTACTTGGCCAGCAACAAATTTACTGGTATCCTTCCAAATTTAAGCAACTTGACCAGTCTCTACACATTGTAAGTTTTTTTTAATAATATTTCTTCCTATTTTATTGCTCAATTTACCATCACAAACATTTACTATTAAATAATCTTTTGTAACAGAGATGTAAGCAACAACCAATTGACATTATCACCCATTCCATCATGGATCTCTTCATTACCCACCTTGTCAACATTGTATGAATTCAATCTCTATCTTTCTCTCTTTATATTTATTCATGTGTATGCTTACCAAGAACACATGGTGTTCTACTTGGCAGAAGAATGGAAGAAATCCAACTCAGCGGTCCAATACCAACCTCCCTCTTTAGCCCTATTCTATTACAAACTGTGTAAGCCAAACAATACATGAAACTTTGATATGAAAGTAAACTCAAAGTTTTGAAATATTTACGAATTTCTTGACTTGATTTTGTAGTTACCTAAAGCGAAATCAGATAAACGCAACACTGGACTTTGGTACCAACTATAGCAAGCAGTTGGAGTTTGTGGATCTACGAAATAATTACATAACTGATTATAATTCATCAGCTAATAACCGCATTCAAGTAATGTATGTATTCATCTTGGTCACAAATTAAACATTATCAACTAATTACTTATGTGTGTGTTGGTATATCCCATAGGCTGGAAGATAATTTAGTGTGCTTGGGGGCAGAAAATAAGTTGAGGTCCTTCTGCAATGCTATCCAACAAAATGTTTCAATTTCTGTCTCTGAAATAAACTGTCGTAGCTGCGATAAGGGGAAGGAACCGAATCCATCGTGCAGCTGTGTATATCCACTCATAGGAAAACTCGACTTTAGGTCTCCTTCTTTCTCAGGGTATTCCAACAATACCAACTTCAAGACACTCCAACAACAGATATCAGACTTCTTTCAGAATCGCAATTATCAAGTGGATTCAGTGGCCATCAGAAACATACAAGAGACAACTGATTATCATCTTTTAATAGATCTTTTGATCTTTCCAAGGGGTGAAAAAAGATTTAATCATACGGGAATGGAAAGTATTATTTTCATGTTTAGCAGCCAGACTTATAAGCCTCCTCCAATATTTGGACCATATATTTTCAAGGCTGAACAGTACATTTATTTCTCTGGTATGATGAAACTGGTCACATACATTCAAACTAAATCTATATGGTTCAATATAACTCACTTCATATGTCACATATATAGGAGGTTCCAGCTCAATAAACATGGGCATTATAATCGGAGCATCTGTTGGTGGAGCGGTTCTTCTGTTGTTGTTAATTATAGCTGGGATTTACGCTTTTAGGCAAAAGAAGAGAGCAGAGATAGCAACTGATCAAATTAATCCTTTTGGTAAGAAGAAAATGTTTTCAAACTTACAAAAAAATGACTGTTCTCTTGTCCGGTCAAAACTCTGACAGCGTCTCATTTGTATGTGGTAGCTAAGTGGAGTACGAGTAAGAACAACAATATTGATGCTCCGCAGCTAATGGGAACAAAAGCCTATACTTTTGAAGAGCTAAGCAAATGCACAAACAACTTTTCAAAGGCAAATGATATTGGGGGTGGAGGTTATGGCCAGGTTTGTGTCTCTTTGCAATGGCCTTAATTGAAATAACCACTGGCATTAGTTAAACTTATGATTTCAATCTGATGGTGAAACAGGTGTACAAAGGGATCCTTCCCTCTGGGCAAGTCATAGCAATTAAAAGAGCTCAACAAGGATCTTTGCAAGGAGGGTTGGAGTTTAAAACTGAGATTGAGCTTCTTTCAAGAGTCCATCATAAGAATGTTGTCAAGCTCTTGGGCTTCTGTTTCGATCAAAGTGAACAAATGCTCGTATACGAGTATATTCCAAATGGCTCCCTTAGAGACAGTCTGTCAGGTAACATCAACCCTTTTTCTTCCTTTGATAGTTCTTTGGTGTTGAATACGGTAAAAATACAGGGAAGAATGGGATTAGACTTGATTGGACAAGAAGACTCAAAATAGCACTTGGTTCAGGGAAGGGTCTAGCTTATCTTCATGAGCTTGCTGATCCTCCAATTATACATAGAGACGTAAAATCCAATAACATATTACTTGATGAAAACTTAACTGCAAAGGTTGCCGATTTCGGCCTCTCCAAACTTGCGGGAGACCCCGAGAAAACTCATGTGACAACACAAGTGAAAGGAACTATGGTGAGTGAAGAATCAATCATAATATATATGAATTTCACTAACTACAAAAACACTCAAAATTTCTTTGGAATCAGGGCTACTTGGATCCTGAGTATTACATGACGAATCAATTGACGGAGAAGAGTGATGTGTATGGGTTTGGTGTGGTGATGCTTGAGCTATTAACCGGTAAAAGTCCTATAGATAAAGGTAGCTACGTGGTGAAAGAGGTGAAGAAGAAGATGGATAAATCTATGAACTTATATGACCTTCAAGAATTGTTGGACACGACGATCATCACAAGTAGTGGGAATCTGAAAGGGTTTGAGAAGTATGTAGATATAGCTCTAAGATGTGTCGAAGCAGAGGGAGAAAACAGACCATCTATGGGTGAAGTGGTGCAAGAGATTGAGAGTATACTGCGGCTTGCGGGATTAAACCCTAATGCAGATTCAGCAACGAGCTCAAGAACGTACGAGGATGCAAGCAAAGGATCTGGTGATCCTTATGGCAATGAATCGTTTGAGTACAGTGGGACTTTCCCAGGTTCAAAGCTTGAACCCCAATGATTTTTTATGTATTTTTTTTCTTTTGTAATTTCGTGAGTGACTTCTTCTTATATATACTTGGAATGCCTTGTGAATGTGGAATCGCATGATTTGATTTGTTGTTACGTGTCACTGATTGTAAAGCAGAGGAATAGAGGGAAGCTTGGAACCCAAAAGTATTTAATCCTTTTTGCTCTAAATATTTGAAATTATGCATGTCCGAATATTTCCTGAATATATCCAATTCACTCAGTTTACAAAAAAAAAAAAAGGTTTCGAATAGGACGGACAAAACTGTTTGCTATTAGAACCTTTTTTTGTTCACCAATCATTAGTTGTAGTCAGTGCTGGTGCGGTCGGAGAAAAATAAAAGAAATATGACGCAGACCAACTGTGGACTGTTTTTACAAAAAAATATACTTAGTCCGCAACGATTTGTTGTCCGCCCACAAATTTAAGTTTACTCTGCAAATGGTTGTGTCCGCCCTATCCACCACATCTATTTGAAGTTTCAAAAAAATGGATTTCAAAGTGATAAGTTATGGACTATAGTGATGCCAAACCAGTGTGATCCCCGATTTTTATGTATTACATAGGTTGCATGGAAACTCCATCTATGGTATGTTTTCCATTTTTGAGACGTATCAGCATCAAGAACTCTTAGAAATGCGAGAAAACATGTTAGAAACACAATTTCTAAAAATCACAATATGAGAACTCGACGGAAACATTTGTTTTCGTTTTAGAAACGCAATGGAAACCTTTTATTTTTATTTAGATACTTAATAATAAATACTTTGAAAAAATGAGATACATATTGATATTTTCTTTGACTTTGATGGTTATGAGATTTTATCTCTAGTTAAGCTACTTAATATTTATGTATTGAATTCTTGTTGTTTCAAACATTTTTCTAAAATAAAGTTTTAGTGTTTTATTATATATATATATTATATATATATTTTATATGTCCAACACTTATTCGTTTCTTACTTTTTTGAAAAAATCGTTTCCATATTTTGCTTCCATATATTTGTTTCCGTTTTCATACAATATAGTCACATACTAAAAACACTTATAATTGGTTTCAGTGTATAGTACGTGAAACCACATATAATTGAGAAATTTCTTCACCACATCCATCGTAATGGGGTTGACTTGCGGATTCAAAGTTTGAAAAACACTATTATGATATGGCTCTGCGTTGGTTATTTCCATCATATTATCCAATGCATGGGGCAAGACCACGTCTTGTTCCACGTTAACACTAGCATATGGAAAATACTCATAAATATCAACCAGAACTTGAAAATTTGTAGCTTGATCATCCCACGTTGCTTCTTCACCGGTAAAATAACATGCCCTCGAGGATTCACCAACATCACAACAACTCTCTCCATGGCTCGACCAAACAGAGTATTTTCCCTTAAATCCCACTCAAAAAGATGGCCACTTCTTGCATGTTGCTGCTTCGGGTAAATGTCGCATTAATATAGAATTTTTTAATTGTAATTTTATAATTGATTATTACAAGTTGGGACCATGATGTCAAGATTTTGGACTTATATGTGTTGTTTTCTTTTGTCTTGAAGTGACGAGATACGGGTTAGAGTGAATTGCCAACATTCTGGAAAATTCAAAAGAGAAAAGGATGTATTGAATTATGTAGATGGAGTGGTTGATATGGTAGACGTGGATTCTGCTATTATTTTCTCAAACATATTACTGAAGCTGCTTGAAAAAAATATTGAAATTGGGAAAATGTGGTGGAAGCTACCCTTTGAAGATGTAGAAGATAAAAAGCCTTTGTGGAAAAATGTGGATGTTAATAAACAGAAAATGCATACTCAGCGCGTTGGGTGAAATAGCTTCACATATTCATTGAAAAATCCGATGTTGCTGAGAATTTGAACGGTGAAAAAGATGATGAAGCATATGAAGAAGAGGGGTTTGACAGGCATTCTTTGTCGTCATGCTGTTTGTGCAATCCGAGAGAACAATATGGATGTTGAAGACTTCATCTCAGATTTCTATTTGACAGAAAAATGGCAAGAGATATACGTGAGAGGTTCGAGCCCTGTAAATGGGCCTAAATTCTGGATTAGTTCAAGAGGAGGACTCATTGTTGCATCTGCCTATAAGCGCCCTTCTGGAAGACCGAAAGGGAAAGCAAGAATAAAGGGTGTTAATGAATCACCATCTAAGAAGAAGGTTGGTCGGGTTAGAAGAGAACCACATTGTGGTCTATGTGGTGAAAAAGGGCATAATTCAAGAAGATGTCCTCATGAGGTAATCTCTAAATTTGGTTCTTAATGTGTTTATCAAGTTCAATAAGTTTAGTGTGACCAACCAATTTTACTAGTGACCAGCAATTTTTTGTTTGCCTTCTAAATATTTTTGTGGCAGTTTGAGGAGAGTAGAGCGAAGAGAAGGCGCCTTAACGAGGAAGCTCGAGTGGCTGCTCAAATGGCAGCTCAAGTTGAAGCTCAGGATGAAGCTGAAATGAGGGCTCAAGAGGAAGCTCATGTGGAAGTCCAAGATGTGTCTTCAACTGCACCATCGGGAAGCCAAATGGAGTGGTTACTTTTCGGATAATAAATCTGCGTAAGGTTTATTTTTCGGATGATAATCAGGTTCCATTTTTAGATGTTTGATACGCTTTTGTGATCAGTTTTGTTTTAGAAATTTTCGGATGATAATCGGGAAACCAAACTTTGTTTCAGTTTTGTTTCAAAAAAAATTCATAATCTTGTTTCAGTCTTCAACATGTTTCAGTTTCTAACACATGATTTGCTTCAGTTTTGATTATGCAGAAATTCAAACACATGACCTGCTTCAGCTTTGATTATTAAAAACTTCAAACACATGGTCTGTTCCAGTTTTAACTCATGATCTGCTTCAGTTCTTTTTTCTTTTCTACGAAGACATAATTCAAAAGGTAATTCACTACAACATAAGACATACAAAAGAGAAGAAACAAAGACATTATTGTTTCACAAATATGTTCGACACCTCAAGTACAAAAGAGAAAACATTACATAAATACATTACCATCAACCAAACATAATGCACCCAAAAATAATTTTCTATTCAGCTAGGCATTTTGTCGAACACTTTAACGCATAAATTCCTCAAACTTTTACAAACAAAATAAACTAGAAAACCAATGAATATACACTTCTCATATATCTATCTAACCAAACTTATAAGATTTAAGTAAGAATGATGTATGTTTTTTCTGTTTCTGTAGATAAAAAGTATGAAGGAAATTCTGAAACTGTTGCTCAATTGGAACACTTCCTCACGAACCCAATTCACAAAACCTTCCAGCACTAATTCGAGATGAATGCTCCCAATTTCAATTGAACATGAAGATATTCTAAGTCTCTCAAAAACCCTAAGTGAACAAAATATATTTTTAGATCGTAAGATGTTTTTTTAGTTATGTCGTGAGATTTTTTTTTCTCTTGGATTTAATTAATGTGATTTTATTGATGGTTTTGGTTTTAATTTTATTCGGACCGGTTTGGACCAAGAAAGGTGGACAATGAGTTGGTCGGATCAGATCTGTTTTTGTTGGGCGTTCCTGGATTTTATCTGCCGGTGTATCGAAAAAGTAGAAAATAGATGATTATGGTGTTGTCTATATAACTGATGTTAGTTTGTGTATGTCACCATGTAAATTCAAACTTTCGTGTAGTTTTTAATATATTAAAATAGTTCAGATGTGTAGTTATGTGATTGAGGATAGTTGGTGTAGCTAACAATGATTTTTTCTTTATGTTATTGTCTACTTGTTTTGTAAGCGAGTTTTTTGTTTTTTTGTTAGCGATTATTTATATTAGAATTCGTCATAACTTGCAGACCACATGTTTTCATATTGAATGTCTTGGTGATAAAGTTAAAAGCAGAGAAAGAGAGAAAAACAAAAACAAAGATTCTTTGTGAGTGTGAAGATGAGTTCAAGAACTAGAGTCTTTATGATCTTGATCTTACTTTTCTTCCAAATTTGGTCTAGTTATGGGCTCACGAATATTTCAGACGGTGAGTAAAGTTAGTTAATGGCCAGAGTTTTTTTCAGATATATGAATTAACAAAATCTTGAATTACTTTCCAATTTGGTGAAGCTAAAGCTTTGCTATCCCTGACGAATAAACTCAAAGGGCGGTTGCCTAAAAATTAGAAAGGCTTTGATCCTTGTGAGCTCAAATGGGATTGAATTAGATGTAACAATAACCGCGTTGTTGAAATGTAATAACTGTTTTATTCTTTTTATGTTTTGCAGTTTCTTCCTATGATTCTCTGGAGACTAACGTTCTCTTGTTGCTTGTTGCAGATGTTTCCTTAATAGGAAAGTTTCTGATGATGTCCCAGCCTTGTCTGAATTGTAGAAATCGTAAATCTTTCTTCTTCTTTCTTTTACGTAAAAATGGATTTGGTTTGGTGCGTATATTATGATTCAATGTTTATAATTTCTTGATCATCTTAATGTTCCAATATTGTAGAGATTTGACATCCAATCCTAATTTGACTGGACCACCAAATATTGGAAACCACAAGAAGTTAAAAATCTTGTAAGGTAAAGATAACAAGATAATGTTCCATTCTAATCATCTTTGTTTTATCGCCTATTTTAACTAACTTTTTTTTTGTTTTTTTTTCTCTAGACACCTTATGGGATGTAACTTCAGTGGTCAAATCCCTGAGTCTATAGGGAATCTTGCACAACTTACAAGACTGTAAGACTTTGTTGCTTCCAATTACAATAAAAGTCTCTGTTGTTTTTTAATTGAAGTCTCTAAAAACTCATTAGTATTAATTTTATGTTTCCTCCATACAGCTCCTTGAATTCAAATCAATTTAATGGAACAATTCCAGCTTCTATTGGACGGTTATCAAACCTAGATTGGTTGATATAGCAGACAATCAGATCGAAGGAAAGATTCCAATTTCTAGTGGAACTTCACCTGGACTTGACATGCTTCTTCAAACGATGCATTTGTATATATAATGCAAATCTCTTCATTTCTATATATATAATCACTCCTTTTTAATATACTAATTAATCTGACTCTCTTTTACTTTCTCTTGTTGGAACCCATTTTTAGACAAATGGAACCAATCATTTTTCTGACAACTTTTCCGATGACATATGGTCGTCGAATTGATCGAAAAATAAATGAGTTGGATTCTTTGCAATAAACAGTATAACATAGTGTATTCTCTGTCAAAATTGGATTTAGTTTGAATGAAAAATTGAGGTCTAAAATAGCATGCTAAGATAGCTTAAAATTTTGACTTAGAATCAAATGAAATACTTTGGATATTTGAGGAGAAACCCAAATTTATATAAGCTGGAGTTTTGGGAAATGGACATATAATCCATAAAGATTATTTCAATCCTAAATTTTTTTTGATTTAAATTATTAATTAAATCAAAAAGAATATCTCACTTAAATGTTGTGATTCGTAACATCACAAAATTAAGACAATCAAAGTCAAAAACGTTTTTGACTTTAAACGTGAGAATCAAACTCTCATAATGTTGTCATTTAAGTTGTAATCTCCTCATGAATACATAGACACGTTGAACTTGGACTATATAAATCAAGTCATTGTCTTCTCCATAAGCATCGATTTCTACACTAAAACAATTTCAGCAATTCCTTTCTACTTTTTCTCTATAAATACGTAAGTCTTGAGAGTATAGCGTAGAATTTTAGTATATTCCGTTATTCTAGTGTAGAGAATACCATCTCCTAGTGGTTGTATCCTGCGATTTTAAATTGTATCCAACCGTTACACTACGGACGATTTAAGAATTAAAGAAAGAGATTATATCTCAACTCCACTATATTCGGTTTTATAAAAATCGTTTTCATCTCGTTTTTTTCATAATTCTATTTTTTATTCATAGTATTTCATATCCGAATTTTCGCATTCCTACATCTCTTGCAGTCATTTTGGAAAAAACAAGCTTTCCGGCGAGATGCCAGAAAAACTCTTCCGCTCAAACATGACTAGTTTGAAACATGTGTAAGTTTAATAGTACATGTGAACGGTGGCTGCGTTCAAGAATTTTGTCATAGGGGGGTCCGAATAAATTATTTAATATAAAACTAAATAAGATATACTATACTAATATATAACGTGTGCCAAAAATTCTCAATAAAATTTTAATAAATATCATCAACAAATATAATTTGCAATCATTCATGTTACATTACATGATACAAAATCTTTGGGTTTAAGTATTGAATAATTTTTGAAAATTTAAACAGAAATTTTTGCCTATCAATATATATGTGTGTGTGATTTGGATGTCTTAGTATTTATGATTTATTTTTGTTTAATAGTTAAAAGAAACAAAACTCATTTGTTTGTACAAAATAAAAACCCATATTTGGTAGATTCTTATTTTAATCATCAATAATTATATTTACTATGTACCACTGCCATGGTGTGAAATCTAAGAGTAATAATTAAGTGATTGCATTACTTGTTGTTTAGTCGATTTGGCTATTCGATGGAAACCAGTTCACGGGAAAAATCCCAAACAGCCTCAGCCTCGTTAAAACGTTACAAGTGTTGTAAGTAGCCAATAGAATATTGTTTAAATTGTCAGTTTATTCTTAACTTCTTTACGCTCATATGCTCTTTTATTTATTACAGACGTCTGGATAGGAATAGACTAACCGGAGATATTCCTTCAAATCTTAATAATCTCACAGATCTTAAAGAATTGTAAATGAGCAAGTACAATTTTTTTTTCTTTGTTTGTAGATATAAATGAAAAGAGGTAAAAGAGTTAGTAGTTGAATCCATTTTAGGTACTTAGCCAACACCATATTTACAGGTAGTCTTCCAAATTTAAGCAACTTGACCAGTATCTCCACATTGTAAGTTGTTCTATTTTTCTTCCTCTTATTTGTTGCTCAATTTAGCATCAAAAACCTTCACTCTCCAGTCACAATCAATCTAATGCCTAGATGGTGGATGTATTGTAATAGAGATCTGAGCAATAACCGATTTACTTCTTCCCTCATTCCATCATGGATCTCATCATTACCGTCCTTGTTAACATTGTATGAGTCACTCTCTCTCTCTCTCTCTCTCTCTCTCTCTCTCTCTCTCTCTCCCTTTCCCTCCCTATATTCATTATTCTGTATGCTTACCAAGAAAATATGTTTTCTACTTGGTAGAAGGATGGAAGCGATTAACCTCGAAGGTCCAATACCAATCTCTCTCTTCAGTCCTAAATTGCAGACTCTGTGAGTAAAAACATTACATTAAATCAGCTCAAAATTGTGAAATCTCTAGTGATTACGATAAAAAAATTCTTGACTACATGCAGTATACTAAAGCGCAATTGGTTAAATGAAACATTGGACTTTGGTACTAACATGAGCACAAACTTGAAGTTTGTGGATTTGCAATACAACAAAATAACTGATTATAAACAACGAGCTAATAAAGGCAGCGGGAGAGTAATGTACGTATGGTTGTCACATATCAAAAAGATTTTTTCTTTTTTTAGTCAGTATTAATTATGTATATCATTCAAACATAGCTTGGCAGATAATCCAGTGTGCCCAGAGGTTGGGATCCGGCTGAATGAATATTGCACAGTCGTCAAACATAATTCCACCTTTTTTTACTCTGAAATAGAATGTCATCCATGTGGTGAGGACAGAGAACCGTGTCCCACCACGTGTCAATGTGCGTATCCAGCCAAAGGAACACTCACCTTTAGTTCGTCTTCCTTCTTAGATTATTTGGAAGACCTCAGTAAAAATTTCGACGTTGTAGCATCCCTGTTCCAGGAAAGTAAGGCCGATGCGTTTGGTAGGTAAACGGATCGGGTAAGAGATGAGTAAAAGAGAAATGTCTAAGTCATGAATTATATATGACTAGATGAATGGTTTAGTAATCTAATGATCTTGAAAAAGATCAAGGAAGACTTAAGAAGAGCTTAGTCATGGCTGAGAAACGGACCGAATGACTTAGCCAAGGAAAATAAGAGCTAAATGCTCGAGCTAACCAGCTAGTTAAGCTAGGGTAGCTAGACGAGCTTGGGTGATAGCTAGCTAGCTGAAATGCTATGCTAAGCTAAGATGGAGCTAGATAAGCTGGAGTAATGGCTAAGTAGAAGGTAGCTAGCTGGAGTGATAGCTAGCTGAAGTGGTAGCTACCTGGAGTGATAGCTAGCTGGAGGTAGCTAGCTGGAGTGATAGCTAGCTGAAGTGGTAGCTACCTGGAGTGATAGCTATCTGGAGTGGTAGCTAGCTGGAGGTAGCTAGCTGGAGTGATAGCTAGCTGGAAGTACTAGCTAGCTCAGCTGACCGGTAGCTCAACCAGCTCGATGGACTAGTCGAGTACTGACCCAGCTGGGTGGACTGATCAGCTAGCTACCGAGCTAGGTGAAGTAAGGCAGCTGGGACATGGATGGTTGGTACATGAACCAGGTAACCGTCCAGGGAAGTTACTAACCGAAAGGGTGCGATCCCAACCATTTATTAAATGAATGGCCAAGGATGCACGAGAATGGGTGCGAGATGGGGTGGAAGTTACACGCCATTATTCTTATAAAAAGAAGGCTTTGGCATGCATAAAATCATCCACACCCGACTCCAAGGAGATGAATCTCGTCTAAAGGGAAAATCTCACCATAAAAAGGGAGAAAACCACTGTGAAGGCGAGATAGCAGATCACGGCAGGAGTTAAGACCATGACTCCGATCTTAAGGGGAAGGGACGATGAATCAAGGAATAATTCATATGGATCTCAAGATTACGAAGAACAATAATGATACTCAAAGGATCCATACGAAGATACTACCGGGTAGAAAGACAGACCGCGAATCGGACTGCCGGGTACAACAATGACTTGTCTGACTGATCGATACGATCTGCCGTGGTTCACATTCAGTTGGCCGATAGACCAGAATGATCCGTGTAGATCAGTGAGTCCACAGATGGATCCGAACAGTCTACCGGACAGAAAATTATGTAGCCAATTAATGAACAGGCGGAACTGCCGAGTAGAGCAGTTACTCGCCAAGGGATCGATACGGACTATAGAAAGGAATGATGATTATGATAAATCATCATTCCCACCCAAGGGGACAAAAAGCTCTCTCCTAGTGTGAAAGCTCATCGCATAACGAGAGAAATCTTCGGAAATAGGAAGAGAGTAAGGGAAGACCATCAAAAGACTATGAATAAAGATTCACTTAAGAGAGGATCATCTTGGACCGAGAGTGATACCGATTAGAGTATCGGTAATCACATGAGTGACTCAGTGGGTCAAAAAATCGATACTGAGGGTTAAATCGGTGAGGAACAAACCCACGAGCAAACTCAATGGCCAAGTACGGATCTATCAAAGGTGAATCAAAGAGTCATAGATGGTAAGTCCCCAACCCCTTGGGTGGGAAACAGTTTGGAGACAAGAAGTGTATTGGCAGAAATGGCTGATACGGGATTTTAAATGGTTCGGGATAATATGGGCTTGATCGGCCATCAGGAGAAAAATGGTACAAATAACCCTTCATCCTATCGTATACTTAGCCAATGGGGATGGTGGGTTGTGTGGCTAAGTAACAAAGTGATGGGATAAAGATATGGAGTTATGTGATGCATGATAAGGTAAGTGTACTACACTGCAGACATGTAGAACCTTTCGACTTACCTGGGAGATGATCGGGTGAATAAAGGAACAGATCAAGAAAGGGTTCGAGTCCGTATATTAGCCAAGACATGGAGACGATCCTAACTTATTGGTTAAGTAGGTCGTCATATGCTGTCGTAAGTCAAAGGAGACAACGAATTGAATACAAGACTTGGCTGACTTAAGGATCGATCTTTAGCCTACGAGAAAGACGATAAAACTGGTACATGGGGATTGGTCGGAAGTAGACCAAGGATAAAGTAAATTCCGCTGCATAAGATGAAAGAGTAAGGGAATGGCCTAAGGAAAGGCATTTCTAAAGGGAGAAAGAAAATTCAAAGAGGTTATGCCATGACAAAGAATGAAATTGTATCGATTCATCACCGGATGTCGGAGCATCTGGGACGGGTCCTTACAGACGTACTTTAGCAGAACCTTACTAGTTTCGTCAATGGAGATTATGAAAATTATAAAGTGGAGTCTGTGGCCATCAGAAACATAAGAGAGGATGAAACTGATCATTATCTTCTCATAGATCTCTTGATCTTTCCAAATAAAAAAATAGTTTTGATTGGAGAGGAATGGGTAGAGTTATTTCCAGGTTTAGCACACAGACTTACACGCCTCCTAAAGTATTTGGCCCTTATGTTTTCTTAGCTACTCCTTACAAAAAAAATTTTGGTATGATGAAATCACACACACACAATAAAATGGATCTAAAGTCAGTTCTATATAACTCAATTTCTTTGCCACATATATAGGAGGTGCTATGTTAGCAAACACAGGCATTATCATCAGAGGTGTAGCTGGTGCTGTTGTTCTTCTTATATTGTTAACTATAACTGGAATTTATGCTCTTAGGCAGAAGAAAAGAGCAGAGAGAGCAAACGATCAAATTTATCGTTTTGGTAAAAAACAATGAAAAAATATAAGTACCAAGAAAGATTGATGAAAATGTTGGTAACTTTTTTTATGTATGTTGCAGCAAAATGGGATGCAAGTAAGAGCAATGTTGATGCTCTGCAGCTAATGGGAGCAAAAGCCTTTACTTTTTAAGATATGAGGAAATACACAGACAACTTTTCAGAAGCAAATGAGATTAGGGGTAGAGGTTACGGCCAGGTTTGTGTCTTTATGATGGACTCAACTGAAAGAAACATTGACATTATAAGTTATATTATAATGCCAATCTAATGATGAAACAGGTGTATAAAGGGACTCTTCCCTCTGGGCAACTTATATCAATTAAAAGAGCTCAAACAGGATCTTTGCACGGAGGGTTAGAGTTTAAAACTGAAATCGAGCTTCTTTCAAGAGTCCATCATAAGAATGCTGTTAGACTCTTGGGATTTTGCTTTGATCGAGGTGAACAAATGCTCATATACGAGTACATTCCAAATGGTTCTCTTCGAGATAGTCTATCAGGTAATATCAAATCTCTTCTTTTCGTTCGAAGAAAAAACAACTGTTCTTTAGTGATGAATTTGACAAAACAATGCAGGGAAGAATGGGATAAAACTTCATTGGACAAGAAGGCTTAGAATACACTTGGTTCAAGGAAAGGTCTGCCTTATCTTCATGAGCTTGCTAACCCTCCAATTATACACATCGACATCAAAGCAATGAATATATTACTTAATGAAAGTCTAACCGCAAAGGTTGCTGATTTTGGCCTCTCCAAACTTGTAGGAGAAGTTGAGAAACAGCATGTAACAACACAAGTGAAAGGAACCATGGTGAGTAGAGAATTAATCATTCTCTTTTCTTTTTTTCTCTCTATGATACATTTAAAATCATAATATCCCTGAAATTAGGGCTACTTGGATCCTGAGTACTACATGACAAATCAATTGATAGAGAAGAGTGATGTGTATGGGTTTGGTGTGGTGATGCTTGAACTATTAACCGGTGAAATTCCAATACGAAATGGGAAATATGTGGTGAAGGAGGTGAAGATGAAGATGAATAAATAGAAAAAGTTGTATGATCTACAAGAATTACTGGACACTACGATCAGCGCAAGCAACGAGAATCTTATAGGGTTTGCGAACTACGTAGATCTTGCTCTAAGATGTGTTGATCAAGAAGGAGTGAAGAGGCCATCAATGAGTGAAGTTGTGAAAGAGATTGAGGACATTATGCATCATGCAAGATTAAACCCTAATGAAGTTTCGGCAGCGAATTCAAGAACATATGTGAAAGTAAGCAAAGGATTTTGGGATCCTGATGGCAAAAAATCATTTGAGTATACTGCAACTTTTCCAACGACAAACCTCGAACTGCAGTGATATATTATGGGCTTGTTCTTTTCTTTATCCTTATATCACACAATGTCTTTTTTTTTTTGTTAAAATAAGTATATGTGTTAGGATGTAAAAATTATATGTAATATAGTTCATCCAAAATAATTGGATTTACTGGATGTTTGTAAGTTCATCAAAAATAATTTGGGGATCTTTATGGCAAAAAATCATTTGAGTATAGTGCAACTTTCCCAATTACAAACTTCGAACCGCATTAATTGATTATGGGCTTGTTCTTTTCTTTATCTTTATATCAACAATATTTTTTTTTTGTTAAAGTAAGTATATTTGTTAGGATGTAAAAATTAGATGTAATATAGTTCATCCAAAATAATTAGATTTATTGGATGTTGTAAGTTCATCAAAATCCCAAAATAATTTGGTTTACTAGACGTTGTTAGTTCATCCAAATTAATTTCATTTTTTTTGGTACAAGGAAAATTAGATTTAAAATGTACTAATATCATCCAAAACTTCCGAAAAGTTTAAAATAACATTATCTAAAATAGTTGGATTTTCTTTTATATAATCTATTGTAATTGAAACAGAACTAAAACAAAATAAAATCTCTGCCACATCAGTTTTTGTGCTATCATAACCTTTTTGTTTTAGGTCATTTCATTTCATTAAGCCCAAATGGGCAAACTTACAAATGAAACATAAATTTGACAACCCCAAGTTAATACATATTAAAGCCAATTGTTGGCCCAAAAACAAATAGACAAAACGATGATAAGAAAGAGACACGTGTTACACATGTGTCCAACATAGGGCTGAACAGAACTCCACTGTTCCAAACCGCTGTTTTGAAGCTTCTACAGAGCGGAATCAGGAGAATCAAGCTGAGATCCTCGGTGATTCGACCTTCCTTTCTTCAGTTCCATTCGACAGTCTTCTACAGCAGATCGCCGGTGCCAATTTTAAGAATCTTCATCATCACTTCCGATTTCATCTTCTCACCCATCCTTCCAAGACAAGTTTCACTCACAGCCGTCGAAATGTTCATATTCCGGTGAGAGAAATTTCAATCATCGGAGATTCTTGAAGATCTATAGAAGGAAATGCCCTTTCTTTAACTCTATTTTCTCCCTCTGAGCTTTTTTGTCATCACTTAAATTAATACTAACTCGTTAGTAGAACCTAACACCTCAATAAAATGCTAAAATAAATTAAAAATTAAAACAAAAACAAAGAATACACATCAATTTGGAAAGACCAATATGTATTTGGCTAACTGAAATTCTCTTTAACAAAAACTAAAATAAAAATGTAAAAATAAAATAAAAGCAATTTTCTTGAGGACTTTTCTTCCCATGTGTATCTCTGTTCTTCTGCTTTTACAGTTTCAATCATCGGATGTGTTTTTAAAGTATTTGTAGTGTTGAAAGTCTTTATAGAAACTTTGGAAAAAAAATCACAAAATAGAGAAATACAAGTTTTTGCACATGTTCCGAGTACCAAAAGTATGGTCTTAGAGGGAGGACTCCTTGGGCACCAAATTCGATGTTTTTTAGAAACGAGATAGCCACATGTGTTAAATTTTAAGGGAAAGTTTATTTTGGACCACTTTAAAATTTTATTTACAAACGAAGTTCCTTGGAAGGATTTTTGAAGCAGTAGGGGATCATGTTTGGAAATAAATTTTCTTTTTTTGTAGTGATGTTTGTAATTGCAACTATCTGTTTACAAAAACTTTTGTATCCGCGAAGGTTTTTTTTTTTTGAAAACCAATCTTCGATTAATGATAAAGATAATAATAGTACATTTAAATTTTAGTTAAATAAAAAATTTTCTTGAAAAAAAGTTGCAGGAATTGACCTAGTTTTATACATTAACAATTGACACAACAAAAAGTCTGGTCAAAGGTAGTTGAATGATAAAATAACATTTACATAGTAGCTAGTTTAAGTTATTGGGCCAAGAGGCCCATCAAAACAAGTCCCGTCCGCTTTGGTTCGGTTCTTTTAACCAAAAGCCGATTTCGTTATATGAAATTAACAACACCCAAAGCAAGATTTCGGATTTCGGATTTAATTCTTCTCCATCTCCCCTCTGCATGTTCACTTTCTCTATTCTCTATCTATCTGCTAATGTTCGTTTCTCTGATCTATTGATTTCTAGTCTTAAATTCACCTGACGTTGTTGATATAATATTTTCTAGATCGTTTTCTAGGAAGCTTCGTATTAGCTTTTCTCCATCGTCTTCTTCTTCCCTTAATCCTAGATCTGTAAGTTATTCTTGCATCATTGCGGTTTCGATTTGATTCTTTTTCGTTTCACATGCCTCTTCAATCTCTACAATTCGTCTTATTAGATGGGCTCTAGAATCCTTCGATTTCTGAAATCATCCCAAAATATTGGTTTTGTGCCAAAATGTTTGCTAGATTTTGGATCTCTATGGTATTAGCTATGTATGTATTTTGTTCGGATTGCTGAATTTGAAACTTATTGTTATCTATGGCAGGCAAAAGATAGAAGAAGCTGATTCTGGGAACAATGATGTCCTTTGAAATGAATGATCGAAAAAGTACAGTTTCTACTACATTGTAATTTCTATAAATATAGTTATTGCTTGTGGAAAAGATTATAGGTCTTCAGCAAGTGAATCATTGAATGTTGTGTTGTTATTATTCCTATTGAGCTTATGGATATAACTTAAATCGTTTTGTTATGTGATTTTTGAAACAGAAATCGGGTTAGGGCTGACGGGATTTGGCGTATTTTTCTCGTTTTTGGGAGTAATCTTTGTTTTTGATAAAGGATTACTTGCCATGGGGAATGTAAGTCCTTCAGATTATTTCCGTTTCTTATTCTTAAAACCGCATTCTTGCATATATGTTCAGAACTAGAGTGAGCAGTTGCGTATTTTCTTCAGATTCTTTTCATCTCGGGGGTTAGTTTAACCATTGGCCTCAAGTCTACAATGCAGTTTTTCATGAAACGTCAAAATTATAAGGTCTTGTTGCTTTCCAACTTGATGTTTACGTATTTCTCCTTGATGTTGTTATATATATATGTATGTGTGTTCATGTTGGCTATGTTTCTGCACTCAGGGGACCATATCTTTTGGTGTCGGTTTCTTCTTTGTTGTCATCGGTTGGCCAATCATAGGAATGATGCTGGAGACCTATGGCTTTTTTGTACTCTTCAGGTCCGTCTCTCTCTTACTGTTGTATTTACTTGTGGAAATGTAAACAGTTACTAAAAAGCCTTTTTTATTTCAGTGGCTTCTGGCCAACCTTGGCTGTTTTTGCTCAAAAGATACCCGTACTCGGTTGGATCATTCAGCAACCATATATTAGATCGGTATGTGCCTAATTCAAAAGTTCACTGCAAAAGAAACACTTTTTCAATTGTCTCTCACTTTGCATTAGATTCTCAAACATTGTATACAACTTTGTATGCATAGCTCTGATCCACGTACGGCACTCATATGATCTCGAGTTTCGCCTTTGCAAATTACATGGAGAATCCTCTCTTTGTTTCCGAATATAGAGTTTTCTAGGCCTAGTGTTTTGTCAGTTCAAATCAACTTTGCTAATACTCTTGTTGCATATTCCGCCAATTGTTTGACTAATGCGATGTTTATGCGATGTGTAGTTCTTTGACAAGTACCGGGGCAAACGTGTGCCCGTCTAGTTTCCCAGCCCTTGTAGAGAGACAATTCACTGAGCTGAACAGGAGAAAGAAGTTGGTATATTTGTCTGATTCCTGTAGAAAACTAAAACCATAGGAGAAAGAAAATAGCGTTGAGCAAAACATACGATTTGAAGCTGTGTTTCTATGTACTTAAAGAGAAACCCTTGATGGGTTTGTAAACGTTTTGGTTTATATTGTTTTTTAACTTGACAAATTATTTCGCAATATGTCGTCGTTTGTTTTGCAGACATATAAAAATTGTTCTGCGACTAAATCACCTTCTGAGAAATCAGATAGGCTCTGTTCCTATTACAGTCAAAGAAACAATTTTTAAATCTCCAAGTGATAAAATGCTGTTTATACCTGTGTCATCAGAGTTGAATAGATCATCCAAGGAATCAGCATCTGAAGCCATGAAAACACTCTCTAGCTTCTGTTGTTCCGTTGACTGCAGGCTGCTGATTCATCTGTAATGGATAAGAAAAACCTCTGGGTAGCATTTGAGGATCCAAATTCGTGTTTCTGCCGAAAGATGTTGGAACTGTAGCCATATTTGTGTTTATTAGTGGACTGGCTGAGTAGCAGAACAGGTTTCATTAACGAATCTGGTTTAACGAGAGGCCGCCTTGGAATTTGCGACTTGCAAGTTTTACTCTTAGGGACCATTGTGTTCATCATCTATTGTGGAACGTGTATTTGGCACTTGATTAGTGGTTACTATTGGCTTTGAAACTAGGAGCTGAAGGAAAGACTACTGATTTGGAACCTAATTCATTTCATCCGGAAGTGATTGCACACGTCTAAGCCAAGGCCATGCGTACATGTCTTGGTCTTTCCACTGGACAAAGATAAACGTACTGATAGTGAAATTGCAAGTGTTATTTCCATAGGACATAAGAGACTTAATGAAATAAACCTCCAATTTTTACAATCAAGTGTTTAAAGGCACATCCCAAAAATCTAATCCGATTTCTTGCATTGTTTAAAGGATACAAAATCTATAGACCTGATCCGATTTCACAAAGTCTTTTTAACTCCATTTTTACCTTCGATGATCCTAAAAGTTAGTTCTTTAAATTATTGTGATTTCAAGTTATCAAAGTTCATTTAGAAAAAGGTAGTCCTCAAATTTAGAGATCATTCTCGTGCTCAAGGTTTGTTAACCATTATTTGTCTCAATTTTTAGAGTTTTTTAGCACCAAGTCTTGAGTCTTTTTGGTAAGGACATGATTGTTTTTTGTGGTTTTGAGTCTTTTTAGGTAATAACACTTAATGGAGTCAAGAGAGGAACTTTGGAGTGGAATTGGGGAAATACATCGTCAAGAGAAGAAGTGAACCAAGGTGAAGTCCAATCGATAAGGATTGTGTTACTGATCGGTATAGAAGACGATGGCTACCGATCGGTAATACTTGTAACCGATCTGTACGCCGACTACGATAATTGCCTTTTTCCATTTGTATGATTTTCCCATCTTTGTATAAATTACGGGGTTCAGCCACATAGATGGGCAGCCACGAAAATACTCAGAAAACCCTAGTTAGGTCTTGATTTAGTTTCTATTCTTTGGAGAATTTCCCCCAACACTTTTGTATTTCTTATGTTAATTTATTATGTATTCTTCATCTATTTCTCTCATGGATTATTTATGCATGTGTGAGTAGATCTACCATTAGGTTTTGAGTTTTCTGAGGGGATAATCATGTAGATCTTTGCTAGGTTGTTTGGGAATGATCAATATAGTTCTTCATCTAGTATTGTTCTTCATGCCTTGTCTAATTTTGCCAGTTAGGCTCTGCTCTCAATTGATCTTATCGTGACATTAAAAGTCTTGTTAAATCGATGGATCTATCTTTGATGAGCAAAATGTCATTAGCCAATGATGGTTGAAGTTATTGCACATTGTGAACATATCGAATTAGGGTTTTATTGCATGCATGGATTTCTATTGACAAAAAACGGTTTAGTTGCTAGAGATTTTCATTGCATAGATAGTTATTACATGCGATAGCGGGATAGCTTTACATCCGTAATTTGAGTTCTAGAACAGTTTTTAACACATTCATAAATATTGATGCATTCATTATCATGATTCGCCGAATGAAATTCTCATTGCCTAATGCTTTTATTTAATTGAATCTAGTTAGTATTTACACCAAGTTTAGCATAAACTCCTAGCATCTTACCTTAGTTTAAACCATCTTAAATTTATAGTGTACTCTATTGGGTCCTTGTGGATTCGATCCCAATTATACTACTGCAAATGCTACTACTGTGCACTTGTGGTATATTTTAGGGTAAAACCTCTGGATAACAAGTTTTTGGCGCTGATGTGTGTCAGTGTTTACCTCAAATAGACATAACGGTAAGGTTGCAAGTGCATAACCCAATCGTGTGTAGTACTTAAGGATCGATCCTACAAAGTGTCATGTTACTAAGACGAGTTGAATAAGACATAAAGCAAGAATATGATGACTATAAAGGTGAGGGTTTTTGGTGAGTAATGGTAATGTAATAAAGCAAGTAAATAACTAAGAAATCAATAAAAGCATGCGGCAAGCGTTAAGGAATATCGCAGGGGATTCATCTAGAGAGGTTCATTCAAGAATTCCAGGGTTGAAGATTATTTGCAAACATATTCTTGAACTAAAAAACACTGGTTATGCAATAAGCCTATTTTGTAGGTCATACTACCTATCTCTAACTACTCTGTGACTCTACTTTCTCAGGCACACAACATAGTTACACATGCATTATCTGCACACCTCCATGACTCGGCCGACTGGTCATGACGATGAGCTTGGTTGAGTCTAGGTCGGGACTAATAGACAACACTTTTGGCAAGTCTAATTCTCCTAGGATCAGTTCCGGTTCATGACACTTTTACATGCATTAAGATTAAGCTTAACTCCTAGAACTTTGCTTAAAACAAATTCATTAAGAACTACCACTCAAATTATACAATTATAGAATCCCTTTTGAATCACCCCTGAAAACCCAACTAATAAAATACTCATACATGATCAAAGCAAACGAAAGCATCTATGATGAAAGACTATTCATAATAAAAAAATTCAATAAAGCAAGAGGGTTCAGAGGTACTTCTCTAAGAGTTACAAATGAGATCTTCTCCCTAATGATGTTGAAAACAAAGCAAGCTATGAAAGAGATGATGAACTAAGAGCTTTGATAGTCAAAGGGCTTCTTCAGGCGGCTCTATGTCTTTTCCACAAGTTAGCTTCTTAGACCTAATAGTTCACACCCTTCGAGGGTTTTAGGATGAGTATTTATAGGGTTTCAGGCATCTTAAGTCGGTTTAGTGTTAAAATAAGTGAAGTGAAGTCGTTTTGCATCAATGGGCCTTTGGATAGATTCTGCTGTGGGCACGGGCTCTGGTGCCGAGCCAGAATGGTATTATGGCGCTGGTCTACTCCTGGTGTCGCGCTGGCGCTGCTTCTGGGGTTCTTCTGCAAGACATGTCTTCAATTTTCTCATTATTACTTCTTATAGGCTGAATGGATTGGATTGATTCCAGTTGGATATGAAAGATGCCTCTTCTAGATTTTCAATGACATATTAAACATCGAATATGGATCATGGGAAAATCTTCAAACGTAGCCTTGAATCTGAAATTCAGAAACTGTAGAAAAATGTGTGTTTGCTCCCCTTTTGATCCTTTAGGCCTAAAAACCTGAAATGACTCCTTGAAACCAAAAATACTCGAAATGTTGTTTTAAAGCACTTAAATCATATGAAAACACTTGTTAATCATCTCAAAATCATAGCTAAGAACGGTAAAATAATGATGTTATCAACTCCCCCAGACTTAGACTTTGATTAATCATCTCAAAATCATAGCTAAAAAGGGTAAAATAACGATGCTATCAACTCCTCCATACTTAGACTTTGTTTGTCCTCAAGCAAAAAATAAAGTAAAGTCATGGAAAAGAGGTTTGAAAATCTTGGGACCTCTCTTCTCATCAGAGACCGTATCTCGAACTATTATCTGTAAACCACATTAAACAGAGATTAGCATTAGAACATTCTCACTCTAGTCTCATCACTTTACCTACTCTGGTTCATCGATTCCAAACCTGCAAAACTTTGAATTCATGTCAGTCAACTCCCTACATTCATTAATATATTGCATGAGTTTCTCACTAAAAGGATATTATTCAGGATCAACGGCGCTTGGTGTAAGGAAAGGCTTTTTGGTGTTCGGTGGTGGAGTTTAGAGTATTTAGGGTAACTGGCGATAAGGTGGTTGCGAGATTTTATGAAAAATGGTAGGAGGAAATAGAGATGATGATGACCACAATCTCCAACCACTTTGTCGTCTTGTTCCTTTTACTTTTACTTTGGTTTCCCCCAAACTTAGATTTTTGCAGGGATTCCTTTATAACTGACTCCTTTCTTCTAGAATTGATCCATGCCTCTCCTTGGGATTTTCCTGTGATATGAGGCTTATACAAATGGTAACTGTTTCCTTTCCTTTCAGTATTTTCATTTTTGTTTCTTTTCTTTTTCTTTTTTTTTTTTTAATGAAAGGGGAAATAATACCTACATGAAGTAATGTTTCATAGGCACTGATGTGATCAGGTTTTAACCTTCACAACCACGGCAAGTGCACATAGCCAGGTTTTAACCTTCACAACCGCTGCAAGTGCAAATAGCACACAGTAGTATAGAAAGTATCGATCCCACATAGACTAGAGTAACACTACAAATTTGCAATGCACGAACATAGCTAAGATGGAAATATGGGGGTTTTAAAATGTCACGATTAAAACTAATTAAAAGGTGTAAATGAAAACAATTTGATTCAATAAAAGGAAAGTGTTGGGCTCGAGAAATCTCAGGGTTCAATGATCAATAGCAAATCTAACCGGACTAAGGTCTATGAATGAATGTTCTAGAACTCAAAACACTATTGACAAATTAACCACACTTTCACATGCACTAATTATCTTAACATAAACTCTTAGTAAGATTTTATGCTAGCCACCTAGATACCTTAACATCAACTTTCGTCGGCTAATGATACTAAGCCTATAATATATTGATTATGATAACCTAATCAATGTGAATTGCATCAGATAAATCTACAGATCATTCGCTAGATTCGTTAACCTAACTCATGCATAGAGATCATAGAAAATAGATAACTAATTCATAAACCATAATCTATAACAACAACCTAATTAATCATTGAAAACCCTTTGAATATATCGCTACACCCAACTGGTGGGTTACTCAAACATAATCAATGAAACCATGATAAGAAAATATGATGATTGCATAAATAAATCCAAAGTGACAATGAAAAGGGGGATCAAAATCACTTTGAAAGAGCAAAATATTTGTCTCCCCAATAGCTACAAAAATAAGAAACTAAAACTCTAAAAACAACTTGTTTCAGCACTATTTATATGAAAACCCTAGCTGCTAGCGTCACATGTACACGTCCCACTTCTCAGACTCGCACACGATCGCTTGCCCACACCCAACCCCGCCACTGTTGCTGCTACTAATACTGATGGTGAGGATTACGACCCATTAGATGCCTAGGATGATGAGTTCGAGGAGAATTAGTTTTCATACCTCGAGTTTTCTGGTTCTTTTCTTTTCTTCCATTATTTTTCTCTTATCTTGAGTCATTTTGATGTTTTTATTGAGTCTTAAGTCAGTCCTTGAACTCGAGAACTTGATTTTATTATGTGTTGTTGCTTATGGTTTGCTTTGGAGTATTTTTTATTAGCTAAGAGGTTGAGGTTTGTGTGAGAAACAAGCTAACCCATTTGCGAAAATCAGTGTGACTGAATACGCAATGTGTCGATCGACACACGCGTGCATCGGTCGACACAACCACTCCTTCAGAACAACCTGTGTCGATTTAAGCTAGGTGTCGGTCGACATCAGGGTGTGTGTCAGTCGACACAAGTGCATCAAATAGGTAACACTCATTTTCTTCTTGTTCTATCAGTTCTATTTCATTTTTAACCAAACTCATGCTTCAATAACACTGGGTCAGTTAAGTCTGTTTTATCTAGTCAAAACTTTTGTGTAGGAAAATATGATTTTCCGAGGAAACCACCACATTTGTAGGAACCTAAGTAACCACTGATTCAAACTGGGCTGGCATCCGAGACTAATGGAAAAACCAAAGGCTGACCTGAGCTAGTTTCTGATTTTTACATATTTGATGCACTTGAGCTAGTTTCCATATTTCCAGCAGAAATCCACTAAAACCTGAGCTAGTTTCTGATTTTTCTTTTTACCTCATCGATGTGACTGATGTTTATAGGGCTTGACTCGTTGTTCATACTAGACAAAAGATAACCTCTATAAAAGAAATGGTACTCCTCTCCCCCATTCTAATAAAAAATAATGAGATGACTTTCTTTTGAGTAAAAAGGTAGAAAAATTTTCAATGACCTCATTATTTTACTTTGAAAGAGACAATCACACAAAGGTTGGAAGCGAAGTTAGAAAAATTTCCCGTGATGTCATTCATCGCCTATACTGTTGGTTACAAATAGAGGAATAAGAAAATAATATGATTGGGGGTTGTATGGTTGATTTGTCATGGTATTGTATGGGAATGAGTCTAGAAGGTTCTTGGCATTGAGATCAAAGATGAGACCCAGCGATGAAGGGATTATAGACTATGTTGCAAAATTTTGGGTAGAATTTGGAAAGCTGCGAATGTCTACGATGAAATACATGGCGACCTGAATCCTGTCAAGTAAGAATTCTAGTGGCTTACTATGGTGAATGTGAGTGTGGTGCTCTCTTGGCGAAATGAGTTTTTGTCTTTTAACTTTTTCCTCTTGTTTAGTTTTATGTTTGCTTGAGGGCAAGCCAAAGCTAAGCCTGGAGGAGTTTATATATCATGGTTTTTAAGGGTTTTAAGCCGTGATATATGTATATAATCGAGTCTTTTATGTGTCTTTTGAGTCTTTTTAGAGTCTTTTACAGGTTTACACACATTTGGGATTATTTGGACATTTTGGAGCATTTTGGAGTATTTTAGCTGAGAAGTCAAAGTTGGTGTTGTTCATGACCGGTTATGTCGATCAACACAGCTATGTGTGTCGGTCGACATGGGCCCTATTCTCATACCACACACATAAATTAACACTTTTGAAGATCTGCAACTTTGCCTAGAAATTTCATGTATTTACAAAAGACCCCAAATCGTGTTTAGACTATTAATTAGGGTTTTTAGATTCTGCTTAGAGAGAGTTCAGTTTTTGCAAGAGAGTTTTGGAGAGATTGAGAGCTTGGGGCTGATCTATACTTTGTACACTTTGAGAGAAGATTTTAAACCGCTCTTTTTATTTCTCTTTTATATTTCATATGATTTCTAATCTAATCATTTCTTTGTTTTCAATTGATATGTGTGAGTAGATCTCTTTGTTAGGTTCAGGGATTCTCATTAGGGTTTTCATGGAATGTTAGATTGATTGATTTGTGAGGATTCAAAACTTGATAGTTATTCACATAGGTTGTACTTAAAACTAGTTCTGGCTTGATCACCTAGAATCTAGATCATAGGTTAAATTGGCACGACAGTGTGATTTATAATCTGACAGAACCTAACATGAGCAAATTTGATAATTGCAAAGGAATTTGGATTAGATAATTTGTAAACATATCAAACCTGCTCTTAATGCTTGTTTAGAACTTTAAGATTCGCAGAGATATTTGGTTTCTTAGGTTTTAGACATAGTAAATTCTCGTAGCGAAAATAGGTAAATTTTATCTTCATGATTTGGGTTGTAGAATTGGTTCGTAATTTAATCCTAACTGATTAATTGTTCTATATTACTTGATTCCCTGAGAAATTGTGTAGACTTGACCCTTTTTCCCATCTGATAACAAACCAATTTTATGATTGTTCTGCATTGCTTTTATTTTAGTTCTCACATTGCTCAACTTAATTTAAAACTAATAGTCTATCGTGAAATTTCATTGCATTCTGTGCACTTGCAGTGTAACTCTAGGGATTTAAAACTCGAGCGTATCAAGTGGTTAACTATTTCCAAAATTTAGGGTTTAGGTGACGTCTGGATTCGACTTGTAGTCTAAGTTCAGATAAGTTCCTGAGCGGTTAAATGTTTATGAAATAGAGGGTCTAGGCAAGTTTTGATTCGACTCGTAATCTAAAGTTGGATAATTTCCCGAGTGGTTAGCTGTTTCCAAAATTTAAGGTTTAGGCAACGTTTAAATTTGGCTAGAAGTCAAAGTCCGGATAATTTTTTGAGAGGTTAGCTCTTTCCAAAAGTTAGGGTGAAGGTGGCAAGTCCGGATTCGACTTGTAGACAAATTTTGGATATATTCTTGAGCAGTTAGCTCTTTCTGAAAATTACGATGTAATTTCTTGAGCGGTTAGCTCTATCCAAAATTAAGGGACAAAGTGGCATGTCTGGATTCAACTTGTAATCTAAATTCCAATAATTTCTTGAGTGGTTAGCTCTTTCAAAAATTAAGGGTCAAGCAGACATGTCCAAATTCAACTCGTAGTCTTAAGCCGGATAATTTTCCAAGCAGTTAGCTCTTTCCAAAATTTAGAGTCAAGGTGACATGTCTAGATTCGACTTGTAGTCTTCGTTTGGATGATTTCCAAAGCGGTTAGCTCTTTCTAAAATATAGGGTCAAAGCGACATTTCCGGAATCGACTCATAGTATAAGTCCGGATAATTTTCTAAGCGATTAACTCTTTCCAGAATTTAGGGTCAAAACGACGTCTAGATTTAACTCTTAGTCTAAGTCTGGATAATTTCCTGAGCGGTTAGATTTTTCCAAAACATAAGGTCAAGGCGACGTCTAGATTCAACTCATTGTCTAAGTGTGGATAATATTCTTAGCGGTTCGCTTTTTCAGTATTTAGGGTGTTCAGACGTCTAGACTCGACACATAGTCAAAATTCGGATATTTCCAGAGCGGTTAACTCATTCTAAAATTTAAGGTCAATGCGACTTCCGGATTAGACATGTAGTCTAAATTCGGATAATTTCCTAATCGGTTAACTCATTCTGAAATTTAAAGTCAAGTTGACATCCGGATTCAACTCGAAGTCTAAATCCGGATAATTTCCTAAGCGCTTAACTCATTACGAAAAACAATGTCCAAATTATACACATAGTCAAGATATTGATAATTTCCTGAGCGGTTTAGTGATTCTGATATTTAGGTCAAGGAGGCATCTGGATTCCACGTAGTTAAAATCCGGATAATTTCCTGCCCGGATAACTCATTCCAAAATTTAGGGTCAATGCGACGCCCGGATTCAAGAAGTAGTTAAAATCCGTATAATTTCCTGAGCGGTTAATTCATTCTGAAATTGGGGGTCAAGGTGACGTCCAGATTCGACACATAGTCAAAATTCAGATAATTTCCTTAGTGGTTAACTCATTCCAAAATTTAGGGTCCAGTCGATGTCTGAATTTCGAGATTTAGTCAAAATCCATATAAGATCCCGAGCGGTTAACTCATTCCAAAATTTAGGGTAAATACGACGTTCGGATTGAACACAGTCAAAATCTGGATAATTTCTTAAGCGGTTAACTCATTCCAAAATTTAGGGTGAAAGTGACGTTGGATTCGACATGTAATCAAAGTCCGGATAATTTTCAAAGCTAATCATTCCAAAATTTATGGTCCAGATGATGTTCGGATTCCACATGTAGTCAAAATCTGGATAATTTTCTGAACGGTTAACTCATTCCAAAATTTTGGGTCAATACGACATCTGGATTCGACACATAATCAAAATCTGACTAATTTCCGGAGTTGTTAATTGATTCCAAAATTTAGGGTTAAGGCGAGGTTCTGATTCGACACGTAGTCAAAATCTGGATCATTTCCTAAGCGGTAAACTTATTCCAAAATTTAGGGTCAAAGTGACATCCGGATTCGACATGTAATTAAATTCCTGTTAGAATTCTGAGGGTTTAACTAACTCTGAAATTTAGGGTCAAGGCGACATCCGCATTTGACACGTAGTTCATCTCCAGAAAATTTTTAAGCGGTTAACTCATTCTAAAATTTAGGGTCAAAGTGACGTCCGAAATCGACATGTAGTGAAAGTCCAGATAATTTCCTTAGAAGTTAACTCATTCCAAAATTTAGCGTAAAAGCAACGGTCCACATTTGACACGTAGTCAAATCCAAATAATTTCTTGAGCGATTATATCATTCTGAAATTTAGGCTCAAGGCAGTGTCTGGATTTGAGATTAGTCAAAATCCTGAATTCCAATGGGGTTAACTCATTCCAAAATTTAGGGTCAAAGCGACGTCCAGATTCAACACGTAGTCAAAATCCAGATAATTTATGAGTGGTTAAATAATTCCAAAATATAGGACAAAAGCGACGTCTAGATTTGACATGTAGTCTAAAGCTTGATAATTTCTTGAGCGGTTAACTCATTCTTAAATTTAGGGTCAAGGCGACATCCGTATTCGACACGTATTTAAAGTCCGCAGAATTTCCTAAGCGGTTAACGCATTCAAATATTTAGGGTCAAGGCGACGTCCGGATTCGACATGTAGTCAAAGTCCAGATAATTTCCTTAGGAGGGTTAACTCAGTCAAAATTTTAGGGTTAAAGCGACGTCCGGATTCAAGATGTTATGAAAGTCTAGATAATTTCCTGTGCGATTAACTCATTCCAAAATTTAGAGTCAAGGTGATGTGCAGACTTGACATATAGTTAAAATCCAAATAATTTCTTGAGCTGTTAACTTATTCCAAAACTTAGGGTCAATGTCCGGATTTGACATGTAATCAAAATCTGGAAATTTTCCTAAGCGGTTAACTCATTCCAAAATTTAGTGTCAAGGCGACGTTTGGATTCAACACTTAGTCAAAATCTGGATAATTTCATGAGCATTTAACTCATTCCAAAATTTTGTGTCAAGGCGATGTCCATTATCGACCATAGTCTAAGTCTGGATATTTTCTCGAGCGGTTAACTCATTCTGAAATTTAAGGTGCAGATGACATCCGGATTTGACTCGTAGTCTAAATTTGATAATTTTCTGAGCAGTTAACTGATTCCAAAATTTAGGGTGAAGATGACGTTGGATTCAATAGTTAGTAAAAATCTGGATATTTTTTCCTGAGCGCTCAACTCATTCTGAGATATAGATCAAAGCCAAGTCCGGATTTTACTCGTAGTAAAAATCCAAAAAATGTCTTTAACTGTTAACTCATTCAGAAATTTAGTGTCATGGCGACGTCCAGATTTGAAAAGTAGTCAAAATCCAGATAATTTCATTTGCGTTAAGTCATTAAAAATTTAGGGTCAAGGCGGCGTCCAAATTCGAGACATAGTCATATTCCGAATAATTTCTTGAGCAGTTAACTTGTTAAACAATTTAGGGTAAAAGGTTACGTTTGGATTCGACATGTAGTCAAAATCCAGATAATTTCTTGGGCAGTTAACACATTCCAAAATTTAGGGTCAAGGCGACGTCGGGATTCAACATGAAGTCAAAGTCCAAATAAATTTTTGAGTGATTAACTCATTCCAAAATTTAGGGTCAAGGCAACACTTGGATTTGACACATAGTCAAAATCTGTATAATTTCTTGAGTGGTTAAATCATTCCAAAATTTAGGGTCAAGGTGACGTCTGGATTCGACACGTAGTCAACATTCAGATAATTTCTTAAGCGATTAACACAATCCAAAATTTAGCGTTAAGGAGATGTCCAGATTCGACCTATAGTAAAAATCTAGATTATTCCTAAGTGGTTAACTCATTCTAAAATTTATGGTCATGGTAATATCCGCATTTGACTCATAGTCTAAAAGCGATAATTTTCTCAGCAATTAACTGATTCCTAAATTTCAGGTCAAATCAACATCTAGATTCGATACGTAGTCAAAATATGGATAATATTTCCTCAGTGGTTAACTCATTCCAAAATTTAGGGTCAAAGAAACATCTAGATTTGACACATAGTCAGAATTTGGATAATTTCATGAGCTGTTAACTCATTCGGCAAATTTAAGGTTAAGGCGACATCTGGATTCGACACTTAGTCAAAATTCATATAATTTCCTGAGCGGTTAACTCATTCAAAAATTTAGGGTCAACATGACGTCGGGATTGGACACGTACTCAAAATCTGGATAATTTTCTGAGCAGTTAATTCATTCTTAAACTTACGGTCAAAGTGATCTTTGGATTCGAGACATAGTCAAAATCCATATAATTTTATGAGCGGTAAACTCATTCTGAAATTTAGGGTCAAGACGACGTCCGGATTTGACTCGTAGTCAAGATCTAAATTATTTCATGAGCGGTTAACTCATTCCAAGTTTTTTTGTCAAAGAGACGTCTAGATTCGAAACATAGTGAAAGTCCTGATAATTTCCAAAGTGGTTAACTCATTTCAAAATTTAGGGTCAACACAACATTCGAATTCGACACGTAGTCAAGTCCGGATAATTTCGTGAGCGGTTAACTCATCCTAAAATTTAGGGTTAAACCGACGTCTGGATTCGAAATGTAGTCAAAATCCAAATATTTCTTGAACAGTTAGCTCAGTCCAAAATTTAGGGTCAAGCCAACGTCTGGATTCGACATGTAGTAAAAGTACATATAACTTCCTAAATGGTTAACTCATTCCAACATTTAGGGTCAAGGTGACATCCATATTCAATAAGTAATTAAAGTCTGGATAATTTTCTGAGCGGTTAACTCATTCCAAAGTTTTGGTCAAGGCGACGTTCGAATTTGACACGTAGTCAAAGTCCAGATTATTTCCTGAGTTATTAACTCATTTCAAAATTTAGGGTCAAGGCAACGCGTGGATTTGACATATAGTCAAAATCTGCATAATTTCTTGAGCAGTTAATTCTTTCTAACATTTAGGGTCAAGGTGACGTCTGGATTCGACACGTAGTCTAAATTCAGATAGTTTCCTAAGTGGTTAGCACATTCTAAAAATTAGGGTTAAGGAGATGTCTAGATTTGATACATAGTCAAAAGCTGGATAGTTCCTGAGTGGTTACCTCATTCTGAAATTTATAGTCATGCGGATATCCGCATTTGACTCGTAGTCTAAATCCGATAATTTTCTCTATAGTTAAGTGATTCCTAAATTTATGGTCAACAGTTAACATATGGATAATTTCATGAGCTGTTAACTCATTCGGCAAATTTAAGGTCAGGGCGACGTCTGGATTCGACACGTAGTCAAAATCCACATAATTTCCTGAGCACTTAACTCATTCCAAAATTTAGGGATAACACAACGTCTGGATTCGATACGCAGTCAAAGTCCAGATAATTTCTTAAGCGGTTAACTTATTACAAAATTTTGGATCGAGGCATCGTCTGGATTCGACACATAGTCCAAATCCAGATAATTTCTTGAGTGGATAACTCATTCCAAAATTTTGGATCGAGGTGGCATCCGGATTTGACAAGTAATTAAAGTCCAGATAATTTTCCGAGCTGTTAACTTATTCTGAAAGTTATAGTCTATGCGATGTCTGGATTTGACACTGGATAATTTCCTGAGCGGTTAACTCATTCAAAAATTTTGGATCATGGCAGCATCCATATTCGACACGTATTCAATTTCTGGATAATTTCTTTAGCGGTTAACTCATTCTAAAAGTTCTAATCTAGGTGAAATCTGGAGTTTACAAGTAGTCAATCTCTAGATTATTTTCTGAACAGTTAACTCATTACAAAATTTTTACTCGAGGCAGGGTCCAGATTCCACACGTAGTCAAACTCCGGATAAATTTCTCAACAGTTAACTCGTTCCAAAATTTTGGATCGAGCCGGCGTCCGGATTCAACACGTAGTCAATGTCTAGATAATTTCCTGAGCGATTAAGGAGGCATCCAGATTCAAACAAGTAGTCAAGGTCCGGATAACTTCCTGAACGGTTACCTCGTTCCAAAATTTTGGATCAAGGCGTAGTCAATGTCTGGATAATTTCTTGAGCGGTTAACACATTTCGAAAGTTATAATCTAGATGATGTCTGGATTTGACAAGTAGTCAATATCTGGATAATTTTTTGAACGGTTAACTCATTCCAAAATTTTTTATCGAGGTGAGGTCTAGATTCCACACGTAGTCAAACTCCGGATAATTTCCTGAACAGTTAACTCATTTCAAAATTTTGGATCAAGGCAGTGCCTGGATTCGACACGTAGTCAATGTCTGGATAATTTTCTGAGCAGTTAACTCATTCCAAAATTTTGGATCAAGGTGGCATCAAGATTCGACACGTAGTCAAGGCCGTGTCTCGATTTAACACGTAGTCAAGGTCGAGATAAATTTATGAGCGGTTAACTTATTTCAAAAAAAATTATTGAGGCGGCGTCTGAATTCGACATGTAGTCAAAATCTAGATAATTTCTTGAGCGGTTAACTCATTCTGAAATTTTAATCATGGCGGTGTCCGTATTCGACACGTAGTCAAATGCCAGATAATTTCCAAAGCGGTTAACTCATTCCAAAAATTTAGATCGAGGCAGTATCCGGATTCGATACGTAGTCAATATCTGGATAATTTCCTAAGCGATTAACTCATTCCAAAATTTTGGATCAAGGTGGCATCCAGATTCGACAAGTTGTCAAGGTCCAGATAATTTCCTGAGCGGTTAACTCGTACCAAAATTTTGGATGGATGCGGCGTCTAGATTCGACAAGTAGTCAAAGTCTAGATAATTTCTTGGGCAGTTACCTCATTCAAAAATTTTGGGTCGAGGCGGCGTCCGGATTCGAAACGTAGTCAAAGTACGGATAATTTACTGAGTGGTGAACTCATTTCAAAATTTTGGATAAACGCGGCGTCCGGATTCAACACGTAGTCAAAGTTTGGATAATTTTCTGGGCAGTTTAGTCATTTCTAAATTTTGGATCGAGGCAATTTCTTGATTCGACACGTAGTCTAAGTCCACATTATTTCCTAAGCGGTTAACTCATTCCAAAATTTTTGATCAAGGCAGTGTCTGGATTCGACACGTAGTCAAAGTCCATATAATATCTCAAGTGCGTAACTCATTCCAAAATTTTAAATTGAGGCGGCCTCGGCACTCGTCACGTAGCCAAAGTCTGGATAAGTTTCTGAACAGTTAACTCATCCGAAAGTTATGGTCTAAGCGTTGCTCGGATTCGTCATGTAGTCAAAGTCAAGAGAATTTATTGAGTGGTAAATTCACTTTAAAATTCGACACGTAGTCAAAATTTGAAAAATTTCCTAAGCGGTTAACTTATTCCAAATGTTCTAGTCTAAGCGACGTGTGGATTTAACTCGTAGTCAAGGTCCGGATAATTTTCTAAGCGGTTAACTGATTCCAAAATGGATCGACGCGGCGTCGAGATTTGAAAACTAGTCAAAATCCAGATAATTCCTGAGCGGTTAACTCATTCCAAAACATTGGATCGACTCGGCATCCGGATTCTACATGTAGTCAAAATCTAGATAATTTCTTGAGCGGATAACTCATTCCAAAATTTTGGATCGTCGAAGTGTCAAGATTCGTCAGGAAGTTAAAATCCGGATAATCTCCTTAGCGGTTAACTCATTCTAAAAGTTTGGGTCTTGGCAACATCCGGATTCGATACGTAGTCAAAGTCTGGATAATTTCCTGAGCGGTTAACTTATTCTTAAATTTCGGATCATGGCGACGTTCTGTCCGGATTCGACTCATAGTCAAAGTCCATATAGTTTTCTGAGCGGTTAACTCATTCGAAAGTTGTGGATTGAGGCAGCGTCCGGATTTGACACGTAGCCAAAGTCCAGATAATTTTCTGAGCGGTTAACTTATTCCGAAAGTTTGGGTCTTGGCAACATCAGGACTCGACACGTAGTCAAAGTCCAGATAATTTCTCAGGCAGATAACTCATTCTGAAATTTTGGATCATGGCAACATCCGGATTTGACACGTAGTCAAAGTGTAGATAATTTCCGGAGCAGTTAACTCATTCCAAAATTTTGGATCGAGGCGGCGTCAGGATTCGACATATAGTAAAAATCCGGATAATTTCTTGAGCGGTTGACTCATTCCAAAATTTTTGATCGAGGCAGGATCAGGATTCGACACGTAGTTTTCATATGCGGTTAACTTATTCTGAAAGTTTGGGTCTTGGTAACATCCGAATTTGACACGTAGTCAAACTTCAGATAATTTCTTGACCATTAACTCTTTCTGAAATTTTAGGTTTAGGCAACATCCGGATTTGACACGTAGTCAAATTCAAGATAATTTTGAGTCAAGGCGGCGTCCGAATTTAACACGTAGTAGGCCAAATAATTTTATGAGCTGTTAACTCATTCCAAAATTTTTGATCACGGCAGTGTCCGGATTCGACACATAGTCAAAGGCCGGATAATATTTTGTGCGGTTAACTCATTCTCAAATTTTGGATCATGGGATCGTCAGGATTTGACACGTAGCCAAAGGCTGGATAATTTTCTAAGCGGTTAACTTTTATGAAAGTTTAGATTGAGGCAATATCCGGATACGACAAGTGGTCAAAGTCCGGATAATTTCTTGAGCAATTACCTCATTGTGAAACTTTGAGTCAATGCGGCGTGCGGATTTAACATGTAGTCAAAATCTAGATAATTTTAGGGATTAACTCATTCCAAAATTGTTGATCGAGGCGGCATCCGAATTTGACAGGTAGTCAAAGTCCGGATAATTGTTCGAGTGGTTAACTCATTCTGATAATTTGGATCATGGCGACATCCTGATTCGACACGTAGTCAAAGTCCAGATAATATATTGAGCGATTAACTCATTCTGAAATTTTGAATCAAGACAGCGTCCGGATTTAACACGTAGTCAAATTCCAGATAATTTTCTGAGCAGTTAACTCATTTTAAAATTTTGGATCCATGCGGCGTCTGGATTCGATACGTAGTCAAAGTCCGGATAATTTCTCGAGCTGTTAACTCATTCTAAAATTTTGGATCATGGCGCATCCGTATTTGACATGTACTCAAAGTCCAAATAATTTCCTGAGCGGTTAACTCATTCTAAAAATTTTGGATCATGGCAACGTTTAAATTCGACACGTAGTTATAATCCAGATAATTTTCTAGACAGTTAACTCATTCCAAATTTTTGGATCGAGGCGGCGTCCGGATTTGACACGAAGTCAAAATCCGTATAATTTCCTTAGCGGATAACTCAATCCAAAATTTTGCATCGAGGCAACGTATGGATTCAACAAGTAATCAAAGTCTGCATAATTTCTTGAACGGTTAACTCATGCCGATGTTTGGGTTTTGGCAACATCCGGATTCGACAGTAGTCAAAGTCCAGATAATTTCCTTAGCTGTTAACTCATTCTAAAATTTTGGATCATGGCGACGTCTGTATTTGACACATAGTCAAAGTCTAGATAATTTTCTAAGCGGTTAATTTTTCTGAAAGTTTAGATTGAGGAAACATCCAGATTCGACACGTAGTCAAAGTCTGGATAATTTTTTGAGCGATTAACTCATTTTGAAATTTTGAATCAAGGCGCCGTCCGGTTTTAACACGTAGTCTAATTCCAGATATTTTTTTGAGCTGTAAACTCATTCCAAAATTTTTGATTAAGGCGGCGTCCGGATTCGAAACATAGTCAAGTCCGGAGAATTTCTCGAGCGGTTAACTCATTCTGAAGTTTTGGTTCATGGCGACGTCCGGATTAACTTCTCGGAGAGTTTAAATTTAGGCAACATCTTGATTCGACAAGAAGTCAAAGTCTATATAATTTTCTCAGAGATTAACTCATTCAAAAATTTTGGATCCAGGGGGCGTCCGGATTAGACATGTAGTCAAAGTCCGTATAATTTCTTGAGCGGTTAACTCATTCTGAACTTTTGGATCATGGCGACGTCCGGATTCGACACGTAGTCAAAGTCCAGATAATTTCCTGAGGGGTTAACTCATTCTGAAAATTTTGGATCATGGAAACGTATGAATTCAACAAGTAGGCAAAATCCGGATAATTTTCTGAGGGGTTAACTCATTACAAAATTTTGGATCGAGACGGCGTCTGGATTCGACACGAAGTCAAAATCCAGATAATTTCCTGAGCGGTTAACTCATTCCAAAATTTAGGATCGAGGCGGTGTCCAGATTCTACACATAGTCAAAGTTCTGATAATTTCATGAGCGGCTAGCTCATTCCAAAAGTTTAGGTCTTGGCAACATCCAGATTCGACATGTAGTCAAAGTCCGGATAATTTTTTTAGCGGTTAACTCATTCTGAAACTTTGGATCATGCCGACGTCAGGATTTGACACGTAGTCAAAGTCTGTATATTTTTCTAAGCGGTTAACTTTTCTGAAAGTTTAGGTTTAGGCAACATCCGGATTCGACACGTAGTCTAAGTCTGGATAATTTCTTGAGCGATTAACTCATTCTGAAATTTTGGGTCAAGCAACGTCTGGATTTAACACGTAGTGAAAGTCCAGATAATTTTCTGAGCGGTTAACTCATTCCAAAATTTTGGATCTAGACGGCATCCGGATTCGACCCGCAATCAAAGTCCAAATGATTTTTTGAGCGGTTAACTCATTCTGAAATTTTGGATAATGGCAACGTCGGGATTCGACACGTAGTCAAAATCCATATAGTTTTTTGAATGGTTAACTCATTCTGAAAAATTTGGATCATGGCAACGTCTGAACTCGACACGTACTCAAAATACGGATAATTTTCTGAGTGGTTAACTCATTCAGTAATTTTGGATCGAGGCGGCGTCCGATTAGACACAAAGTCAAAAAACCAGATTATTTACTGAGCGGTTAACTCAATCCAAAATTTTGGATCGAGGTGACGTTCGGATTCAACACGTAGTCAAAGTCCAGATTGTTTCCTGAACGGTTAACTTATTCTGAAATTTAAGGTCTTTGTACCTGTATACGGGTTTATGATTTTGTGTTTATGGGTGTTTTTATGATTTTATTGCTGGCATTTAGTTTTTTTTAAATTTATAGTTTATAATTTAGAATTTAGAGTATAGGCTATAAAATATATTTTAATTTATTGTATTTGCCTTGAACTGACCTTTATGTCACCGCTGGTAAATGTTGTGTTTAATGTTGCTTGAATCTTATCCACATCAACAAGATCTTTATGAATTCTGCAATGGAGAATGATGAATTTTAGATGTAAGTTATTAATATCATGGAATGAAGGGTTTTCATACTGTTCCATCTGCAACACTGCAAGTTGTTGAGTTTATACAGTTCTATATTCCTATTTCTTCATCTATATCATTGAACTCCATTTTAGAGGATGAAAACCACGTAAAGTAACACAGCAACAAGGACCAAAGAAAAGGATTTTAGTTGTTTGCTAACCTAGATGCCTTCAACTCTCATCCACAGACTTTTTCAGCTTCTCATGATTGGATTGGACTTTGCTACGGTCTTTTATGCTCATCAATTAACTAAGCAACAAGAAAGAAAGGATGGCTCTATGACTTTTATCCCAATAGTATCTAGATAACAGAGATAAGAACAGTTCAAACCTTTTGTGTTTTTGTTCTATAGCTTTGAAAGTCGTATGCAACTTTTCCTTCTCCTCTCGAGTCACCTCTTCTATCCCCTTTCTCAACTTCTTTATCTGTTTCTATTTGAACATTACAACGATTGAGCTCAGTATTACTTTTTCCGATATCCTAAACACGTTAAACATAAATTAGGACACACTTAACTGTGAGTTCACTAACAACCTACAGTCTGAGAATCTTCTCAAACCTGAATTGTATCTGCACCGTACCGAATTTTTCATCATCATCGGAGAAACAATCTTCATGCTCCCAGTCAACTACTAAAACAATGCAACAACAAAGATTAATTGACACAGACATGAATATCTTCTTTAGGTCCACAAGGAAACAAACTCTTTACAAGTTTCTGGTGAGAATTTCTAGGTGAAAACAAATTCTCTACACAACCTTTAATCAATCTTTCCCAATTGGATCTTCTTCAACATCAACTATACATCATGATTTCTAAATACAATGGAAAATGTCAACTAACTAAATAAAGAATTAATGTCACAGACCAAGACTTATCATATATGTTTGTCCAAACCAACAAAAGAGTAAAGATAGAGAAGTACCTCCACCCATGTCAAGAATTTGCTGAACAATGGACTCTAAAGTAGTTCCAGCAACAAGGTTTGACGCTGCTTGACCATACACATCTGTTTGAACTCTGTTACAGCCAAGAATGAGAACAACATTCGATTGATCAATCAATGAAAGAAAAAAATTCGAAACCAACATATTGCAGTTCTGGTAATTGCTTACGAAGCAGTAGTAGCTGGAGCTGCATTGGTTGCTGTTACACTTGTGGGCTCTGGACTGCAAAGTGCAAATAAAGTACAGCAAATTAGCAAAATCAGGAAATAGAGAAGAGGTCCAGATTGAGATTAAATCAATGTGAGAGTAAGGCGTGGAACTCACACTGTGACAGTTGGAGCAGGTACTGTCTGTAGAGGCTGAGCCTAAGAATACATTCAATTCTATTAGATAAACTAAAAGTATGATCTAGATATGCTATTTTTTTTCTTTCCACTAGAAAATAATAAGCCTCAAACACTAGATTAACCATAGAAAAATACATGAAAAAATTATTACCGGAGTAGGATCTAGTGCAGAAACCTTGGCCTATATTTCATCAAGATAATACCAACGATACAAAAAGTTATATCTTGTTACTAATACTAATACCAAAACAAAGCTACAGACCCAAATCATACACTATGAAAGAAACATCACCTTGGAAAACATGATAAAAATAAAACTGTTCTCAACAGCAATGTACTCTCATCCTTAAGAAACTTTCCTTGGTGGATCAGCATCTGCTGAGCAGTGGGGTAAAGTATGCCATGAATAGTTTCTATAGTATCAGCGACCTAAGATGAGATAACCAAAACATTAATACACATCTCAATATATTATATCAAACATAACATCCAGTCACATATTACATAAAACTTAACCAACAAAACCATATAGTATACACGTTTCCATGTAACAAGTGCCTCAAGGCTAAGAAAATCCATGAAACACATCTACAGATGAAACTCAGATGCGATCCTAAGTATGATTAACACTAACATAATTGTTGGAGGGGGTTTGCTAAACCCCCCCCCCTTTTCCACAAATCAGCTCGGCCCATTAATCGTCCAGGCCCATTTATCAATTAAAGACCAACAAGCCAACCGCCCTGGCCACGCGTCAATTCAGGTGTCGGGCTCAAGACAACAACACCTTCGAGGTACAAGAGCAAAATCGGGACCATGAAATAGAAATCATGAAAGCAACGCTTTGAGAGATGACATCAAAAGTTCATCAAGCTACCAGCTCGGCCCCAGAAATCGATCGCGTGCTGCAAGAAACCCAAAACACGCCGTTTTTAGTCCAAATCTCCAGCAGTCGAGTCCAGCAATCCGGAAAGCTCAAACTTGCCCCATATGCAGGCAGTTCCGATCCTACCCAGTACCTGACTGCATTTAATATTGCAATGGGACGCGCTCAGTTTGCTCCTGAAGAGCGTGAGGCCGGTTATTGCCAGGCCTTCGTTAAAAACCTAGTTGGTTCTGCACTGACGTGGTTCTCCAGACTAGAAACCTACTTAATCGGCAACTTTTGTCAGCTCTCGGAATCTGAGTTTCCTCATCGTTGGACCACCTGCACAAAGAGCAAGGCATTAGATCGATGACATAGGAACCCGGCCAAAATATCAAATCTACAAACTCATACCTAGAGTTACCCGCCACAGCGCTTTCTGTATCCTCTCCGCGTAGATATCACTCCACCGACTACGGGCCACCGACTGACTAGCTTTCAGACTCGTGAAAAAATCTTCTGGATACGGAGCTCCTACTGGGTGACGATCTGAAATGAGAAACATAAGATCAGTAAAAGGAAATTGCAAACAAAAACAATTATCCGAACTCGTTTCCTCTACCAGGAAAGAAATTCCAGGCTGTTCGGTAAAATCTGCCTTCAACCAGGCCACACGCCTCGTTTGCCTTCACATAACAATAGTAGCATTATTAATCGTCAATCTTGCTCAGTTTATCAGTCACGATCTCCAGCTTAGCTTTAAAGGATGCATAGTACGTCCCGAGGATCCTTTGATTCGCCTTATGAACGGTCAACTCTTCAAAGAAGCGATAATCCATCTCGATACCGCACTCGGCTGCCAGCACATACGAGGCAACCATGTTCTGGAGAGTCGTCGGACAGACTTGCGAAAAGGCCAACTTCCTTCTTATGCAATATCGAATAAACAGCTCAGAAAGCGGAAACAAAAGTCCGCACTTCATAAAAAAACTCTCGTACAAACAGTCCGCACTTCATAGACCTCGGGAATCTTGATTTCGAGAGATGAAGGCAGACCGCAGAGCGTGATCATATTCTTCACCGACCATTGAGCAGACCAGGTCGGTGAACCTCCATCGGCATATTGACTTACCAGCCTCGCTCTCTTCCAATCTCTTGAACTTCCACCTCGGCCTCTACCTCTTCGGCCTCTCGACCCCACCCTTCCACCTCGGCATCTGGAACTCATTCAGCCCTGTAAGCCCAGTCCACTTCTCTTGGATCGTGATGATGTCCCGACCTCCAAGGTATCTTGATTCCTCTACAGCAAGGAAATATCCTCATAAGCACGCTCCGCCCTCTCCTAAAGACGAGCTTGACTCGAATTCTCCGAACTGCTCGAAACCTCAGAACTGTTCGACGAAGTCTTCCGAAACCCTCGAGGCAGAATAAAAACACAACTCCATGGCAATAACGTTGGGCATCATGATAGAATTCAGATCAAAAGCGGGACGAAGTTTTGCCGGAAAACTACGAAAACAAAAAAAAAGCAGAGAGATCGGGAAAGAAAGAAGTACATTTGAACAAAATAAGCTTGAATGAAAATAAGAGAAGCGGGGAAGAAAATTTATAAAGGAGCAATAACTAGGGTAAACCCAATCGACGCGACTACTCGAGTTCGGCGTGTACGAAAAAGAGCAATAACTAGGGCAAATCCAATCGACGTGATTCCTCGACTTCGGCGAGTGCGAAAAGTTGCAATAACTGAGAAGTTTAAATTGACGCGCCTCTTTGACTTTGGCAGCAATTTCCAATTTTAAACTCAACGCGTGTGAATCACAAGACCGAGTTGACCAAATCAAATTCGATGCGCTCAGTAAAATCCTCACACACCGAACTGGGGGGGCTATTTTTGGAGGTGGGTTTAGCAAATCCCCCCCCCCCACAAATCAGCTCGGCCCATTAATCGTCCATACCCATACTCAACAAGCCAACCGCCCTGGCCACGTGTCAGTTCGGACGTCGGATTGAAGACAACAACACCATTTAAATATTTACTATAAATACATCCATCTCATTTATTGAGAGGGAGATCGTGAAATCAAAGAAAAATACATAAACTCTTCTATTTCCATTATCTTCTGGAAGTCTTATTTACCAAACTGAAATTCAACAAGTTAACCCGACCTGATTATTATGCCGACCTCTATTCTATACAACGAAAGTCTCAACCTATCTTAAATAAACTTGTTGTGATCTTATCCTCTAACAATAATCTCAGAATAAATATCAAAATCAGAGCCAAAATAGTCTGCATGATGTGAAAACACGAAACCAAGATCATATACACTAAGAACAGTCCATAATGTTAATTCCCAAACCATACAATCACTATACTTACCAACTCACACAAAAACCCTAATTCGAATTCGAAATTCGTTCACATAAACAAAAACAGGAATCGTCACATAGAATCCTCAACCTGAAAAAAAACAGTATATAGCAAACGAAGCCTAGAATTTCGAAATCGGAGACTACAAGATTCACTGATTCACCCAAATTTTTTCCCAAAAGCAAAATTACGAAACCAAATCAAACAGTTAACACAATAAAAGAGAAGATTTGAATTCAAGAAATCAGTATTATACCATATCAGCGGGTTTAACTTCGATCTTGGAGTTCCGTCTCCTTGAGAGTCTTGACGAAAATCTTAATCGTTCTGGGAAAAAAAAACGGTTGAGAAAGAGAGAAGTATAGAGAGCGACAGCTTTTGGGGTAATGAGTCATCTTACATATCATATCACCAACGATTAATAACATAAAATAAAATTCGTAAATACTCACGTAATGCGTATACGATTAGGAGACACTTGTGATTTTTCATCCGTTGGATTGAAAAAAGCATGGGATGCGGTGGATATGTATACAGGGAATTATAAACTCCTCCTAATTGCCTAAGATCAATTGAAATTACTGCTTGTATTAATTTTGGGTGTATCTTTGTATAATCATTTTGGCATGCAATTTTTACTCAATGAGTAGTCATCGTTACATAACATAAGTTTTTTAAGTTTTAAGAAAAATTAACAATTACAAAAAAATTTATAGCACTTGACTCTTACTACTGAAAAAAAAAATCTTACATATAACATTTTATAAATAAATTTAAGAAAATGTCTAAAATAAGCTATCTAATTACAGTAATTGCCACTCAATTATCTACTTACTAAAATAAATTCTTAATTGAAAAGGATAAGTTTTTCTAGAAAAGATTCAATTTCATTTTCAATTCAATCCTACACTAATTTTACACTAATATTTGACTAGTTCAAAAAATTAGAATCTAATCAAGTCATTCATTGTTTAGTTTTTTTTTATGACAGATCGTGGCCGTCCATATAATCCTCGTGCGGATTTCCAAATCATCATGCCCACGAAAATCTAAAATGGAAACAAAATCAAGTTTATCAATAATTATGAATACTTAAATCACACATCCGATTAATCAAAAAAAATTATTATTTTCACAATCAATGGTATACATATTATAATATTCTTTCCAACATCCTATTAGATCTAAAATGGAAACAAAATCAAGTATAATGTTTCTTTGAAATTATGAGTGTCACTATTGATGAACTCAAAAAAATAATAAAATTATTATATCCAAAATTAATGGCACTTGGGATAATCCAGACAACAACAACCAATGTGCCAAAGAAACTGAATTATAGGTGACAGTCGTGATTGCCACACCAAGAGATAATACAGTTAATGCCAAGACATGTAAGAAGACAACCATAAAAAATTAATTTGTCATAATGTCATAAAAATTAGGGTGATTTGCCACAATAACCTATTTTATTTTTGAAATAACTAAAATAATTTATCAAAAATTTTAAACTTTCAAATGCAATAATTTCTAAAATTACCTTTAATGACATATTTGGGAGACTCTGTGAGTATTTGACAGACTTTGCGAGTATTTGGCAGACTCTGCGAATATTAAGCAGATTTTACGAACATTTGATAGATACTGCGGGCATTTGGCATATTCTGCGAATATTTGGCAAATTCTACAGATATTATACAAACTTTTCACATATTTGGCAGTTTTGCAGATACTGCAGACTCTGCGGAGTAACTGGCAGACTTTGGAGAGTAATTAGCAGACTATGCAGAGTAAGTAGCAGACTTTGCAAAAATCTGGCAGACTTTGCGAATATGTAGCAGACTCTACTAAATAGCTAGCAAACTTTGCATATAATTGGCAGACTCTGCAGATAGAATCTGGTAGAATCTGTGAGCATTTGGTAGAGTCTGCGAGTATTTGACAGAGTCTACGAATATTTGACAAAGTCTGCGAGCATTTGGCAGATTTGCGAGCATTTGAGAAACTCTACGAATATTTGGCAGACTCTATGAAGATATGGCACTCTGCGGACATCTAACAAACTTTGATAATATTTGGCAGATTTTTGTAATGATTTTTAAGTTTTTTAATTCTTTAACTTAATCAAATATTTTAAGTAAAAATAAATATTGAAAATTGCAGTTATAATTATAAATATGAATTCAAAGAAAATAATTAATTAAAATGATAATTTATTAATAATTTCTTTTCAAAAACATTTATTAGTTAGAAAGGATAATTTTGGTATGATGGACATAAAATAATTTTAAAGCAGGTTTTAGGTTTTTTATTTTTTTTCTTTTACTAATTTTAAAATTATTGAGGTATAAAAATAATTTAGTTACATAAATTTTAAATATATTTATTATAAAACTCACATGGAATTATCAATTTTGAAAGGCTTATTTACCATTTTTAAAACAATCAAAAATATTATTTTGGAATTATGAAATTTGTTAGAGAATAAGTAAGTTATGTAGGCAATAAAAGTTAAAAGATATTATACTAGCTATTCAAAATAAAAAGTGGATTATATTAGCCTAATTTCTCCAAAAATTATTACTAGGATTAATGCCTCAATTAAACCCAACCAATAGCATGAAGATATTATAAATTTTTATACATTTTTTTCTTCCATAAAAATCATATATATATAAATATATATCAATAACTTCAAATTTCTGGAGATAATATAACGGGTTATTTTAACAACATCACGGGTTAATTTAAAAGTCACATATTTTTTTAATAGTATCAATGGTTGTTTTATTAGTACATAATGAAACAAAATACCAAAAAAATAAAAATAATATTTAACATAATATTTATAAGTTACACAACTACAAACCACTTAAACAACATCATTACTAACTTCATAATGAAATTTGTGGATGTGCATTTTGGCAGAAAAATTACATATATTTATTTTGGCGGAAAAATTAAAAATTTATAATTTGTCAGAAAAATTAAGAGATTGTAAAAATTGGTTAAGTTGGTTTAATTTAATTTTAAAAAATTTGTTTAGTTGGTTTAATTAAGAAATTGATGGGTCAAACGAGTTAACCATGAACCTATTTGACGATCAACTCATTTAACCATCAACCCATTTAACTCATCAACCTATTAGGGTCAAGATTTACAACCTATTAGAGTTCATGGGTTGGATTGGGTCATACCCATGACCCATGACCCATTTTGACACTCCTACTTACACAATTACAAACAAATTCATAATTTTTATATTTTAATCTTAGAATACTTTTTAAAACTAAAAAACAAATTACTAATACTGAAAATTTCATATTTTTAGAAAAAACAAATTTCTCCCAAAAAAAACATCCACATGTGCTGTAGCGGGGATCGAACCCTAGTTTACCTTTTTATTTAGTCATCAATTTAATCATATTTAAACCATATGTTTTAATCTTAATATATTTATAAAATATTTAAACCATAGATTATAAAATTACTTATTAAAAAAATTTCCACTCATATTTAAACCATATATTATAAAATTACTTATACAAGAAATTTACACTACTATTTAAACCATATATTATAATCTCAATTTATTTATAAAATATTTTAAAATAATAGATTTATATATAAGTTATTAGTTAAAATAATATAAATTAAATAATATTTTCTATTTGATGTCAAAAAAACATTATTTACAAAGACGAGTATTTACTATATCTCTATAAAACTAAAATGTAAATATTTATATGGAAATATATAAAGCTTAATATCTTTTTATTTTATAAATCACAAGTCACTTGGCAAATAAAAATCTGCAACATAGATTTGGTATTTAAATTTAAATCCAATTAAAAAAAGTTTGAAAAACAAAAATCAGATAGACATTGAAAATAAGAAAAAGATATGTAAAATAAAAATAAAAAATATTTTTTTTCTCTAACTCCTTTCTTCTTCTTAGGAGGTTCTTCTAACAAGCTATTCTTTCAAAATCCTACACCCCATAAATTTGCTCCCACTACCACATGAATTGCACATGAATTTTGCGTTTGATTTTAGGGAATTAGTTTAAATTTCTTTTACAATATATCAGCTTATTTCATATCTAGATAAGAATGCAAAAAAAAAAATGAAACAATTGGGTTTCATGGGTCTCTAACTATTCCCCGTTCAAGCCCCGTTTCCACCTTCATCTCCATATCCATTTTATTGATGAACTTACTTGAAACCATTTACTCTCTCTTCCACATTTTTCACATATCCAACGAAACATATATCCCCTTTATTTTTCTTGCAAAATATGAATCTTCTTCATGAATTCAAAACTTCTCACAATGGTTTTCACAATCAAAACTCTATTTGATTCATCGTTCATATCAGAACGGTTTTCGCATGAGCTGATAATAGAAAATACTGGCATGTCATTGTTGAAGTTGTCAAAATGTTTCACGTATCACTTTTCCACCACCGACTCTCTTCTCGAGATTCAACGGACGTGGAAATGTAAGTAATAAAATTAAGCATAAATATTTAATTAATAAAGGGTTCTTCAAAGATTCAGTCTCAGAGGTAGTTATCAGATTCTTAAGAGATCTAAAGGACTGAAAATGTGTAGTGATCATAAGTTTGAAAATAGGTCATCAATGAGTTAGTGGCATCTAGGATAATCGAAGGGAAATGGATTTGTTGTGTGATTTGTTTGGTGGCAGAAGTGTTTTAAATGAAACAAAACAAGGTCGCAAGGTTTATTGTGTTATTGTGTTCTCTATTTAAACAGATAGAGAAAAACATAAGAACACAAGAAGCAACAAAAGGATTCTCAACAAAGAATGGAGAACCATCTAGTGTAAGTAAATCAAGGTGTGAGTGACTGGCATAAACCAGTAAGGATGAAGCCAAAGAAATGAAAGTTGGTTGCTGGTTCTTATAGCTTAAGACAAAGGGTCAAAGAAGAAGTGAATTGACTGGCTATAGAGAAAAGCTATGAAGACTTAAGGTTTCATATATGAAGAGTTTGAAGAATGGGTTTTCTAAAGCTATAGCAGAATAATGGCTGATCAGTTGGTCTATAAGACTAAGGTATTCAATCTGATGTCACAAAATCAGATTGGAAGCTTCATTAGAAGCAAGTGGTTCTTGGAGAGTCTTCTACACATTAAAGAAAATATTGGTGTGGCTACAAAGTGGAAAGAATTATAGATATATCAAGTGATAAGGTATATACAGTCGAGCGCACAGAGAGTTATGATTGAGAATCATAAGAGACAGCGACAAAGAGGTTGTTAGCTTAGAAAGATAGAACAAATGTTGAGAGATACAAGGAACTTTGAAGGATCTAATTTGAGTCATCAGTATTACAGGGATGTAATGCATGTTTATGAAGATGGTTTGTGCTTCCAAGTGGAGCTATACAGTTAAAGAGTATCTTGGTTATCTTAATTGTAAAGACATGGTCTGAGTAAACAGTTTTATCAGCTCATCATGTGTGAGTTATGAGAAGAAATCAGTTACTGTTTGGGTATGATTCAGGTGAGTCAAGTGTGTGATGAAGACAGAGGTTCAAGAACAGGTTAAGATGTCAGGAAGGTTCAAGCATAATCAGATTGCAACATGAGTGAAAAGGAAAGCTTTCCGGTTTGATAGAATGCTTGATAGTAGTGAAGACATTCGGATATCAGTTGTAAGTTTTAGAAGTTTAGTAAGACTGGAGTATGAGCTCAAGATGAAAAGAGTTTTTCAGTGGACTCTCGAAAGAGAAGGTTAAAGACGAGTGCAAAGTCTTGCAAGAATAGTCTCAGGTTTCTTCACTTCAAGAATGGTAAACTGCTATGCATAAAGCATGTTGAGATAGTATTAGCAACTAAGAATACATCTAGAAAAAGGTTGAAAATGCAGAGAGTTAAACTGCATTGAGAAACAAGAACTCGAAAAGTTCGGATTCACCTATTTGCATCATAAGAAGGTCTAGTGGACGAATTTTTTCAAAGGATTCACTTACATGGCGTTTAAGTGATTTTTTATCAGTAACATGAAGGCACCTCTAAAAGAAGCTCATGAGTATAAGGAGAATATTCAGATTGATCTCTAAGGATTTAAGATGCAAGTGCCAAGGTAGGTGAAAACTGCAAACATGAAGAAGTATTGCGCGCAGAGTAGTCTTTGCAGCAAGATAGGGACTTCGAGAGTTCTATAGCGAAAAGTAAAGGCTGTAAAGAGGAGTTTCAAGCGTGTCACAAGATTATGGATGTGAGACAAGTTTAAAGTAGCTGACAGTGGTTCAAATCTGTTGCTTTGAAAGGTTCTACTGATTCAGAAGGGTTTGAACAAGATTGAGAAAAAATAGTTGTTTCGAAAGTCCTCCTAACCCAGTGTAGTTAGGCGGTGTGTTCTGTTAGTAACAACAGCGGTGCAAAGTGATGCTCAAAGTTCAAACTATCACTGGAAGTACAATCTCTAGTTAAATGCGTTTCACTACTAACAAATTATCGGTTTGAGATTGTTTTGCAGGTTGAATCAAAGAAGGTTTCAAGTTATGAAGCAAGAATGATTCAGGTTTGAGCAATTGATTCAAGGGAGGTTTTTTTAATTCTAAGCTTAGTGTACATGAGGTGAATTATAGGTCGACAAGTGAATCAGTTTGCTAAGGATAAATTTCTTCTTTCAGTCACTATAACAGTCTATGATAGTAACAGTAATCATGGAGGAAACTATGTGGTTGATGAGTTCATAAGTGGTTATAACTTGTGGAATTTATGTTGCATTAACATGTTTAATGGTTTATTTCTGAGAAGTGTATCTCAAGTTTTCAGGGCTATTAAAATATCAAGAGAAGATCAATGAGAGTTGAGGTTGACAAAAGTCTGTGTTAAAGCTGGTAGCAACTCAAGAAGAGGTATGAAAAAGATTGTAGCTTGGGAAAGGCTTTGTGTCTACACATAGTCTGAGCTCGGTTAACATAATGTCTTATACATTAATTGGTTAAAGTGAGTTTACAGTATCTTAAACTTACTAAAGTGTTTGTTTGCATAAGGTGATATTATGAGGTTAGGAGATCAAGCTCAGTGCCACTTTCAAAAGGTTCTAAGGACAACTCACAAGGAATCTTTCAAGGATTGTCTCAAGGTGGAGATTTATTGAATGTGAGCCAACTTGAAAGAATGTTAAGAAGAAGCTGCTACTAGAAACGGAGGGTCTCAAGTTTCTCTTATAAGAAAAAGGTCACGTGATGTAAAATCCAAAGACATACTTAAGAGATCCAGAGCCTGCCAGAAGATAGAGAGATAAGTTTTCATCTTCTTTGTGAGAAATTCCAGAGAGAAAGTGTGCTTGGTGAGAGTTTTCATCTTGGGCTTCTTGGATTCTCTTCTCTTCTACTACTTCTTCTTCTTTGTTCATGTATCTTGGATTAGGTTTAATTCTAGGGTGAGTGAGTGTAATCTCCTTTGTAACTACAAGTGTAACTCTTGATTGATTATAGTGAAAGATGGTGAGGAGGAAGATCCTCACCAAGACGTACCTCCGAGTCGCCTATTGCAACTAGAAGGAACTCGTAAATCATTGTGTTCTTCGTTTATGTCGTTTGTTTAGATCTGTAAATCAAGTATTGGGACAAAATCGTAGACATCGATTAAGTACAATATCTGTTTTAGGCAACTCTTTGCCTAATAAACCTTGTAATTAACATTTTTTGTTGATTAGTAATTTTCACATTTTTTCAAAAAAAAAAAAAAAAAGATACTAGGGAGGAGGAAGAGTACGTGGAGAAGTTTGCGCAAGCTTTCTAAGGTTACCAATTATCATTACTAGCTTTGTGTTTAATCTATTCACTAAACACTTTGGTAACCATCCTGCAGGATCCAACTGCAAATAAAACAAATGAAATATATATATTAATAAAAATACATATATAAAAAGAAAAAAAAAATATATTGAAATATTAAAGTTTTAAAAGACCTGAGCAACATAAGTGATCATGCAAGAGGTATCTTCAAGCTTCTCCAAAACCCAACCTGACTCAACCAAAAATCCTCTTATGGAATTATTTTTCGTTTTCTTTATTGGCTCCAATCCTTCAGCTATCTCCTTTGGTAGTGATGCTACCGCGACAACGACGGTGCCGTCCGCCATGGTCTCGCGTCTTTCGTAGACAATGAACTCTCTGTTCCTAAAGAGTGGTTTCGATTTTTCTCCAAACCTTAAACGGATTACGCTAAGATTCTCATCTACGTCTTTTATGTGTGTTGCTTCGACTAGATCACCTTCCCATTGCTGTCATTTCCTCAAATGATCATTATCACAATTATTTTATCAAACTTTAATTATTATTTGTTTTGTTAAATCAAATCTTTAATTATTAGTGAAGTAGGTAATAAACCTACCATGTTGGAAATAAAAATTTACAAACTTTATATATATAACTAATATTTGTACCAAATTCATCTGATGTATAAATCTATAATTTAGTGAGTAACTAATTTATTTTATACTAAAAAAACTAGTTTAATTTACAGTATGTAGCTACAATTAACTTCTACCTCTTCTGAAATTAAATATAATTTATGTATCATATTCCATAATGTTTTCGGGGGGTCATATTCTATAAAGTTTATTAAGTTGTAAAACTAAATATATAGTTATAGTAATTAGCTAACGAGAGTGATGTGAAATTATATTATTGAGTAATAATGTACAAATATCTCTCTGAATATATCATTTTAGCGGCATTCGTTTTTATATGAGGACATGCATAATTTGTATTGTGAAGTAAGCTAGTGGAAGCAGTAAGAAATGATTACCTTGGCCGCGTCTATGGCGTTTGCGATTATGATGAACTGTTCTGGAGAGACTGATGTGAGAATCCTACGGCTCCGAAACGCGTGCAAAGATCCCGAGTCGCGTTTTGAAATCTCAACGCCGTTTTGGTCTTTCCTTACCATTTTCCACCCGTTGGACGCGTTTCCAAAGCGTCCGGCCTCAGAGGCCGCTAAGAGCTCTTGGATACAGCTCTCACTCGCAAACCTCACATACCTTCTTAGTGATTCTTCGCTCACGGACCTAACAATGTAACCATTTCTTGTTTATGTTAAGCTACAACATAGAATGATATGTTATTAATTGGAACATAGATGTTACATACCAAGAGCTGCTGGAGGGGGCTGGACCGTTCATGACGTATAGAGGAGATTGAGGAATCTTAAGGTATGAAGACTTATAATGTTGTGGTTTTTCATTTTTAAGTCATGGATTTGGTTGAGAAAGAGAGAGAAAGAGTTGAAAGCAAAATAGTGGGTAAGTGGGACAAGAAGGGAGAGAGAGCACATGCAATGCCCAAGTGGGAGATGAAATCATTATACATCTTCTTGCTGACTCAAATCATGGATTCTTGAAATTACAATAATATATATATATATATATTTATTTATTTATGTTTCTCAAGTTGGATTTCTTTACGAATGTTGATTGTTTATAGTGAGTACTTTACAATGATTTATCGGTTTCTTTGTTTCTACTCAACACATCTCCCTTATATGGTTCTTTAAAATTAGCTTTAAGACTCCAAGAGCATCATTATTAGTGATACTCTTATAAGTGTCTTAAGAATTAATTAATATTAAATCTAATAATATTTTAATTTAAGATGCCTACTAAATATACATTAGTTTTTTACCCTCCATTAGTGATATCTTTAAGGGGTGTCTTAAGAATAGAAAAAATTTTATTTATTAATAATGTGTTTTTGTTTCAGTTTAAATTTATAATCCAACATTTATAGAAAATATATGACATATTAAAACTTTTCACAAACGGTTTCAGATTCTGAGACTCATGCAATGGCCTGAGCGGAGCTTACAGCAATCTTCATTATCTTGGTCCAATCTAGAAGACATTCAGCTGAATGCTGACCATGAAGATGCGAAACCAAGCTCAAATTTGGCATGTATTCATATACAAGAAGACGTTCTTGTCCCTCCGCATAGTAGCCACGAACACTCAACAAATTCTTGTGACGAATACGGGCAAGAATCTCAACTTCCACATCAAAATCTACATCTTCTCTGTTACTCCATGCCTTCAACCTCCTAACTGCAATCTGCAAGAAGACCAGGTTTTAACAAGAAGCAAGTCCTAGATAACAATTTAAGGTCAAAAGAGAAAACTGTTGAGATCAAATTACTTGTGATCCATCCCATAGCTGACCCCAATACACACTTCTGAATCGACCTTCACCAAGTTTGTTATCGTAATTGAAACTGTTAGTGACTGCATGAAGTTCTTTCAATGAAAATATCCTCCAAGATGGCTCTGTCTTTCTTTTTTTTTTCCTGTGAAATTGTGACATCAAACCAAACTTCACCTCAGATTTTGCTGAGCATTTATCAACACATTTAAAAACAACAAGTTATGAAACGCAGAACAGTTGAATCAATCAATCATCACTTGCAGAAGCAGGTCTTGTGATATATAAACTTAG
>CM051393.1:8372818-8397818 GCA_028015245.1 Cardamine occulta
AAAAATAGTGATAAGTAATGCAAATTAGAGTTGGCTACTAATCATAAACCTCTCAAGGATCAATCAGTAACGACGCCTCTCGCTTAAAAGAGAAAACTTTGCATTAAGAACATTAGAGTTGAACATAAATAAGGTTGTAAAGGATAATGTTCAGGAACAGCAAATGCAAGCTGAAAAACTCCACCTTCGTAAGGAGTCTCCGATGGTCCCTGTTGTTCAACATTTCATCACATAACAAAATACAAAAAAGAAACACAAAGTATAACATTTTGGTAAAGGAACCTTGATAAATGCAGTCCATTTGAAAATGTTGGTATCATCATAGACTAATTGAAAATCAGGATCAGCTGCTTTCTCTCTTTGAATTTCTTTATATTCCTTAAACAATATTGCTTGTGATTGCTAATAACAAACAACATTCAGAAACCAGAACAAAATTACAAAGGGACCCAATTACAAAATTGAATTCTTTTAAGTATTGGTATATAGTGAATTGGTAATACCTGCATCTTTGATTGGTGCTAAGTAAGATACACGATTGCTTAAGAACCCGATCGTTAACTGCCATTGAATTGACGTATTACCATTGAATTGACATAACACCTATGAACGATTTAACAAATACAAACAATTTTGCAGCAACCCAAAAAGGTTGAAAAATTAGAAAATCTAGGAATGGAAGAGGAAGAACTAACAATTATCGAGTCGATGATTTGACGAAACATACCATCAAATCCTTTTCCACAATAGGAATCAAGAGAATTCAATCGATTTCAATAACTAACCATCGATTTCAATAAATTTCAATCGATGAAGAGATTCCATCGATGAGGAGAAGAAGAACTAACCATCGAAATCGATTCAATACTTCCCCTTCACAAAGATTCAATAGACGAAATTCATTAGTTCCATTCATCGAAATCGAATAATCAAAAGAGATATTTTCGATTTTAAGAGAGTGAAATTTTTTTCTGTTTCGCGAGAGAGAGATTGTCGCAAATGAAGGAAAAAAATATCTCTCCCAATTAAAAATTGCCACGTAATGGGTCTTTAGAGTGTCTTCCCTGTCTTCATGAAGACATGCATCTACACTGTTTTCTCTTTTTTTAATCATTTTTTAAAGTAAAGACATTTTGAAAAATGACCGATGGAGGTGGTCTTATATCATCGACCCAGAACAACTCGCGTCAAACTATTGATGAAAGGGTTAAGTTTAATTCAGTAAATATCTCGCATTTTTGAAGTAGAGTTGACTATACACCAAGATCACATCCATCATCCATCTATGGGTCACCAACATCCCATTTGTCTATAGAGCTCAATGTGTGGAATGTCATAAAAGTCGCGTCTTTTTTCATAAGAAACTTTGACTTTAATATCAAATTTTATCCACAAAAAAAATATATATATTGACGTTGACTTTGAGATTTCGTTATTCAAACCTTTTTTTATTAGCTTAAGACTCGAATAAAAATTAGATATATAAATTAAGACGATCTCACGTTTATGGTTTAATCGGTATCTCATATATTTGGTAATTTGGAAGTGTACGAAAACTAGATGCCTAGTATTATAGCGTGGAAACGTGCACGTTGTGTTACACGGCACAAAATTATAAGAACTGATTCAATACTCTTGTCATAGGAAACAGTATTAATAAATAAGTATTCTTATTTTCATTTACAAATATTTGATGTATAGAATTTTTAGATATTTTTCTATCCAGTTGTTAGTTTTCGCAATTCAAATTATGCAACCGTTTGTTCTTTGCTAGCTTTACATGCCGATTTTAGTAACATCTATATGTAGTAATATATATATATATCAAATTAGTAACATAGTTTTTTTGTACTTTTATAAATCGTGGAAATTTCAGATCTTCGCCCTATAAATTTCCCAAGTACCTAAAATCAAATTTTCTATATTGTGATTTAAAGAAAACAATAACGAAGGAAAATTGAATGCAAGGCACAAAGAAAAAAAAGCAAACTCCTTATAATACCAATAGACCACTAATCTTTGGTAATTATTAGCCAAGTTACGAACTAAGCATTAAAAATCATAATATATGATAGTTATATGAAATAACTAAAACAAAAAGTAGTGAACTCTAGAAAAACAAAAGACATTATCGGAATCAGTAATGTTTGTTTCCTCGGGTCTAGATTTGGACAGTCTCTGCTGGTTTTCACGTGTTTACTGGAAATTGGATTATAGAGGATAGGATATACAACCCATAACGTTTTTTACTCCTTATTTAATAAAGTTATTGATTGTTTTTTCATATTAATGTCTCAAAATAAAGTCGATATAATGTACAAATCACTCATGATTCCCCACCGGCCACCACCTCTATTTTATCATTCTTTGTTTTATTTGAAGAGTGAGTAGTTTAACAATAATGATGCCATCGGAAATATTCCATTTAAAAAAAAAGTCATCGACACAATACTCATTTTTTGTTTATGTGCCTCATTCCCCACCCCCACCCCACCCCAATTACGCTTCAAAGTACATGTTCTAAGAACTTCGGAAGTTTTCAACATTGAAATTCCTTGCTGTCATCTCACTTTAAGGAATATACATATTTTCCCTAGTTTGAAGTATTACATCTCTTTTATTTTGTTTTTCCTTTTAGGTAATTCATATTAAGGAGAAGATATTTCATTATGTACAAATATGTAAACTATAGTTATGGTGGTGTAAAACCCTACTTATGTCTGTGTATAAATCTCTGTCAAGTGAATAATAAAATCATCTTCCATATCACTATATGGTATCAGAGTAGAAACAACCCTAAATTTTCTTGCGCCGCTTCCTCTCTTTTTCTTTCTCCTTCGACATTTCTTCTTATTCCTTGCTATCTATAAAATCCTCTCTCTCCTCTTTCTCTTTAACCATGGCTGCCACTCCCGCTGCAAGTGTTACCACCGCTGACAACATCACCGTCAATGGTGTGACTCTGCCCAATGTTAACATGGCCAACATCTCCAAACTCTCTGCCACGAACTACTTGATGTGGAGCCATCAAGTCCACTTTTTTCTTGATGGATGCGAACTCGCCTCATACCTTATGGATCTAAGCCTGTTCCAGATCCACTAATCACTACTGCAACCTCAGTCACGGTGAATCCAGCATATGTTCTATGGAAACGCCAGGATAAGCTCATTTTCAGCGCTGTCCTCGATACAACCAATCTTGTCCAGAGCGGACACTACAAGAAAACAGCCGGAATCTGACGGCGATATCCGTCGGAAAACCGTCGGAATTAGCTTATTCCGACAGTTTTCCGACGGATATCGCCGTCAGATCTATCTCGTCGGAATTGAAAACCGCATCGGAAAGCCGTCGATATTTCCGACGGCTTTCCGACGGATTTCCGAATTCGGAAAGCCGTCGGACATCCGTCGGAAATCATCCGTCGGACATCCGTCGGAAAACTTCCGACGGATTTCCGACGGTGTTCTGATCATCTAAAAGCCGACAGTAAACCGACAGAATTCCGATCATATGATTCCGACGGATTACCGACGGATATTATACCGACGGATTACCGACGGTCTGCATACCGACGGCTAACCGATGGTCTGCATACCGACGGGTAACCTACGGTTACTTTTTTTTTTTAAATATTAATTTGAAAAATCGAAAATATATAAATTCATAATAATATAAAATTTAATTTTAAAAATAGAAATTAAAATTAATATTTAATATTATTGATAATTAAAACATTCAAATTAAAAAAAATATAAATATTGTTTTCAAAACAATTAAAACAAAATCTACGGTGGTGGTGGTGGATATCGAGACATGAAAGCGTCCATCCGAGCAACCATCGCCTGGTGATCCGCCTCCAATTTTCTTGTTCTCTCCCGTTCCGCCTCGTGATCCTCCTCCAATTTTCGAGTTCTCTCCCGTTCCGCTTCTTGCTGCAACCTATTCGCTTCATTGGCTTCTTCCATCCGTTGCATCTTGATCCTCATTTGTTCCATTTCAAAGTCCCTTTGTGCGAGTTGCGTCCTAAGATCAGAAGAATCTCCGTAAAGCGTGAAGTTGCGAAGATGATACATCGTCCGGAAGACCAAAAACTCGACCTTTGGTCTTCGGAGTACACTGCGGTAACAAACAAAAAGTTGAGTAAAAATATGAAATGAAAAAAAAAATTATTAAAATATAAACTTTACTTACCTCATAAACGAACTTGTTGATTTTGTCGAAAGGAACTTCAGTGAGGCGGAGTTCCTTCAAAGAGAGGTTAGAAAGCGAGAACTCATCACCCATCTTCTTGGCGTTGTCAATGATCTCCCGAGCTACCGCATCATGGATTTCACTGTCCTTCCTGCTGGTGTGCGATCCTCGAGCAATCTAAGGGCAGAAGGTTGGACACCTTCTTTTGAAACTACAAAATTAATAAATTGAGTAAATTTTATGAATCTAAAACTGAAAAACAACATATTGAGTAAATAAAAAACTTACAAGTTGTTTTGCTCTTGTGACCAAGCTAACCGCTCCTAGATTGTGTGTCGCCTTCCCTTTCTTTTATTTGTTAAAACGTAGAGTGGGTTGTGGAGCTTGCCCTCGCACGTCTTCATTCCAATGAAGCATAATCTGTTCCATAGGCCCGGTTCAGTAACTAACTCCCGTGGAACATCATTCTTGTTCCACTTCTCCTTCCACTCGTTCAGCTTCCAAGAATACGTTCTCGATGCTTTTTTATCGAAGCATCGTCTAACCTCAGCGGTCATGTGACTGTCCCAAGTAAATTCTTGCTGCAAAGTATAAAAGTAAATTAAAATAAACAATTTAAATTCAAATTAAACAATCAAAAATGAATAACTTACAGCAAATTGGCGAAACCACATATCCTGATCCGCTATCGGCATTTGGTCTATCGTCGGATAAGGATGCTGAAGCAATCCATTGAGCATCCGGTTGATAGATTTGGAAATCCCATTTCCGGAATCCCCAAACCTACAAAACAAAATAATTTCGAAGAATTTAAATAGTAAAATAAAAATTAGTAATAAAATTAAAAATTCTTAAAATGAAAAATTAAAAACTTACCACGTATCTCTTCCAATGCAATCCGGATGAAGACGAGTCAATCTATCTCGTCCTGGCAGAGCAACGAAGTCCTCGACACTCATTTGCGCGTGCAGCAGGGGATGGTGCCGGAGGGCGGATGGTGTAGGTGTAGCAGTGGATAGTGGTGACTCGGTCTCGGGGATATGTGTCGACTGCGTAGGAGTAGTCGTCAGACCTCTACTCCTACTAGAACGACCACGCATCTCCCGTGAGAATGGTGGTATACTCCGTAATTCCTAAAAAAATTTAAATCCAAAATAAATCATTAATAATTTCTAAAAGTAATTATAAAATACTAAAATAACAATTAATCTCAAAATTCAATTATAATTTCTAAAATAGATATAAATTTTTTAAAATAATTATAAATAATTATAAATTGCTAAAATTATTTTTAATTTCGAAATATAGATATAAATTTAAAAATCATAATAAATTTCTTAAAATAATTATAAATTAATATAAATAATTATAAATTGCTAAAATCATTTTTAATTTCGAAAATAGATATAAAATTTAAAACTCATTATAAATTAATATAAATAATTACAAAATACTAAATTCATTGTTAATTTCTAAAAATAGATATAAATTTTAAAACTCATTATAAAATTATAAAACGAATTATAAATTAATAGAATAATTATAAATCTCATAAATCATTATAAATTTCTAAACATAATTATGTATTGGAAGTTTTAATAATTTATATAAAATACCCAACTCAAAATGAAAAATCATTTAACAATAAAAATACAAATAAATTTATAAAACAAACAAATTTCTAAAAACAAAACCACAAATTTTCAATTAACATCAAATATCCAAAATAGAAATCCAAATCCAATTAAAACTACAAATTGAAAATCAAAATCACAATCCAATATATACAAAACTTTCAAAATCAAAATCCATTTACAAATCCTAATTCTAATCCAAATCCAAAAACATTTCAATACCCTAAATCTATTGAAATCCTAAAATCTAAATTCCAATATCCTAAATCCACAAATCTAACTAATAAATCCTATTGAATCATTGAAAACTTACATGTTTCTTTGATTGTCGGCCATTTGTGGATGATTTGACGAAATATGGGATGAAATCGAAGGTTTTTTCCGTTTTTGCGAATGAAGTTGGGAGGAAGATGATGGGTTATTTAACCAGATATTCCGACAGAAATCCAACGGATTTCCGACGGATTTAGGGGGACACGTGTATAAGTGACGATTGAAGAGACATGCGTATTTCCATATCCGTCGGAAATCCGTCGAAAATTACTGACGGATTTCCGATGGATACGCAAAATTTTAGTTTGCCCGCGGAATGAAAATGAAGTTGCCGCGTGTAATTTCGCGTATCCGTCGGAAATCCATCAGTAATTGCCGACGGATTTCCGACGGATATGGAAATACGTAAAATTTCACGCGGCCAATGGGGAGACATGCATGTGTCCCCTATCCGTCGAAAATCCATCAGTAGTCTCCGACGGATTTCCGACGGATATGAGGACACATGCATGTCTCTCCATTGGTCACGCATACACGTGTCCCCTATGTCCGTCGGAAATCCGTCAGTAATTTCCGACGGATTTCCGACAGGTTTGTGGTTTCGTCGATTTTTTTTCCCATTTGGGTTGGTACAGCTACTATCATAATTGTATGATGATTTCAAAGATAAATTCCTTTAAAACATCATTCGTTGTATCAAATTCATAACATTAACTTATTTTAATAACGTTTCATAAACATCTCTATATAAATATATGTTTCTTTAAGCAATTCTTCTACTTAAATTATGACAATTTGGTATATCATCTTTATTATATCATGTACAAGTTTGTTTGGTCACATTTCTTTTGCAATAGTTGTTATAATTGTATCTTGAGGTGTGTTCTTTCTTAAATTTTGAATTTTGACGTCGAATCCCTAAACCCGTCGGAAATCCGTCGGTAATTTCCGACGGATTTCCGACGGCCAACACAAATCCATCGGAAAGCGGTCGGAAATTACCGACGGATTTCCGACGGGTTTAGGGATTCGACATGTCAGTTTTTAAGGTTTGGATGGTTAATGAATTAGAGATGTATATCCGCGAATTAAGCGGATATGTGGTTGAGTTTAGCATGTTTTGGGTTTTTAGTTTTATGGTTTGGTTTTTTTCGTAGTTTTTTATATTTTTTTAAAAGAATTATTATTTAAAAATATTTAATGTATAAAGTCTAAATAAAACAAAAGATCATAATTATTAAAATAGTTTTTGAATTTACTAAAATATAAATAAAACACAAATAATCAAATGTAACTACTCTGACTCAGATGATGATCCTTCTGAAGGAATGTCGTCTTCATCCTCATCAAATTCTCCAAGTTCTTCCTCTGATTCTCAATGAACTCTATCATCACCGAATGCTGTGAAATCTACCACAACGTCGATATCAAAAGAATGCACAACTGGATCATTGGAACACTTCTAGTTGGTTGCAAAGCATCGTGGTCAGAAACTCCATAAATTCTTCCTCTTGGATTAATTGGAGTCACTGTAATCCAAGGATCTGAATGCCTTGTTACCCGAGGGTAACGAATATAGCATACCTGAAACAAACAATTAATTATTAAAACTAAATATGAATTCAATAACTCACGTTTCTTAAAATATTTATTAAAATAACCGAACCTGATCTGCCTGTGATGCTAGGATGAATGGGTCATACTTACGAAGTCTCCTACTAGAATTCAATGACGTGACACCAAACTGGTCAACCTTAACCCCACGCCCAACTTCAGGATCATACCAGTCACACATAAAAATAATGCACCTCATGTCCAACATCCATGGGTAGCGCACTAGCAATATTTCATTGAGAATCCCGTAGTAGACAACATCACCAGATTGAGTCGAAATACCATAATCTGCAGTTGGCCTCGGCCTTCCTTCATCGTGAATCCTAAACCCAAATCCCCTACTGCAATACCTAGGGTATGAGGTTGTAATGTAGTTTGGGCCAGTAACAAACTCCACTAACCAAGTTGGAAAGGTTTGTCCACATTTGATTCCCTCAGAAACCTAAAAAAATAATTTACACAATATTAAAATAATATATATGTATTTAATCTTAAAATTATATAATAACCGTATTTTAAAACTTACGTAAAATTGCAGCCAAGTTATATAATCGTCCCCCTTATGCCGTTCAAGTTCTTCTTCACTATGTTCCGGAAAATAGCTATGTATTAATGCCATGTAAATCCTGAAAGCAAACAACATTATATAACCTCTGAAAGCTAATACATAGGTATAAAATAATCAAGTATTTAACTAAGTTAAGTTTTTTACCTTTCGTACTCTGCCATCTCCTCACAATTTGTTAGGATATACATATGCAAATGGGTCCACTCCTCTTGTGATAGTTTGCGTTTCTTCCCTTTCCCACTGACTCGACCAACTTGCGAAAATAACTCAGGGACCACCAGGGGATAAACGGCTTTCTCACCTCTATCATCATGGCGAGCAGGGCGTCTACTCTTCGTACGAACTTCTGGTGGAAAGTAATATTCCGCAAAATGTAAGGCTTCTTCGTTGAGGCTCTGTGCGACAATAGACCCCTCAACTCGACTTAAATTTTTAACCTTCTTCTTTAGATGGAATATGTACCGCTCAAAAGGATACATCCAACGAAATTGAACAGGACCACCTAGTGCGGCTTCTCGGGGGAGGTGGATTGGAAGATGTTCCATAACGTCAAAAAAAGACGGCGGAAATATCTTCTCAAGATTGCAAAAGATCAAGGGTATATTGTCCTCTAAATTGCGGATCCCCTCAACTGTAAGTATTCTCGTGCATAAATCTTGAAAGAAAGCACCAACTCCTACAAATAAATAATAAACAAATTAAAATAAATATATATATATATATATATGATTATTTTTAAAAATTCATGAAAAGGAATATACCTGCAATTGCTTCGTGGACATTTTTAGGAAGAAGATAGGCAAACGCAAATGGAAGAAGTCGCTGCATCACAACGTGACAATCATGACTCTTCATTCCGATAAACTTTCCTTCTCCGCGATCGACACAATTACGCAGATTAGATGCATATCCATCAGTGAATTTGACATCTTCTTGAATCCAAAAAAACATTTTTTCTTTTCGTGTCCAACCAGTACGGAGCAAAAGGATATTGACCATTTGGAAGAATTTCGAGAAAACCACGATCGCAAATCTCTGCTAAGTCTAACCTAGACTTCAGATTGTCTTTCGTTCTCATCGGGACGTTTAAAACCGTATGCATGATGTTGTCAAAGAAGTTTTTTTCAACATGCATCACATCGAGATTGTGCCTCAATAAATGGTCCTTCCAGTAAGGCAAATCCCAAAATATACTCTTCTTATGCCAATTCCGAACTTCTCCGGCACCGTAAACAGGTTCATGCCCATTACCTCCACATTCGAAGTCAACTCAAAGCACCAAAATCTCTCAAATGGTTCAATAAAGTACTACCGTCTACGTTTATCTCATCTGGTGGAGCATCAAACACTTGTTTATTTTTCGTAAATAATGTTTTAGACCGACGATACGGATGCTCCCTCGGTAGAAATCTTCTATGGCAATCAAACCAACACGGCTTTCTTCCGTTCCTCAATTGGAAAGCATCTGTGTTATCTTGGCAATACGGGCACGATAATCTTCCATGAGTTGTCCATCCATATAACATACCATATGCTGGGAAATCGCTAATGGTCCACATAAGAACCGCACGCATCCTAAAATTCTGCTGGAGTGAAACATCAAACACTTCGACACCGTGACTCCATAGCATTTGTAACTCATAGATCAATGGCTGGAGGAATACATCAAGTGATCTCTTCGGATGCTGAGGGCCGGGAACAAGAACAGAGAGAAATAAAAACTCTCGACGCATGCACATAGATGGGGGCAAATTGTACGGTGTTACAATTACGGGCCACAACGAATACTGCCTACCATGCTTCCCAAATGGGTTGAAACCATCTGTACATAACCCGAGGTACACATTTCTTCTTTCAAACGCAAAATCCGGATATAGCGATTGAAAATGTTTCCACGCTTTTGCATCTGAAGGATGTGTAATCTCTCGTTCTTGACGATGCTCGCATGCCATCTCATTTGCTCGCTGCGCTGAGATTGATATAACCTCTTCAACTTCGAAGTCAACGGTAAGTACCACATACGTTTAAATGGAATTGGAACTCTCCCACTACTATCCCGAAACCGTAGTTTATGACAAAATCGACAACTTCTTCGGTCTTCATCTTCTCTCCAATATATCATACAGATTATCGATGCAAACATCTATCACTTGATACGGTAAACCAAGACCAGCTATAAGTTTCGAACTTCAGAGTATGATGCGGTGCAAGATTATCTTCGAGCAAAAGATCTTTCACTAAATCTGCTATCGCATCAACACATTCCTCACCCAAATTGAAGTCCGTCTTAATGGACATCATTCTACTAGCAGATGATAAAGGCAAATGACCTTCTCTACACCCCTGATATAATTGTTGCTTCGCGCCTAACATATCAAAAAATCTTCTAGCTTCTACGGTTGGTCCTTCAACCCGATCCTCATCTATTACAATCGATGGCAAATTCTCTCTAAATGCATCATTCACCATCTCGACTACCTACACCAAAATCTACTTCCGTTCTATGTTCTCCTAAGCTATCCGCAACATAGGGTTCACTGCTACTACTACCAAAATCATAATTTTTTTCTCCATGTAGATACCAAATCTTGTAACCCGGCATAAACCCATTGCGATACAAGTGATGCCAAACCATCTCTATCTTAACATTATGAGAATTGCAACAAAGTGAACAAGGACATTTCATCTTACCACTTTTTTGCACTCGCAGTTGATTTCCGGCAACCGTCATGAACTCGCATATACCTCGTGCATAACCATCGTTTAATAACTTTGACTCAGGATCAAACATTTCTTCATCCATCCACGATCTAAAATATCTAGAATATGACATCTCTCTCTTGACGTGTTTTTTTAGAATTGAAGTGTGGAAATGTAAAAATTGTGATTGAATGGAAGAGTGTGGAAACATATATAAAAGAAGCTTGCCGTCAGAAATCCATCAGAAATCCGTCGGTTTTTAACGGCTATAATAACGGCTACATAAACGTTCAAATATTCCGACGGCTATAAATCCGTCGGAATATTTGCCGACGGCGGCCCAACGGTTTTCCGACGGTTGTAAATGGCTACTGCAACGGTTATATTAATGTTCAAATATTCTGACGGATTTAAAGCTGTCAGAAATTGACCGACAGATTTCCGACGGATCTCCGACGGATCTTCGATGGATTATAATCCGTCGGAAAATACCGACGTATAACCGACGGATTTTCGATGGATTTATCAATTTTCATGATTGTCGAAAACTCGTCGTTACGCCGTCGGTTTTTTCCGACGGAATATATTTCCGTCGGAAATTCCGTCAGTTTTGCGGTAGATTTCTTGTAGTGGGAGTTTTCGGCCGATATTTGGAACACTTTGACAGCTACCTACGCTAAACCTAGCAGAGGGCATGTCAAACAATTGAAGATACAATTGAAACAATGGCGGAAAGGTTCTCGGATAATTGATGAGTACCTACACGGCCTCATCGCCAAGTTTGATCAAATGGCGTTACTTGGCAAAGTAATTGATCATGAAGATCAGATCGAGTATATTCTTGATGGGATTCCAAAGGAGTACAAATCCATTGTGGATCAAACAAATGGTCGTGACACTCCTCCAACAATCCCGGCGTTACATAAAACGTTACTTAACCATGAAGCTTCTCTGCTTGCTGTCACCGAATCAACAAATTTCCTGGCTACAGCAAACTATGTCAACAACCATCCCCCCAACAACAAACAATCTCGGTCTGGTCCACGATCCAACCAAAATTGGTCTCAGCCAAGACAGGGAGACAACATGGGTCCGAAACCATACTTAGACCGATGCCAAATCTGTGGTGTTCACGGAGACTCGGTGAAGAGATGCTCTCAACTTCAGTCCTACTCTCAATCTCAAGCGCCTCTTCTCCCTACACCTTCTCATCCACCGCAAGCATGGTTTCCCCGAGCAAACTTGTCCACTACGGCGACCCAAAACCCTTGGGTCCTTGACTTTGGAGCAACGCATCATACTACTTCTGACCTAGTAAACCTCTCCATGTATCAGCCGTACTTTGGTGGTGAAGAAGTTGTTGTTGGTAACAGTGCTGCCTACCCATTACACATATCGGTTCATCTCTTTTACTTTCTCTTAAGCAACCATTATCGCTTAATGATGTCCTCTATGTTACCGATATACATCGTAACCTTATCTCGGTCTATCGTTTATGTAATGCTAATCTTATTTCTGTGAAATTCTTTCCTGCATATCTTCAGGTGAAGGATTTCAACACGGGGGTCCCATTATCAGACAAAAGCAGAACTCTACAAGTGGCCACTACCAGTACCCTCACCAACATCTTTTTTCGTTACTCCCACCGTCAAAACAACAACATCCCAGTGGCATTCTCGTCTTGGCCATCCGTCCTCATCAATTCAAAACACTATAATTTCAAAGTTTTCTTTACCGGTTTCTCAAACTCCGTCTTTTCTTTTGTCTTGCAATGATTTTTTCACTAATAAAAGCCACAAACTTCTGTTTTCTCAAACATCCATTTCTTCTACTTGTCCTTTACAATATTTATTACGGACCCTATGGACATCTCCTGTAGTGTCTATGGATAATTTCAAATATTACCTCATCATAGTTGATCACTTTATCCGCTACACTTGGTTTTATCCACTAACACTCAAATCTCATGTCAAAGAAACCTTCATACAATACAAAGCTCTTGTTGAGAATAAATTTCAACCAAAATCGGAACATTATTTTCTGACAATGGTGGAGAGTTCATTTCTCTTCATTCCTTTCTTACGGAATGTGGGATATCTCATCTCACAACACCGCCTCATACACCAGAACACATTGGTTTGTCCGAGTGTCGTCACCGTCACATAGTAGAAACCAGACTTTCTCTTCTTACTCATGCTTCCCTTCCCAACACTTATTGGTCATATGCCTTTTCAACGGCCGTGTATCTTATTAACCAAATGCCTACACCCGTTCTCTCATCAAACTCCACTTACCAAGTTCTCTTTAAAACCGACCCCAACTACTCAAAACTAAAGATTTTTGGTTGTCTTTGTTTTTCGTGGCTACGCCCCTACACCACTCACAAACTTCAACCTCGATCCGCTCCTTGCATCTTTTTAGGTTACTCCTTGCATCAACCCCCGGGGTTCATCGATGCAAATAAACCAACACATGTTTGCCGGTTACACAAAGCACTTTATGGTTTGAAGCAGGCACCTCGAGCATGGTATCAAGAACTACGCAATCATCTCATTTCCGTGGGGTTTGTTAACTCTTTGGCTGATCCATCTCTGTTTATTCTCAAGAGTGGCTCATATTTTGTCTATGTTCTTGTATATGTGGACGATATTCTAGGTACTGAAAGAAAAGCCACACTTATTCAGCGCACCCTTGATATGCTTTCAATAAGGTTCTCCGTGAAAGACCCGACATATCTTCATTATTTTCTGGGTATTAAGGCACACCGGACGTCATCGGGACTACATCTCACACAACGAAAATACATTCTGGATTTACTTGAACATTGCAACATGATCAATGTGAAGCTGGTAGCCACTCCTATGGCAACATCACCAAGATTAACCCTTCACTCCGGCACAGCCTTATCTGATCCAACCGAATATCAAGCCATGATAGGAAGCTTGCAATATCTTGCTTTCACTCGGTCAGATATCTCCTCTGCGGTCAACAGATTATCACAGTTCATGCATGCTCCTACAACGGAACATTGGACGGCAACCAAATGTCTTCTTCGATACCTCGCTGGTATACCCTTACATGGCCTCTATTTCTCGAAAAACAATCTGCTATCCTTACATGTCTTTTCAGATGCGGATTGGGCCGGGGATAACGTCAACTACCTTAGTACTCACGCAAACATCATCTACCTCGGAAAGCATCCTATGTCATGGTCTTCCAAGAAGCAAAAGAAAGTCGCACACTCATCTACAGAAGCTGAATATAGGTCTGTCGCAAATACTTCTGCCGAGGTACGTTGGATATGTTTGTTACTTGGGGAGCTAGGCATTACACTACCAGCCATTTCAGTGATTTATTGTGACAATGTGGGGGCAACCTATCTTTGTGCCAATCTGGTTTTGCACTCACAAATGAAGCATTTGACCCTAGATTTTAATCGAAACCAGATCACTTCAGGAACACTTTGTGTCGCCCATGTTTCATCAAAGCACCAACACTGATGCATTAACAAAACCGCTTACTCGAGCTCCATTTCGTGATCTCACAAGCAAGATTGGAGTTTCAAAAGCCACTCGGGGCATATTAAGGAGAAGATATTCCATTATGTACAAATATGTAAAGTGTAGTTATGGTGGTGTAAAACTCTACTTACATCTGTGTATAAATCTCTCTCAAGTGAATAATAAAATCATCTTCCAATATCACTATAATTCATTCTAAAAATGTTTTTACAAATTTTATTTGCAAGATATCACGGTTCGTGGTGATTTGAGTTTAGAGTGAAGAATGATTTGAAGTTAGGACATGTTGTGAATGATGATAATTTTGGAGAAAGATGATAAGTCATCGTTTCTCTTCAATGGAATTTATACGTGATTTGGAAGATGATGATAATCACAGTCTTATTTCGCCAATGGCTTGAAGTTATGGATGAAAGCTCTTTTTCAGTGAGAAAGACCTAGCTAGGACGTCTGTGTAATCTCATTACTCTCCCACCCCTCTCCTCTCTTGAAGAAATCGTTTTCCCTTGAATTGTCGCCGCTCTGGCGTCCGGTGCTCTTGCGGGCATTCTGAGCTTGGCTTTCGTTTTAGTTTAAGGTATGCCTCTTTGCTTCATCTGTTGTTCGGTGGAAAGGTAGATGAGCTCCGATGGCTTAGTACAAAGCGACGGTGTTGTTGCGATGGTCAATCGACGGAGATAGAGTGCTCGTGCTTATGGTTTACCGGATCTCTGAGGACTTGATCCGACAAGGCGTCCTCAAGCCTTCCTCTATGATTTCTGTTTTGATCCACGGCAGTAGAGGGTCTTGGTCTAACACGGTGTTGTGGTGGTGGCGGCTGTTTGGAAAGAAGGCAGGACACAAAGGTAGAGAGCTTTTAGGTGAGGGATCCTGAAGGTTGTTTCTTACTCAAATGATGTTGCTTAAGGACAGCGGCGGATCTATGGTTTGGGACTTTCGACGACCAAGGATGCACACCTTGGATGAGGCATGATTGGGCCTTTTCTTCCACTCGTCCCAGCGTGTTGATGTCACATCTACAACTCTAGCCTCCTCAATCGGTGCTTATCGCCTCCGATCTGAACATTTCCCTTCACGCTGGTGTTGTGAGGATCTTTGGGTGTTCAACCTCCCGTTGTTCCTCTTCATTTTTCCAGATCAATTCTTGGCTGGAAGCGGTGGTTTCTGTTGGTTTTGGGCAAGTTGAAACTTTTGGGCGGTTTTCTTAGTCAACGTGGTGGGGCAGCTCCGGCAGTTACTATTCTGATAGAAATTCTGGCCATTTAGGTTCGGTGACTGGCAGGCGGTTTCTTTGGTCGATGCGGTGAGGTGTCTCTGACAACTCTATTCCGAACGATAATCCCGGCCAATGGTTCTCCGTTTTGTATTCGTTGCTGGTTTGGTTCAATGTTTTACCAAACCGAGCCTATTAGAGGACACGGTTTTAAGGTGGTTTAATTTCTTTGTTGTCTTTTTGTCTTTTTCTGCATTTGTTCCTTTTTTTAAAAACCAAAAAATATTTAAAAGGAAAACCCTTTACCAAAAAAAAACATATGTGTAATAAGCCATGATTTAAAATCTGTTAGGCATTAGTGGGGCGGTGGGAGAGATACTAACACCTAATAAATTATTCTAGGATTAAATAGAGATTAATCAGGGATTTATTTTTCATAATTTTATCAATAAATACGTATATATATATATATGTTAAATATGCTCAGCAGACAAAGTCTTAACGCTTGTCTGGTGGTCCGTATAATAGTGTAGCAAGCCGCGTTCTTGCTATTTTCCTTTGATTTTTGTCTTTTTGTTTTTAATGACTCACAAAAAGACAAATTTACCCTCGTCTCCTTCTTTCTATTCTGCGAATCTGTGACCTAATTTCTGCGGCCTAATTTTTTGTTTCCACAATTCTTGTCATTTTACATGGTATTCTCCTTTTTTACTTAGAAATGATAGATCTATAACACAACATATAATTTCGAGGTTCAAATCCACTAAAAACTGATTTATTTCAAAATTTCCAATTTTTCCGAACAAGCTAAAATCTCGGCTGCTCCTCACCGACCAGCAGTTAACCGCCGATTAAGTGCCCGCCGAGACTGATTTTTCGAAGAAGGGTAATAAGCATCTCAACTCTTATTCTTCTTTCTCGATTTTGTTCTTGCTAATCATTGTGGTTAAATGATATGTACATCAGTTTAAGAAGTCTATCTATTTTATTTTTTCATTTTTTTGGATTTATGGTTGTAATATTTTGGGTTTTCCAGATTTCAATAACAAAATATGATAGAAAATAAAATAAAGATATTGCATATGAACTGTATCGATCAGTATAAGCCATTTTCCTAAGATATCTGCGATTGAGTTTGCCATAGAAGAAGTTAAAATCATGCATCAGCAACATCGTCTTACATATGGTAAGAGGTGATGATGTATACATTATTACATTCCTCTTTGAAATCTTTTTTTTTTTTTTTTTAAAGTTTTTGTATTTTTTTTTTTTTAATAATTTGATTGTATACCTTAATAAGATTGGAACACAACTTGGATGAGTTCCTTTGGATGATCTTTGAGGTTGGAGAACAAGTATGAATACACTAGAGGAAAGGACAGTTCCCGGTTGAAAGAAAGTCCAAGCTAAAGCCAAAAATCGATAGTCCCTTCAACATATCAAGAAGAATCATCGACAATGCTTATAAACTTGAGCAACAAGGTAAGTGTAGTGAGAGTCCCCGTTTCAATGTTTCTAACTTAGTCCCTTTTATTGCAGATAGAACAGATTTGGGGACAAACCCTTTTAAAGTGGGGGAGGATGATGCGATATTGGCCAGCACTAAGGACTTGGAACAAGAAGCTGAAGAGGATCATGTACCCGAGGAGCAGCTAGTAGCTGAGGAAGCAATGATCTTGCCGGAAGGACCGATGGCTTGCTCGAGAACTAAAGCTTTTAACAACACCATTGAAACAGTACTAAAGAACGTGGAAAATCACAAGGATCACTTGAGCCATGAAGATGTTATCCGAGCCACATTGGTGTTGATACATGCTCAAGAGGATTTCCAAAAAGATGTTAACATTCTTTTTCCCTTCTCTTTTGTTTTGTCCCAATGAGTTTTTCGAAGAAAGGTTTCTAATGAGGTTAATGTCCATACTCTATCATTGCGCATTTTGTTAATCATGATCAAGGCCAATTTTGCATGAAGAATCTCGTGGTCAAAGGATGGGAAATGACTTGAAGAGTCATTTTTGAATTCAAACTCTTGTTTTTGATGTTTCTTGTTTTTCTGAGGTATTGTGTTTCGAGGCATATCTCGAGACCACCCCCTCGCCTTCTCTTCTCTGGTCCTTTATATTCTCATATGTGCTCTTTGTAGAACTCATCTTTATTTTGTTCTAAAACTTTTCTAAGTAAAGATCATTGATCCAATTTTCGTTTATCGAGTTGGTTCTCTTAAGACTTATCAAAGTGTGTTTCCGCGATCTTTTGTGGTGCCTATCGATCCATTTCCCCTCTTTTTATTTGTGTGTCGAGTCTAGATCGAGTTCATCTTCCGCAACTTCTCATTGAAAAAATTGGGACGTGATTTCTCACCGGAATCGCATCAGCAAGACACTTCAAAATTTTATTATCATGGTTGAATGACAATTTTATAAGAAGATTAAGACAATTTGCAGTGATAACGGGACAGAGTCCCTTGCTCTCACGAATTATTTTAAAACGAGTGGAATAATTCATGAAACTTCTTGTATGGGAACACTACAATAGAATGCTCGAGTGGAACGTAAGCATCTCAATGTGGTACGTGCTATTTAATTTCAGTCTCATCTACCTATTGAGTTTTGGGGAGAATGTATTCTCGCTTGTGGTTACTTGATAAATCGGACACCTACACCGCTTCTACAAGGCAAGACACCTTTTGAGATGCTTAATGGTCGTATTCCTCCACTTCATCACCTTCGTGTTTTTGGGAGTCTTTGTTATTCTCACAACCAGAACCATAAAAGTGATAAGTTCCCCGTAGTAAGCATTGTGTTTTTATAAACTATCCATATGGTAAGAAAGGGTGGTGTATATACGATCTTGACACCAGCCCAATTTCTTCTTCTCGAGATGTTGTTTTTTGCTAGAATGTTTTTCCGTTCGCAACATACTCTATTTTGATTACTGTTGAGCCTCCCATTGTGTTATCTTCACCTGATGAGCATGATGCTCCCATACTGCTGGTGCCAAGTACTGAACTCGACAACTCCTCATCTCTTGTTCAGTCTCCTATGTGTGCATCTCTGTCTACTACGACTCATGTTACACAAACGGTTGATGGTCAGCCCATACTTATTTCCCCTGTTTAAATTTCTTTCTCAGGTGCTCAGGATGATATTGATCCACCATCTCTGGTTTCTCCTGACTCTTCGGATCCTTCTCCTTATGTTGGTTCTGTTTCTCCTTCAACTATTGCAAACATGTAGGGTTCACTAGTGCCTATTGAACCTCCACCTGTTGAGCCTCTTTTAAAAGTGAAAGTCCTTGTAGTCATCTGGTTATCTTAATGAGTATGTTCTAAATATGGTTAGGGAAGTCCTGTTGACTACTGAAGATTCTCCATATTCTATTACTCATTATATTGATTGCTCTTGATTTTCTGCATCAAATCAGCATTTTTTTGGGTGTTATCACTATGGAGGTTGAGCAAAAATATTTTTATCATGCTATACAAGATGAGTGTTAGTGCAAAGCTATGCGCTTTAAGGTTGACGCTCTTGAGGAAAGTCGAACATGAGATATTGAAACACTACCAAAAGGGAAGAAGGCTATTGGTAGTAAATATATTTTTAAGATAAATTTTTGAGCTGATGGAACAATTGAACGCTACAAATCACGCTTAATATCTCTTGGAAACAATCAAGTTGAGGGTGAAAGTTATAATGAGATCTTCGCTCCTATTGCTAAAATAACTAAGATACGTTTTTTTCTTCAAGTTGTATCGTCTAATAATTGGGAAGTTCACCAGATGGATGTGCATAATGCCTTCTTTCATGGTGACTTAGATGAAGAGGTTTATATGAGTTTACCTCCATGATTTTGTGGCACTGATGATACTAAGGTATGTCGTTTACAAAAATCCCTTTATGGCTTAAAACAAGCTCCACGATGCTGGTTTACGAAGCTTTCTCAGCCTTCACTGAATTTGGTTTTGAACAAGCTATTCCAGATTATACTTTGTTCATTTTTGAAGGCGACGGTGTGCGGGTTCATGTTCTTGTGTATGTCGATGATTTGATTATCACTGGGAGTTCTTTATCGGCTATTACAAGTTTTAAACAATATTTGGCATCGTGTTTTCATATGAAGGATCTTGGTGTTCTCAAATATTTTCTGGGCACTGAAGTGGCGCGCAGCCCACAAGGTATTTACTTAAATCAACGAAAATATACACTTGACATTATCACTGAGACGGGTTTTCTTGCTGCTAAGCCTTCACAGTTTCCAATGGAACAACATCAAAATCTTGTCTTTGTTCATGCGAGCACCCTAGCCGGATCATTGGGAGGCTGCACTTCGTGTTGTATGGTATCTCCAATGCAACCCATGCCAAAAAACTCTACTCCGCGCGCACACCTCTCTCACATTAGTGGCTTGGTGCGACTCAGATTGGCCAGACTGTCGTCTTTCTCGACGCTCTCTTACCGGTTGGTTCATTCAATTGGATGGTTCACCAATCTTATCGAAGTCTCAAAAATAAGATGTGGTTTCTATGTCCTCTGCTGAGACTGAATATCGCGCCATGTCTCTAACCGTTCGTGAGTTACTCTGGCTTAAGAATCTCTTATGTTCTCTTGGTGTTGATCATTCTGAGCCAATACCCCTATACTGTGACAACATGGCTGCTATACATCTAGCTAAGAACCCAGATTTCCATGAGCGAACCAAAAACGTCGAGAATGATTGCCACTTTATTCGTGATGAGGTACTCAGTTCGCTGATATATTTACAAAGCCTTTGATAAATTCATTCGCAAGTTGGGCGTTCTTATAGGTATTGATGATCTTCACGCTCCAACTTGAGGAAGGGTATTACGATATACATAATATCTTCCTCATATCTCTTGGATTAACTCTTTGTATATATCATCTATGCAAATTTAGAATATATCCTTTTCTCTTTGTGTTAATATTTAGGAGACTAGCATAACTTCTCAAAACATGTTTAAGATAAAATCATTTTATCTGCCCGCCTGTCGTTTTTCCTAGCTCAATCTATAGATAAAATCATTTGTCATCACCTACTCTCTCTCTACCCACGAACTGAAGTCAAGACTCAAAGCTTCTTACACGTTGGTCAGCTATGTGTGTTCTATTGCCTCCGTCAAGCCAGTTTCATTTCGCTGTAAAGCTCTAGTTTTCCAACTCTTGTTGTTTCATTGCTAATTCTCTGTTTTAAAGCTTTCCACTTTGTACATAAGACACATTTTCTCTTTTATGGTTAATATCACATTTCATTAAAAGAAAAAAAAAGAGAGAAGAAGGTGACAAAGTTGAGCTCAAAACAGAGCAAAAAAAAGTTAAAAACAGGGCAATCAAGAAATAAACCACAAGCACATCAAAACAGAGCTGAAAAGGAACAATGATAGCTCAAGAACTGCTTTGATTCTCTTCAGCAATGAGGTTGTCCAGACTTCACCGTATACTAACCATTCTTAGAGAATTCCCAAATTAAACCACCCCTAAGATTTCTGTTCAGCAGAAAAGATTTGATCCAAACAATGTCATCTGGAAGAAACATAGCTGAAAGCTTGTCAGCATCCCATGATCCGTCTTCAGCTATTAAAGAAGATAAGATCAGATTAACATCGATTTGTCGATGTATATTAATCGGTCGGCGTGGTGGCTCATCAAGAATCAATTTCTCACTCCACACCTTTATATCCATTTCGTTTCCAATAGATTTCATGAGCCCATGTTCTAACAACTCTCTACCAAAGAGCATACTCCTCCACGCATAAAAAGGATATAAACCAACAGAAGCATTCACAAATTATTTTTCGACAAAAGTATATAGCCTTATATACACGCGCAAGCAATGTATCCGGCTTTGATAATATTCTCCATGCTTGTTTGGCCAAGCGAGCGTGATTAAAATCTTAAATTTCATGAAAGCCCATCCCGCTTTCTTTTTTTTTTTTTTTTGTATGAATGTAAAATTATATTCATCAAAAAACTGTTTTACAATGAATGCTTCATAGGTTCAAAATGTTTAGAACTATAGATATATATGAGAAGAATTTAATTGCTATGAGTTTGGAACCAATAGCGTACCCCTCCTTCATAGTCCGAGGACCCTTTCAAAGTGCTTAACCTGTTCCGAACACTCTTATCAATCATTCGCGTGAGTTTAGGGAATGGAGTTGGTGTCTCCCCATGATGTCTTCCACTCCGTTCTTTCCATACACTATGGATTGTGATTTGAAATACATATCGCAGCACAAACAATTACAGCCGAGGGATGGAGGAGTCTGTAAGAATGGGAACCAGGAACTCCCATCTTGACGTGAATCTGTGACCAAGAAGTCCTCAGGCTAACGCTGACCAAATTTGAGAGGAGTAGGGACAAGAGAAAAATAGATGATCCCTTGTCTCTACTCCTTCCCCACAGAAAATACAACTTCCATTTTCACCGACATTCCATCTTAACAATCGGTCTCCAGTTGCTAAGCGATTGTGAATAGCAATCCATGTTATGAAAGAGAACTTAGGTGTGGAGTTAGGAAACCAAACACCCTTGAACCAGTCACAAACTGGATTTGCTTGTCTTATCAAATACCAAGTATCGTGCGAGGAAAACTTACATTTGAAAGACCCATTTTTCCTTTTCAAAAGGGGTCGATCATGGCCTGTTTGAGGGGCTTGAAGACGGAGTGAGTAAATCTCACCCTCCCCTATTGAGAATTTCTGTTTTATGCCTTCGACGTCGATGAGTCCCAAGAGCTTTGGCAACTGAAGAATGAAACGAGATTCCCATATCAATACTTCCCCGCGTGCCTAATAGGTCAAATAAATTCCCTAGACGAGACCATACATCATGCCAAAAGGATGTTTCCATACCCGATCTCACCTCCATTTTATGAAAAGCCTTTGCCTTGTCTCTGTACTTTAAAATTTTTCTCCACATTCACGAACCTGAACCGCTAGTCTCACGAACAGACCAAATTGAACCATTTCGAATTAGGTTTTGGCAGACCCATTTAACCCATAGCGAATCACCAGCAGAAACTAGTCTCCATATTAGTTTCAGAATACACACCGTATTTGTTTCCGATAGCAGTCTTATCCCCAATCAACCTTCCTGCTTTGGCTTACAAACTGCTTTCCAAGCAATTTTTGCCTTTCTCGTATTTAATTCGGGACCAGACCATAAGAACGCAGAGAATAGACTTTCTATTTCGTCGATACACTTACGCGGCAGACGAAAAGTAGATAGCCAGAAATTGGTTAGGCTCGAGAGTACAGACTTTATCAATTGGAGGCGTCCCGCAAAAGATAAGAACCTACCAGTCCATGAGGTAATGCGGGATCTGATTCTCTCTAACAGTGGGAGATAGTCAGCTCTCGTCATACTTCTAGTGAGTAAAGGAAGACCAAGATATCGAACTGGAAGTGAACCCGCTTCGAAAGGAAATTGATGAAGTATATTAGCTCGATGGTGTGGCAATAAACCTGTGGTGAACAACGTTGATTTCTCCAAACTTATTTTCAGCCCCGATGCCGCAGCAAATTTATCAAATACCAGCAAGATACCTTCAACCGAGCGAAAACTCCCATCAGAAAAAACCAATATGTCATCCGCAAAACACAAGTGAGTAAGACTCATATTTTTACAACGAGGATGATATCCAATGTGTCGATCAACAGCTGCCTTATCAAGCATTCTAGATAGAACATTCATACAGAAAACAAAGAGATAGGGTGATAGAGAACACCCTTGTCTCAATCCCCGTGCACTCCGGAAAAACCCCGCTAGTTCCCCCATTGACCTGAACAGAGAAGGAAGCAGTCCCAATACACAGCTCAATCCAATGAACAAAGATATCCGGAAGTTTTATAGCCTTCAAAATATTACTCAAAAAAGACCATTGTACCGAGTCAAAAGCTTTTGATATATCAATCTTCACAGCACAACGACCCGAGATGGACTCTTTATGATAATCTTTTACCAATTCTGAGGCTAGAAGCAAGTTCTCCATCATTAATCTATCTTTAATGAAAGCCGACTGATTGGGAGCAATTGCAGCAGGAAGAATTACCTTCAATCGATTGGCCAGAATTGCCCATCCCGCTTTCATCTTTGGTTTACACATTTTATCCCAAGCAACGTAATGAATCTTCTTCTTGTCCACACAAGTATTTCTACCAAAATCTCGACATGACACTCATAATCTTTTGGCATCGAAATTTGCATAATAATAATAAAAAAAAAGGCATAACATAGACCAGTAAGGCCATTGCTACCGATTTAAGCAAAAATTTTATTGCCTCCCAAGGGTAATGTTTTAGCATACCAACCACTTAGACACGACTTCAATCTATCAATGATAAAGCTCAAAAGCTCTCTTTTAGAACCACTAAAATATTCCGGTAATCCTAAATACGTTCTAGCACCACCTTCACACTCAATGCTCATATATATAAACCCAAGAGATGACGATTAATAGGATCAATCTTCTTACCAAAAGTAATTACCGATTATTAAAAATTTATCTCCTGCCCTTATGCATCTCCATATAACTTAACGCATAATAAGATCTCTGAACATTCTATAAATGAGGCGTGACAAAGAAATAAGCTATTATCTGTGAATAGTAGATGCCGTACTGAAAGATATTTCTTCGTAAGTCTGAGACCGGTAATACGACCTTCACTTTCCGCTTTGTTCATAACATGACCCCGTGCTTCTGCGCACAAGATAAAAACAAAAGGGGATATGTGATCTCCTTGGCAATTACAACAACCAGCTTTGATAAAACCATGAAGGGTTCCATTAATCAACACCGAATATGAAACATATCGAAAACTATGTTTTAAAATACTAATATGTGTAGAGGTTATAATATTTTTATTCATACATTTTCACTAATTATATTGTGTGTATTAATTATGTATACTTTGCATTTTTATATTAATTGAATGCCTAGAATATTTTTACTAATAATATATTTGATGAATCATAAAATTTTTGGAAGATTTTTTTATTGATTTTAGATCCATAAGTGATTTAAAATTTTAATTAATGAAATGTTACATAAATTATAATTTTACATAATTTATTTTAATGTCATTTTACCCTTTATGAATTCAAAATTTTAGTTGTATTTCCAATGACATTTGCTATAATATTTATACTTTTAATTTTTTTTATAAATGTACTTCCATAATTTTATAATAATACTATTAGGATAAGAATTTTTTTATTATTATAGTATAACTATCTAGAAATTCTCTACTGCATATTATATTTTTATTC
>CM051393.1:8397918-8447918 GCA_028015245.1 Cardamine occulta
CACCAACTGATATAAAATCATCTTCTCCATCACATCAACCTTTCTTTTTATTCTTTTTTCCTCCTTTAATTCAAAAGCCAAATGTTGGTCTCATTATATAAACAAAACGGACAAAATGACACATTATATAATTATATAATAAACTATAAAGCACAAAAAAAAAAAGAAAGAAAAAAGAAGTAATATAAAATTGTCAAAGGTCCTCACATGTCTCTTATAATTCGAGACCTTGGTGATCATCAGTGACACAAAAGCCTCAACCCAAACCCAATTCTTCTCTATTATACTCACTTGATTGACGATAATGGCGAACGAATCTGTCGACGAGTTCCTAAATCGGTGTCAACAATCCGGTGACGCAGCTTATGGCGCCTTACGCTCAGTACTGGAGCGGCTCGAGGATCCTAAAACTCGATCTAACGCTCGGATCTTCTTATCCGATATCTACAAACGCGTCGGATCCTCGGAAACTTGTCTTCAAACCTACCATTTCCATATTCAAGATATCTTCCTCGATCAGTACGAAGGTAAAAATTTCACCGATCCGATTCCTGTAATCATTCTTTTTATCACGATCTTTGAGAATTCGTTTGTGATTAGTTGTAAAATGGATTTGATTCAGCTGAATAACTGATTTGATGATTTTCTTAGAGCTATTTCTCCGATCTTACATTCCGATTACTGATACTTTGTTTTAGTTGACTTCTTGATCAAATTTTGTTCGTCGCTGAAATATTTGATTTCGGGTTTCGTTGTGTTGTGTCGATTTTTCCGGGTAAATTGGGATATTTGTGTCGATTTGTAGTTATTTCGTTTTTTACTGTAATCATCGAGTACTCGACAAACACGTAGCGCTTGTTTTTCCAATGAATAGGCTAAAGATATATAAATTTAGCATTTCAATGCCTTTTTGTCGTTTTCTTAAGATTTCAGTTTTTCTTTTCATCTTTTTTACTTTATTTGTTAGATGTCAATTCTCTTATATGAGTTTCCAAAATGAGTCACATGTGTATATACTACTATCCTATGACTTCAAATAAAGAAGTTTTTGCTATTGAAAACATTGATTATGGCAGAACAGGAAACTAGCCGATACTTGAAAATTCCAGACTTTTGGTTAAACTGTAGGAGCTTAGGCTAATGCACGGGGACAAACAGATTAGTATTGACACTGATCTTATTTTTCTTATATGATATGTGAGTTTTTTTAAGAATTTTGAAATTTTATTCATAGCAGCAAATTTTACAAAACGTTCTGAGATGTTCCCTGATTCTGTCGTTATGAACAGTATTGACAGGCATGATCACTATTTTTTCTTTCTACCAATGTAACTCTAATATTTTATTGCAGCAGATATTGGCTACCTTAAGTTTTAATAAACCATGCTTGTAGCAGACACCAATATATAATCTTCCTCTTATTTATGCAGGCTTTCAGACTAGGAAAAAGTTAACCATGATGGTCATTCCTAGTATTTTTATACCAGAAGACTGGTCGTTCACATTTTATGAAGGACTTAATAGACATCCTGACACCATCTTCAAGGATAAGACTATTGCTGAACTTGGATGTGGGAATGGATGGATATCAATAGCCATTGCTGCTAAGTGGTTGCCTTCAAAGGTCAGTTTATGTTATATGAATCTTTGACTGCTGAAGCTTTCAGTTTGGGTCTGACGAGAACATGTTTTAGTGTTAGTAAGAGGGGATATACCAGTATTCTCATCTTTTAGTATGGTTATGATTTTTAATTTGGATATTGCTTCTCGTATCTAACCTGAAAATGCTTCTGGTTAATTTTGGTCCTTCACAGTAAGCATAGTGTTGTCAAGTGTATAACTTCATAATTACGTGTTTTTGCAGGTGTATGGGCTTGATATTAATCCTAGAGCTGTGAAAATTTCTTGGATAAATTTGTACCTAAACGCTCTTGATGATAATGGCCAACCAGTCTATGATGACGAGAAGAAAACTTTACTGGACAGGGTGGAATTCTATGAATCTGATTTGCTTAGTTATTGTAGAGATAATAAAATTCAGCTCGAGAGAATTGTAGGATGCATACCTCAGGTAGTTTTCTATTTCTGGTCTCCAATCTCTTATATGTGTAGGAGTTTAAACTTCTAAAATCTGATGTTTTCCTTTTATCATATGTTCTTGTGGCAGATTCTTAATCCAAACCCAGAAGCTATGTCTAAGATGATAACAGAAAATGCAAGTGAGGAGTTTCTCCATTCACTTAGTAACTACTGTGCCCTTCAGGTAAGGAAATGTCTTTTCAGCAAAAATACTCTAAAGAGTATCCATAGTATTAGCAAGCTAGCACCAAGACCTCTTCTAGTGTGATCCAATTTCATGTTATATCATTCTATTGTTTAATCTATGATGCTTCATGTCACTTTCTCTTACTTTTATTTACACTTGAAGGTGTAAATGTTAGACCAGCTACTGGAAACTTTGTTAAAGTGGATGCTCTACAGGCCTGATGAATTTTATTTATTTTCAGGGTTTTGTCGAGGATCAGTTTGGCTTAGGTTTGATTGCCAGAGCAGTTGAAGAAGGAATATCTGTCATAAAACCTGCAGGGATTATGATATTCAACATGGGTGGTCGTCCTGGACAAGGTGTCTGTAGACGCTTGTTTGAGCGGCGAGGAGTCCGTGTTACACAGATGTGGCAGACTAAAATTCTTCAGGTAAGAATTTTATCTTTAAAATTCTGAAGATCATGCTCCTTCACAATGGCAACTTGACATGTGTTTTCACAGGCTGCAGATACCGATATCTCGGCATTAGTTGAAATTGAGAGGAGCAGCCCTCATCGTTTTGAGTTTTTTATGGGACTTTCTGGAGACCAACCAATTTGTGCTCGAACAGCATGGGCATATGGGAAGGCTGGTGGACGAATATCCCATGCTTTATCGGTTTATAGTTGTCAGCTTCGCCAACCAAATCAGGTGAGTACATAGAAGTTTTTCCTTTTAGTTAATGGATTTAAGTTACCATGAACAGCAAAGGAATTAATTAAGTGGTTATGATTGACAGGTTAAGATAATCTTTGACTTCTTGAAAAATGGATTCCAAGAAATCAGCAGTTCACTGGATTTATCTTTTGAAGATGAAGCTGTTGCTGATGAGAAAATTCCATTCCTATCTTATCTTGCTAGTGTTTTGAAAAATAGCTCCTATTTCCCGTTTGAACCTCCAGCTGGCAGCAAAAGATTCTGCAGTCTAATTGCAGGCTTTATGAGGACATACCACCGTATTCCAATTAATCAGGATGTAAGACTATTCTCTATTTATCTTTTTGAAAATTTTCTTACAGTTTTCAGCAATTACTTATTCAGACTGATATTGTATTACCACTATAACTGTTGATACACAAAACCCGGGGCCACTAAACACTTTTCAAAAGATCTCATGGAATGAAAAAGACAGGAACACTTGAAATTTTTGGACTCATAAAATGTCTAGCATTGTAATTCATTTTCCATGATTCTTCCGATCATATCTGAGTCTATTTGTTTCTTTGTTTGTAAGAACATTGTCGTATTTCCATCAAGAGCTGTTGCAATCGAGAGTGCATTTCGGTTATTCTCCCCTCAACTTGCAATTGTTGATGAGCATTTAACTCGACAACTTCCGAGGAGCTGGCTTACCTCTTTAGCCATTGAGGTAAATTTGAATTTCTACATCTAGTATTTTTACTTCTGATGCAAGAGATTAATTTATTTATGTGAGCGCTTATACTCAATGTGATGCTATTTTGATGTAATGAATGGGTATATTTTCCTAGCTGGAATGGGACAAATAATTGTTACTGAAGTAGGTGAAAATTAACAAGTCTAGAAAGAACAAAATAATCAGTCATTGAATATAGAGGTGGGGAGATAATATTTCGAGTGCAGAGAGAAGGAACTAGCAGTTTGATAGCAAAATGCTGGGAATCATAGTTAAAAAGATTATGTGGTGTTGATGTCCCATATATAGACATTAATTTCAGAGGGAGGCCAGAGTTAACAATTCGAATCACTCAATAGAGTTTCTCATGTCACATCGATGATTCATATTGCATTGCATGTTACTGATAAAAGAGAAATTGATGAGTGCCTAGGGATGTCAAATAATTTAGGTAGTCGGGAGCTTACAACAGTTTACAAATATTTGAAGGAAGGATTCAGTTGAGATGAGTTAGATTCAAAAAGAAATCTAGGATATCATAGATGGTGTAGAGAGGTATTTACCTACAAGTGGGATGCAAAAGATCCTTGTTCATCAGGTTTTGCTTTGATTCCATATGAGACCGGGATTTTATATTAGCGACCTGTGCTGTGAGAAAGAATAAGTTTTGGTTCTTATTTCCTTCGACTAATATAAATTTACTTGGTAAATTGTAATAGATGAAAGTTTCAAAAGAAGACATCATTTTACCTGATCTCACTGTGAATTTTTTTAGTGTCTGTCTGAGTAAACAAATGTTTCAGGATGTGTGTGTTTATTAATTGTTGATGTCTGTTTGTGATGTGCTTAACCAAAATCTTTTTAATCAATTGTAGAACACTAGCATGGAGAAATCAGATGATCAAATCACAGTCATCGAATCCCCGCACCAATCTGACCTGATGATAGAACTCATTAAGAAACTAAAGCCACAGGTGGTGGTTACTGGAATGGCTCAATTTGAGGTCATTACCAGTTCATCGTTTTTGCACCTGTTGGAAGTGACGAAAGAAATTGGATCTAGACTATTCTTGGATATATCTGATCACTTTGAGTTGTCTAGCCTCCCTGCATCCAATGGGGTACTAAAATATCTCGCTGAAAATCAACTACCTTCTCATGCAGCAATTATCTGCGGTCTGGTTAAGAATAAGGTAAAATGTTCCTCCAACCGGCTGACGAGTATGCATTCTGTTCTATTTAATCTAACTGAGAAAAAATTATCTCTGAGATAATTCCCTTAAAGCTCTTAAGTTTTGTCATGTGTTTTATATACCCAAGTTATCGTTCTGCAGGTCTATTCAGATTTAGAAGTAGCCTTTGTCATTTCAGAAGTGGATGGCATTTCTAAGGCCTTGTCCAAAACTGTGGAAGTCTTAGAAGGTCACACTGCTATTATCAGTCAATACTATTATGGTTGCCTTTTCCATGAGCTACTGGCTTTCCAGCTTGCTGATCGCCATGCCCCCGCTGAGGTATGCAGTTTAATCTCTCCTAATATATTTGTTGGATTCTTTTTCAGGGTGAGTTAAATTATTGATTTAGATCAATGACTGTGCTTTACATAGTAGTAGACTAGTAGTTACTAAAAACTAAGGCAGGCGACAATAACTGAGAAAGCACTATGGTATATTGATCCAGTCTTGACATTTTAGTGGTTTGTTTTCATGACACCACCATAAACCTGACACTCGCGGACCAATAGGAGTAACATTTTTTGTGGAACAAAATTAATCCAAATGGACATATCATACCGGTTGGAAGTTCTGTACTTAGTTTCTCTATTGTGTGGCTTGCAGAGAGCGTGTGAGAAGGCAAAGTCTGAAGAAATCATTGGATTTTCAAGCTCAGCTGTCTCTGTTTTGAAAGATGCTGAGCTTTCAGTCACTGAGATTGACGACACTTCTCTAATCCACATGGATGTTGATCAAAGTTTCTTGCCAATTCCACGATCTGTCAAAGCTGCAATCTTTGAAAGTTTTGTGAGGCAGAATGTAGCTGAAACGGAAGTTGACGTCAACCCAAGTATTAAGCAGTTTGTGTGTAGTAATTATGGGTTTCCAACCAAAACCGGCACAGGCTTTGTATATGCTGATGGGTCACAAGCACTATTCAATAAATTGGTCATTTGCTGCACTCAAGAAGGTGGAACGCTCTGTTTACCTGCTGGCACGAATGGGAAATACGTTGCCGCTGCCCAATTTTTAAAAGCTAATGTTGTGAATATCTCTACTGAGTCTAGTGATGGCTTTAAGCTGACGGAAACGACTCTAACAAAAGCACTCGAGTCCGTGAAGAAGCCATGGGTTTGTATATCTGGGCCAACGGTTAGCCCTACAGGCTTGGTGTACAGCAATGAGGAGATGGATCTATTATTGTCCACTTGTGCTAAATTTGGAGCAAAAGTCATCATCGATACTTCGTTCTCGGGATTAGAATACCGTTCAACTACCTGGGATTTAAAGAACACTTTGTCAAGATTGGATTCATCCTTGTCGGTTTCCCTGCTTGGATGTCTCTCTTTGAATTTACTCAGTGGAGCTGTGAAACTCGGGTTTCTAGTTTTGGATCAGTCTCTTGTTGATGCCTTCCATACCCTCCCAGGCCTAAGCAAACCGCACAGCACTGTGAAGTATGCCGCTAAGAAAATGTTGGCTCTAAAAGAAGAGAAAGCCAGTGAATTCTTGGATGCCGTTTCTGAAACCATAAAAACATTGGAGGGCAGATCTAAGCGCTTAAAAGAGGTACTCATTTCTGGAACCATAAACCCTCGCTTGCATTAAAAGGAAAACAAACGAAAGCATAACTTGTAGTTATAGACAAATTTATTCATTTCATGTGGTTAATAATAATTCAGCGGAGGAGTAAATGTTGATCGTATAATCGTATGCCGTTAATCTTCCTTTTCCAAAAATATTGTAATCAGGTATTAGAGAACTCTGGTTGGGAAGTTATCGAACCATCAGCTGGAATCTCAATGGTGGCAAAGCCAAAAGCTTATCTCAACAAAACAGTCAAGTTAAAAGCAGGAGAAGGAGAAAAAGTCGAGCTTAAGGATTCAAATATGAGGGACGTATTTCTCAGCCACACTGGTGTTTGCTTGAATAGCGGTTCCTGGACCGGAATTCCTGGTTACTGCCGCTTTACATTTGCATTGGAGGATAGTGAATTTGAGAAGGCCATTGAATCGATAGCTCAGTTCAAAAGCGCCATTACTAATTGAAACTTGCCATTTTCATTTACTATAAATGCTCTGAGCGTTACTGGTTCTGGTACTTACGTCGCTCTTCTTTCGCGTTTGCGTTGTTCTGTTGTTTCTTTTTTTCTTTGTTAAAAAGCTTAACGTGCCCGTTTCTTGGTCACGCTAATAAAGGATTAACGAGGGACTCTTTTCACAAATAGTCATTAGACTTTTGGTTTTCATATATATTTTAATGTGAATAAGTCTCTTTGTTTTTCTATGATGTTGTTTTATGTTCTTTATAAAAGAAGTCCAAGATCAGACATTGATTATTTTGACATATTGTTCAAACGTAGTCATAAAACAAAAAAAAAAAGATATATTTTTAGAAGAAAAAAGTCGAAAATTATGTTTATACGATTATAGGTATATAAACATAATGATCCGACGTTAACGCCTTAATTGGTTTTGACTCCTTTACCAAGGATATTTGTTTCTTTCATTCTCTAATCTCTGTTTATATATTTACAAGTTGTCGATCTTTATGAATATGTACAACAACTATAATGTGAGAGGTGGTAGACAAAGAAGATTCATCTGTTAAATTACACCAATGGCAATATCACAATTTACAAATGCTACATATCATTCTATTTTTTACAGCATGGTTATTAAAACTTATGCAAACCAAAACTCGTTCTTTTTTTCATGAAACCAAGACAACCAAATTTAGAGTATGCAGTGAAATTACTATATATAAAAGCCGATTCAGGTCATAACAACAATGACCAGGTTCACTAGGCATTGTTTACTCCTCTTCATTCATATGACATAACCTAGCTCGGCCAGGATTAAGCAAAGATTCTGACATTCTCCAACCCTAACAAAATTGAAAATCTAGCTTCTTCAATATGATGAATAGTCGAAAAATCCGTAAAAGTATACAACAGATTTCTAGCAAGTACCTGTTCTGCAGCCCTGCTTTTGAAGATACCATATGATGTAGAAACCATTTCACATGACTCCGCAATATGAGACTCGAGCTCATATGATTGCTCCACCGGTTTTGGGGTACCATCTTTTGATTGATTCATGAAATGAAGAAGCACATGTGCCTGTGATATCATCATGAAACCGTATGAGAAAATTTGGGTCTTTAATTACTTCTTCCCACAGATTAAAGATATAACAGGTTGGAAAACCGTCGCACATGAAATGCTGCTTTGAGAATGTCATCTGAGTTGGCCTGATGCTTGAGCAGTGCATAGACTTTACCCTTAGTAGGGCTGTATGTCACCATGTATCTTTCTTTCTGCCATTAGTAGAGAGAATAATGTCAACAATGGAATTAATAAGAAAGGTCAGAACTTGACATTTGACATAAAAGAAAAAGTGCATACATCGAAAAAAGGCTTTACTGCCAGATATGTGCTGGGATCTTGAAATGCATCCTTAAATCTGGCTCCTGCCAAATGGTAAGAAAATTAATTTCAGTAAGGTTGAAAAACAATAAAAAAAAGGAACATAGCTTCTATGAGTTGCTATATAACACATACCAAGCATCACTGGCCGATCCTTTACCCATGGAAAAGTGAATATCTCTTCTTGGATATTACCTTCCTGCAGTGAGGGAACCCGCCCTGCATATAGATGTAAAGATCAATCTGTGAGGTTTTAATGTTACTAACCTCAAAAAGATGGAGGGTGGGAATCAGAGATAAAGGAGAACAGTCGTGTGCATGCTAAGAAAAGTATCATAGCTTACCCGTCTTGAGAAAGGACTCCACTGCTACTGTAAATCTCGCACGGTTTAGTGTATGCAATACTACAGATCTAACCTGAAAGGAAACCAGCCACGTTTTCAAAAAGAATTCCAGAAACCTCGAAGTGCATTAGAAGAGACATACTTGAACCGGAGCTGAGCTCTACCTCTTGGTACGAGCTCATGAGATAGCCACAAGATAGAAGACCAAAGGTTGTGACCAACGAAGGATTTCTTTTGGATATCATGATGCTAAATCCAGTTCCCATCTTCACATAGAAAATAATCATAAAAATGAAAACAATTATAAAACTCAAAAAAAAAATATCAATATCAAAGCTCAAAAAATGATACAGTAAGTACTTAATAACATAAAAGCAGAATCTATTGTGAGACCCAATAGTGACAAGTAGCAATGTCGCCTCTAAAAGTCCTGACTACAGCAAAACACCCGAGAAATAATGATAACTAATGCTAAAAAGGATCATACCAGATCAGCAATATTACCAACACACTCTCCCTTAGCAGTGACATCTCCTATGTTTTCTCCTTTAGCAAAGGCTTTATAGATAGGTGTACGAGTAGACGTTGATGTTACAGCTGCAACATTCTGTGATAAAACAATGCAAGATACAAAAAGATAATTAATAAACAAAAAATCGAAAACCAACTAAAACATTGAAGCTCACAGCAATTATTAATGTTAGAAACTGATGACACTACCTTAACAACATTAGCAGCACAAGCCAATGGAAGAAAAAGGTGTGGAACTGCAGCAGTCGCTAATTCTACACCAGCCCCAAGCTCCATTAAAAGATCACCAGCAAACCGTAACTACAAGAAAAAGTGAGTTAGAAAATGAGAGAATCAACCAAATCATCTGCTAAATTATTGAATCAAATAAGCTACCTGTTTCAAATCATAATCAAATTTCTTTCCCTGCCGCGCAAAAAGCATTTTCCCAACACGTCCAGCACCATCCTACAAGAATTATACAATCTTCAACAATGAGTAAGTCAAATCATAGAAAGGAGTAATATACTTCTGCAACACTTTAGATAAACCTTGAGAATCCAATTGATAGCAACAGCAGCAGAAGCAGAACTATTTCTTGAAGCTCCAACAGAATTAAGAAGTGTTTGAGTAGTAAACACACCCATAGCTCCACCAAAGAAATGCTACAACATGGCACACTCAAAAACATCAAATAAGATATAAAAATCAAACCTTTAACATAAAAAGATGTAAAAATCAAACCTTTAAAGCTCTCCAAGTCATATAGGGAACATAAGACTCATTAACGCTTCCAGGGAAGCCTTCAGGAACAACATAAGATCTAAGAAACGAACCCAAATCCTGAAAATTCATAAAGTTGAATACTTAATACATAATTGGAAGATTCAAACAGGTAAAAATCTATGGAACCTGACATACATCAAAAGGAGTACGAGGAGATTCCAAGCTAATAGCACGAACAGAGTTTTTCTTGAATTTTCCAGAAATATCACTCTCGGCGACGTACTTGAATCGACGGCCATCGATTTCTTCGCAGCAGATCAATTTTAGAGTAGAATGAAGAAAGTGAGAATCAGGAGATTGAATTGGAAGAGGAAGATCATCAGGAGGAGAAGCGAGAGAGGCGCTGATTCGGAGAGTTTCACGAGAAAGGAGACGAGCTGATTCGGAGGAAATGGTGTCAGGTGAAGAATGATGTTTAAGCTTTATGCTCGGCATTGTTATTGTGAATCGTGTGAAGGATCGAAGAAGGGATTTTAATGGAGGAAGAAGAGTTTCTGGCGGAGTAAACGAGCGAAGGTGAAGAAGAAGCGAAACCAGTTGTGTTTGTTTCTTCTTCTGACAACTGACACAAATTCACCTGTTAAAATAGGTTAATAAAATTAAAACCCTAAAGTTCGAAATGTCCCTAAAAAGCTCATAAAATTTTGAGAAAATACCATAGAAAACCTTCAAATTAATAATTTTTTCTAACAAAAGTCTTTAATTAATTTTGTTTCTAAAACAAATTTTTAAGTAGATAAAAGTTTCTAAAATTTTTTTTTAACTATTTTTATTTCCAAAACAAACCTCCAAATATAAAGTTTTACTAACTTAAACCCTCAAGTTCTCAATTTTGACCCGCACCGAAAGTTGACTGACGGTCAATGACAACTCTTGTTAACACAGTAAACGTATGTTAACTATTTGTTATCTTTGTCTGTTTTGAATAAGAACTCTAGATGAAGAAACCTAATTTTGAACTTGATTGATGGTTGACTGACAGTTAACGTTAACTCCAGTTAACACAACAAATGCATGTTAACTATTTTATAACTCCGTTGGTTTCGAATAAGAACCCTAGATGAAGAAATAAATTTTCTATAGTAGTAAACCTCATTTCTCCTTAGTAAATAACAACAAAAAACATGTAAAAAAAAACAGAGTTACTAAATAGTTAAGGGGAGTTGCGTTGACCGCCAGTAAACCCTCGATAGAGCTCAATATTAGGAATTTGAGGGTTTAAGTAAGCAAAACTTTATACTTAAGGATTTATTTTGGAAACAAAAATAGTTTGAGGTTTTTATTGGAAAGATTTTGTCAACTTGGAGGTTTGTTTTGAAAACTAAAATAGTTGGAGGTTTTTATTGAAAAAAATTGTTAGGTTGAAGATTTTTTACGGTATTTTCCCTAAATTTTTTGATAAACTAATTAAGCCCAAAATAAGTCAATAGTAACCCAATGAATGAGAGTTTTCTTCTTTTTCTTTCTCGATTTTAGAGCATGAAAACCCCCAAATTTTCCTATAAAACTATAAATCTCTAGATATAAAAATCTCAAGGTTCTCTTCCCCAAGGTTAATGCTGAATTTTGAAACATGCAATAGGAGATCCTTTATCTATCCGGTTTAAGTTTTAAATATCTTTTATTTCGGCTTAGCTTGGTTCTGATGTAAAGACCAGCTAGTTGGTTTAAGTTGCCATTTGGTATAAATGTAAGGCTATTGCCATTTGGAAACCCTAATAAAAACATCAATTTTATCTTATCTCTTACTCTCTATCATCTCGTCCACATCCATCAAATCTAGATCTTCAGAGTGACCATTCTTCCTCAGTGGTTACTTTCCAGACTGTGGTTTAATCGATCCTTCTAACTTTAGGTAAGTTCTAAGTCAGATTTGGTTATGTCTTGCTGGTTCCATAACTCTATCTCATTACTTTCGGTCTCATTGGTATCAGAGCTGTTCGTTTTGTGTGACCTTTTGATATAAGATCGGAATCACACCAATCTGAGACCACTTGATGATCAAAGGATTCCAAAACCTTGTTAAGCGGAAGATGGAATAGAGATAGATGTATTCCATCAGTAAAGCTTCTGTTTTAAGATGATCTATCGAGTTAAACCAGCTCTGGTACTAGTTGATTTAAGAGTTGCCTTTTTATCCATCCCGTGGGTCATAAACTACCATATTGGCAACTTTCCTTAAATGGATATTTGGCGAACAATGTGTGGCAACCAGGAGAAACTCTACATCAACTACAGACTCTTCAAAGCATCTATAACTCAGAGAAAACGCACAACATAATTTGTGTTCACACAAGGACCAACTTACCATATATGGAGCTAAAAGAGATCAACTTGCAACGGCTTTTTCCCTCATAAATTATGCGCATTCTAGAGCCTCATTCATTGCACATGGACATTCCAAGACATCACAACTTCGCACCCAAGCTTTCAAGACTCAACCTAACAGCTATTCCCATATTTGGCCTGATTTTACATTAAAGCTCCAAAGGCCATATTATTTATTTTGTGCGATTTGTTTCTTGTTTTAAGTCATTAGGAATGTTTTCTATGAGCCTATAGACCTAAAACAAGAAAACGTCACAAAAATTAAAGAATATGGCCATTGGAGCTTTAATGCAAAATCAGGCCAAAATCACAACGTTGCAAGTTGATCTCCTTTGGTTCCATATATAGTAAGTTGGTCCTTGTGTGAATCCAAATTATGATGTGCATTTTGTCTGAGTTATAGATACTTTGAAGAGTCTCTAGTTGATGTACAATGTCTCCTGGTTTCTACACATGGTTCTCCAAAGATCCATTTAAGAAAAGTTGCCAATATGGTAGTTTATAACGCACACGATGGATCAAAAAAAGGTACCTCTTAAATCAAGTCATACCAGAGCTGGTTTAATTCGATAGATCATCTTAAAATAGATGATTTGCTAATGGAATTTAAAGCCCATTAGGTTTGATCGAACGGATTTCTTGTGGTGTAGCTTTGGGCCTTGATCCATAAACCCGGTGTAGGCTTTATTGACATCTCTTGACCCAGTCCGATCCATGGCCTATATTTCTCGAGCAATTGCTTCTAACAGCTGGTTTTTGGATAATTATTGAACCAGAGGCAAAAAAACGAGTAGAACTCCGAGATTGGATTCTCAGCCATCCCCTGAATGAGCTTGGTCTTTATGTTTTTTGTTTCTATCAAAGTCTTCAAAAAGGTGTATTTGACAATAAATATTTGATATGGCTTCATTTTCTGTAGTAGATTCGCCTAGGGGTAGCTTCCATGGTTCGATTAAGGCTCCGGTTGGGAATTTATGTACCAACTAAAAGTATAATCGATCCAATTGGGTTCTGGCTCGATCGTTCTTCTTAAAATAAGTGACTTGTGAGTGAATCTTCAAACTAAGCTGGTTTGCTTGGGTAGGTTTAGTGTTTGCACATTCTTCTATTTGATTATCGTCTCCGATGAGGATTACATGGTATTCGGCTTGATTTGCTTGAATATTCTCAATTCCACTCAAATAAATTGTCTTTTAGGTTGATTTGCTGGTGAATAATGAATCTTAGGCCATTTGCTTGATTAGAAATCCATTTGGACAAGGATTCTCCAAAACGCTCTGTGTGGACCAGTTTTATACGTGTAGAGGTTTGTCTGGTATGTTTCTTGTTTGGTTTTGTTCTAATGTCCACATCACCGATGTAGGAGGTGAACAAGGCACTCGATGAGCTCCACAACAGGTCATATCTGCAGCAAAAGCGGTCTGATGAGCTGCAAGAAAAGATCGGCTGGAAGTTTACAGATCTGAAAGCTAAGATAATGGGTATATTCAAACAAGTCATGAATAAATCCGAGGAAGCCTACACTTCAAGTCTGATGTCATATGCATTGCTGCTATCGCCTTAAATGTTGGATAAACTGCCAGATCTGCTGGATCCCAATTGATGCGAGCAAGGTTCGCCGGCTAAAGCTGAATCCAAAACAAACAAACGGACCACTGTTACCCAATGGCATGGCTACGAGATTGACAAAAATTGGGTTCTCAGCATTTGATAGTTCGCTGTTTATAGAGTGGATTTATAGATGTGAACATTTCTGCCTGCTTGATAGTATGCCCCTAGAGCATAAGGTTATGTTAGCTTTTCTGTATCTAGAAGACAAGACTCTAGAGTGGCATCACAACTATACTAGCAGTAGGTACAATGTGTTTCCCTTATGGCTAGAATACATTGTAGCCGTAAGCTGGATTTGGAGAGTTGTATGATGATCATATGTCTGAGTTGGTTAAGATAAAGCAAGTTGGTGATTCTGTGGACGAGTACTTGGATTTGAGATGTGCAAATGAGATTGACATTGCCAATGCCTCATGTCCTGAGCATATTCTTAATAAACATGAACACCCACCTCGCCCTTCAAGTTAGACAGTTCAGTCTAACGACTATCACAGAAGTTGCAAGGATAGCAAAGTTACATGGTATCAAACACGTCCTAAGAGGAGTCACCAAAACATATTATAAGATCATAAAAGAAGGAAGTCTCAACATATTGCTAATAAGAGAACCTCAAATCGCCTTCTTTTACCTTCAATCTGCAGGGGATAATATCATAACAACTCCAGCACTAGACACACAAGTGGTGATTACTCACATATCTGTAAGTGGAACTTACCCAATTAATGATTCTACTTTGCAAGATTTGTTGAGCTCTTATACAGATCTATATGTAGAGCCGAATGAGTTACCACCTTTTAGATAGGGCTTTGATTACCAGATTCTTTTGGAAGTGGGAGCAAATACTATGAGCCAGAGACCCTATAGGTATAACTCTTTGCAGAAGGATATTATTGATAAAATGATCAAGTAGATGCTTGATCAGGGAATTATACAATACAAATGCAGCCTTTATGCGTCCCCTATAGTGCTGGTCAAGAAGAAGGATGGAACATAGAGGTTGTGTGTTGATTATAGGGGTCTAAACAAACATACCATAAAGGATAAGTACCATATCCCAATGTTGGAAGATTTACTTGATGAGTTGGGAGGTTCATTGTACTTTTTAAGTTGAATCTATGGTCAGGTTTCTATCAGTTGAGGATGCATCCATTAGATGTATACAAGACATCTTTCAAGAGTGATTCGGGCCACTATGAGTACCTTGTTATGCCATTCGATCTGACAAATGCGCCTTGAACTTTTTAGGGAGTGATGAACCATATCTTCAGTTACATAGCTCAGAAATATCTACTTGAGTTCTTTGACGATATACTCGTGTACAATGTTACTTGGGAACAACAATTACAACACCTCAATGAGGTATTTTCAGTACTGAGAAAACATCAGCTCTACCTCAAGTCTTCCAAGTGCAACTTCGGGGCTATAAGCATCAAATATTTGGGCTACTTCATTTCAGCCCATAGGGTTAGTACAAATCTGGCTAAGATCAAAGCCATCAAGCAATGGCCAATACCAGCATCACTAAAGCAGGTAAGGAGTTTCTTGGGACTCACCAACTATTATAGGTGGTTCATTAAGGATTACAGTGTTATAGCCAGACCTCTTACTAATTTGCTAAAGAATGATGGTTTTGTTGGGCTCAGGATGCTACATCACCAGTTCTGGCATTGCCAGACTTTAACAAGGAGTTTGTGATTGAAACTGATGCCTCAAACATAGGAATTGGTGCAGTATTGATGCAGAATAAACACCTAATCTGTTACATAAGCCGAACTTTGGATCCTGGGCACCAGTCTCTATCAGTCTACGAGAAAGAATTAATGGCAGTAATACACGTTGTACAATACTAGAGTGCATACCTCACTGACATGCCCTTTCTTATCAAGACAGATAAAAAAAAATCTAAAGTACTTATTGGATCAAAAGGTAATGACCCCATTCCAACATATGTGGTTGTCCAAACTAATAGGTACTCTGATGAAATACAGTACAAACAAGGCAGAAAAAATCATACATCAGATGCGCTTTCTAGAGTGAATGGCTCTTAGCTTCTCCGTATCACCCTTTCTCTCGGCCATGAAGAGTTGTATGACTCTATAAAGCTTTTGTGGCAATCGGACCGTACCCTAAAAAAAGTAATTTCTGACATTCAGACTACTGATGTTTCTCACCCAACTTATTCTTATGTTAATGAAGAGTTAAGATGCAAAACAAAGTTGGTTGTGGGGAACGATTCGGCTGTCAAGTTGCAGATATTGAAATGGCTACTCTGTGTGTGATGCAACTCTCCAAAGAGTAAATTCTATGTGATTTTGGTCCAAAATGAGCCTTGAGGTGCAGAATTATGTCATGAATTGTTCTACCTGTCAAAGAAACAAATATGATATAGCTGCCATGCCGGGTTGCTACAGCCATTGCTGGTACACAAGGGAGTGTGGGAATTCATCAATGTGAATTTCATCAAGGGGCTACCTCTCTACTCAAGTAAACACTATATCTTCGTAGTTGTGGATAGACTCAACAAAAATGCACATTTCCTTGCTTTGTCACACATTGACACAACTCAGGATGTTGCTCAGTTGTAATTGGATAATGTTTTTAAACTGCTTGAGATGCCACATGACATTGTGAGTGATAGGGATCCAACATTTCTTAGTGAAGTATGGAAAGAATTGTTTAGGGTATATTGTGTTGATCTGTAGTTTTTAACCTCCTACCACCCCTAGACTGATGGCCAGCCGAGGTGACTAATAAAACACTGTAAACATACCTCAGATGCATGACATCAGATACGCCACATGCCTGGAGTAAATGGCTACCCTTAGTTGAATGGTGGTACAATACCACTTTCCATACAACCATTAAATGCAGTCCATTTGAGGCTATTTACGGGCAGCCACCACTGTTGCATTTACCTTACCTGCTAGGGAAATGTTCTTCATCTATTGTGGATAGGAGTTTGCAAAAGAGGGAAGATATCATTGCTATGCTGAAATTCCATATTCTGCAAGCTCAAAACCGAATGAAGCAATAGGTTGATCTGCGGAGATCTCCTAGAGAGTTCAACATTGGGGATTCAGTTTATTTCAAGCTTCAGCCTTACAAACAAAACTCTATTAAAGGAAAAAAGATACCTCACAAGCTCTCACCTCGCTTTTATGGACTTTTTGTTATTCTGGATCGTATTGGAGCTGTAGCTTACAAATTGGACCTACCACCCGAAACAGCTATACACAATGTCTTTTATATAAGTCAGCTAAAGTTGTGCCTAAACCCATCTCCTTCCACTCCTACATTGCCACAATACATGATGGATGTCAGTGTTGACAAACAACCAGAAAATGTGCTTGAGAAGAAGATGGTTAAGCGAAAAAACAAGGTTGTAACAAAAGTCCTGATCCAGTGGAAAGGCAAACCACCAAACAAGGCTACTTGGGAATTTTACCAGGACTTCGTTGCCAAATACCCTAACTTCCATCCTTGAGGCCAAGGATGCTCTCAACAGAGGATTATCTCAAATTTGTTAAGTTTAAATTTGTGACTGGTTTGTGAATATGTGAATTTAATTTGTGTTTTTATTTAAAGTATTTTGTTTTGATGAGCTTCGTTTGAGACTATAAGTATGATTTTTTTAATAGTGGTTTAAGACTATAATAACATAATTATTACTTCCAATATTTCACAAAGATATATTTTAAAGGTTTCATACATATAATAAGAAAGTCTTTTACAAATCCAAAAATACCTCTGTTATTAAATATTATTTTTTTTTACTTTAACTATAATTAATAGAGAAAAAACAAGAAATGTTGTACAATGCATTAGAAATATAAGATATATATCTTTATGAAACAAATTTGTTTTCCTAAAACATTTATCTTTATTAAACTAAGGGATTAATGTTTAGAAACTATTTGGAAACTGTGGTTTGAATCTGTAGCTTAAGATACCAAAGAGATGGTGGCCTAGTGATAGTACAATGAGGTTGGTTCCTGTGTGCTCTGGGTTCAACTCCTCCTTGGTACGGAAGGTTATTCTTTAAATCGGAATATCTAAAGTTTGACTCCAGGGACTGGAGAGATTAAGGGGCAAAGGTCCAGAACTCCCACAATTTATAAAAAGAAAAAAAACAATATGTAGCTTAAGACCATAGTAGCATAATAACAGTTTATTGGTGCTTTGATGAAACATCTTGATTTGGTAATTTGATGGTTGTAGAGTTTATGTAACAGTCATGACTTTGTATTGTAGTTTTAGGGGCCTAAAGCTTAAATCATAATTTTATTTATTATTTTTTAAATAAAGTAAAATATATATATATATATAATGTTAAGTAAAAATATATATATTCTAGTACAAGAAAAATAAAAAATTACATTATTTCATAAAATATTATAATATATGTATACAAATATAACACAAAACTAATAGTATTATAATTAATACAGTTTTGTTGTTATTTTAGTTTTAAAGACCCAAATCCGATATTTTGAAGACTTAGATTTTTTGCAATCGTATATTTTAAAAATTTAATATTATAGAAACTAACCCATGCGTTACTTGGATCTCATATTATATTTCATAATTATTGTTTTATTTTTTATTTCTAGATGTTTACTTTTTAGGTGTATTTTTATTTTTTAATTTTCCATTAAATCTTCAAACAAATAAAATCAAATTTCAACTTTTAAAGTGTATTTTGATTCCATATGTCTCCAAATATTTATTTTCCATAAAACTTAGCGTACATTAAGCTTAAAACCATTCGATTCAAAAATATCCTCAAACATGTATTTTTTTTGGATTATAGTTTAGAGGGAACCGCATTTATGATGATACGCTACAAATATTTTGTATTACCCCTAATTGTGTGTTTTACTATGCAACATTTGAATTTGTACTTACCGATTATTTACTTGTTATGTTTAGTGTAAAATTTTGGAACCTTTTACTTTAAGTTGAGCAATGTCAATCTCCATGCTCCAACTTGAGGGAGAGTATTGGGTTTAGGTTAGTATATTGGGCTACCTGTGTATATGTTTAGGTTTAAGATGTAGCCGTCATATGAACGCGTATATATATCGTGTACAAAAATTGTGTGTGGATCAAGGAAGCATATTCTCTAAATTCTACAAGGTTTTTAGAATTTAGATGTTATATTGAGTTTCATCATCATTTATATAAATGTAAGAAAAATAAAGATTAGCTATCCATATCAGAAACTATATATGAAAAATCAAAAGATGTTTTGAAAGTGTATGGTACAAAGTCCTCAAAATTGAGGTTAGATGAAAATTAGTAAAAGGTTATTGTGCATGTTGTGCCAAAGAAAAATGTACCAGATTATTGTAACAAATGAGGAAAACCATAGATAGGAAGAGAAAGAAAGAGAAAGAAAAAAAGATAAGAGATGGATATAAATTTGCAAAACTGGATGAATACTTATGTGTTAATGCACAAACTGTCTATAGATTTGTAACTTTTGTTTTTACTACTACATACAAATTACTTTACAATAAATTAATTTAATTAAAATTAAAATTTAAGGGCTAGCCAAGTTAGAACACGAATCTGGATGGTGAGATTGCAAAAATGAGTTTTGCAGCATGTGCGAGTTGGTGACAGGAAAAAAAACCAATTGCAATATAAAAGATCTTCATTAAAACTGTAAATGGTAGTTTCGTTGACAAGAGTTTTACCTTTCCACTGTCGGAGATGGGAATGATCACCAAACAGATTGAAGTTGAAGAGACAAAGAGTGAAGCTTAAGATATCTCATTTAAACTTTGCCACATCAATCAGAATCCATTACCAAAAGAGAAAAGAGAGATAGGGAAGAAAGATTCAGTTCTTAACCCAAATAATGAATCCACAGAGAGAGATGGCCAATAAAATAAAATAAACATATCAATTCAATCACATTTACAAACCCCAAAATCATCTCATCAACAATTGGAGATTCTACAAAAGAAAAAGGCTTATGGAAAGCAGAACTGCGAAGAGAAGATCAAAAGTTATTAACCACTCAACTTCTTTACATATGTAAGATGGGTTTTAATAGCTGCCATGAGATCTCACTGATGAAACAGATTGAGCTGATACTGAAGCAGTTGGACTATTGACTTCCCCATTGTTGCCTTTTGATTTACCGCTCAACCTTTCCATCGCATCCACACAAATCTCGTTGAACCAATCGTCTTCTGGCAGCTCACTGCATGTCATTCACAACCACATATAATCATTTCTACATCCCAGAAAGGCTAAAACATTGTAAAATGCCACCCAAAACCGACATACCTGTATGGATCCATCCCTGTTGCAGTGAAAGCTGCTAAGGCTTTAGTTATTATCTCATTAGTTCCCCTGTGCAAGTTTCTTGATAGGTAGCGACCTTGGGATGCAAAGCCTATGACAAACTTCATGTCCAAATACAGCTGTGACAGATACAGGTTGTTAACAAAGGTACACAACAGTTTCAATACTCACAGAATATACTTATATAGAAGTAAGATCGAGTTTACAAACCTGCCGTAGGCCAAGAGGTCCCAAAGGTCTAGGACCTTCCTCAATGTCATCCCAAAAGCTCTGATCTCCAGAAAGCCACAAGATCACAGTCTCTGTTAATCGCATCAACAAAGATGTGGCAAATCTTTCTCTTCCTACAAACATATCTGCTGCTACACTTGCCATCCTGTTAAGTTTGCAATAAAGTTCCTGTTTTCCAATGATGCAACACCCAAAGTATAAGAATATTAAGCTAAAAAGAGAAAAAGAAAAAAATCATGTTCTTGAAGTGACCAGATAGACCATACAAAACATAGACTCAACTCGCCAACATTGAATCAGCCAATACAAGTTCCTAAATGAGTACAAAACCTGGGCACAGTGCTTTATAAAGACTAACTGGACTGATGGAGATGAAACCACAAGTACCTGAAATATGAGAGATGGAAACGAGTCTACATCCTCGCCATTTCCATCCATGGTTATGTACATATCCGCAGACAGATGGCTATCTCCTTCCTCGGTAAAAATGAGTTCCAGGGCATGCTGGCGACAAAATGCATCTTTTAACTTGTCAACGGTACTAAGTAAACGCCTCTTCCATTCTCGTTGTTCAGGATTACGATTTTGTCTGTCTGAAGGTCTTCTTATGTCGTCTGTCCTGTGACTAGTCTGATCAAGAGAGAGTTTCATGGCAGCACGTGGGAGTAATTCATCCGCTAGCAATGATGCATTTGCAAGTAATGCAAGTTGATGTGCCTCAGTCTCAGCCATTTGGACAATCTTGTTAGATGAACCTTCAAAATTTGCCTCTTCTTCTTCTATTGAACCAGGAAGTGCTCTTATCAGCACATCTACATATGAGTTGAATACTCGAAACAGACCTTCCAGCGCTTTACTTCCCAACTGCATACTTAGAAGAGGTCCAACGTCCTCAAAGAAGTCCTGCAACAAAATACCATTTTCAAAGAGATCTACTAGAAAAATATCTCCAAAATTCATGAGAATCCACTAGGCAGTGCTTTGCCTATCAGAGCAGCTAAGAAATTTTTTTTACTGCATAGAGTTTTATGAATAATTTTCCAATAGGGATAAATGTGCAGTTTGGCATCAGTTCGAACCTGCTGTACAAAATCATATTATAAACAACTTTCATGGAATACTAGCATATATAAGAGTAACAAACATGACGTCTACAAGTAAAAGATAAGCCAACTTCCTAGCATGTCTGCATTTCCTATGAACTTTAGTTTACTTTAAAACAAAGGCTGAAAACTTATGAGGAAAGTGTCGACCAAGATTGCCTACCTGGACCATCAGATTAAAGCGGTGGGCACTGGATGTAAGCTTATTCTGAAATGCTGTATTAGCATGACGACTACCAGCAGGAGGATATGTCAGCACCCAATCATCTGCAGCAGCCATAGCTGCAGTGTTTTCTTCAATTCTCTTAAGATTTGCCTCTAATGCCTGTTCCACAATAGGCTTAAAGTGCTTTAAAAGCACTGGGCAAAGCGACAAACCACGAGCTTCCAACAAAGAACAATGCCCAAGAGCTATCTGTGCACACTCTGCGGCGGCTCTTAATCCTCCTGCTGCTGCAGAAGAAGCTAATGCATGCCTTTTAACAAGAAGGGAAAAGGCCTCTGTTTGCTTAGTAGCCCAAGTCACGAGCTCAGAACTATATGCTGGCTCTTTGCCAAAGATTCCCAATGAGTCACTAGAAGCTTGAGAGATAGCTGAAAACACAAGCTGAGAGAGTGCAGCAGTGTACGCCCCTCCATATGAGGTGCTAGATGGACGAAGACTTTGCATGTTGTATTGATATCTTTGGAAATGGGAATCAAGAAGCACAGTATGAGCTCGAGGACCATCGCCAAGCCTTTTGAGAGCTACTATTGCTGACCGAAGTTCCCCGCCTCGAGTCGAAGGTTGACAAGCAGCTTTGGCAAGTTGGTCGGCCAATTTTTGCTTGCGTTCAGCAATAGCATACTGCAGAGAAGAGAGTACAGAAGAGCTTATGGTGTGCTTTTCGTTTGCTTGAGATATAAAAATCTCTCCCTCATCAAAAGCTGCCAGAGCTTCATCTACCCTTCTTTCAGCTAATAAAGCATCAAGCTGGTCAGGAAATTCTGCAGCCCATTTCTCCAGATCAGAGAGGACATTATCCTCAAAATTCAACACACCATTTGCAAGAGATTCATCAGAGACTTTGTCGTCATCAATGTTAACTCCATTTGCTAAGCCATGGATTAGAGTAGCCTGAGTGGAGAGAAGATTTCTGATAGATGATAACTCCCCCTCCAAGTCCGATATCTCTTTTGATGTCCTGCACAGAACAGAAAATTATTAAATGCTCAAATTAACATACCACTAAAGAATATACAACCAGGTATTTTTAGGACAAAGAATTCATAAGCAAAATGCACATGAAACAAAACTCATAAGAAATGACGTAACATTAAAAAAAGTCGAGCTCTTTGATCACATAAACTTCAAAGAATATAACAAACCACTAAAAACAGTGAGGATATTAGCTAACCGTATAAAGGCAGGATAATTAGCATAAACACTTCGCCGCATTTCTTCAGCAGAAGCTCTCTTCAAATCCAATAGATAAGAGCATAACTGCTTTATATCCTGCAAACAAAACCGAAAAAAATCTCATCATCCCAACATAACTGAGAAACAAAAAAAAAGAATCCAGCTAAATAAATCGATAACTCTATCTTGAACCAGATCAAAGACTACTCTTTTTGCATTACACTAAACAAGACCTAAACCAACTTCTCCATCATCTCTCTCACACAATCACAGAAACGTATTAAACAGACTACAACACTCTTTACAACATGATCAAATTGTTTCTATTCAAAAACAGTACACAAGCACAACAGATTCTATCTCTGTTACAAGACATGAACCTGCGTGTGCATTCACATGAGCTATCATTTGACAAGCTAAGAGCTTACAATTTTACATAATTTCACACAAAATCATAATCCATACAAGCAAATAGTATATTAACATTGATCATCATCAGCATCTTCTCAAGCTAACACAATCAAGACTATAGCTACATAATCCGAAATCTACGACTCAGACATAAATAATTCTCACTAGTGATAACAGCAAATTAACAGAAACACGAAATAATTAAGAGAACAAAAAATCAAACCTTCTCGTTGATAGAACATTTGGACTGAACATAAGTATCAGCATCGAATTTATCAGACTTGAATAGACTCAAGCCTTCCTCGACTCTAACACCGTTCTCTTTCGTCGGTGTTGCTTTTGATCTGGCCGTTTTCGCCGCCATCGTTAACCTAAAATTTAGAGCGATTTCAGATCGGTAATCCCGAAGCCCAGTGATACGAGAGAGCCAAGGGAGAATTTAAACACAGATCTGAGAGATTGGAGTCGGAGGGAGCAGAGATTGAGACAATGGCGGTGGTTAGAAGAAGATGATCGGTTGGCAACCAGAGCTTGAGCCAACGACGGAAGCTGGCTTTCTCTTTTCTGCTATCAAAGAATTTTCTTGTTGAAAATTAATATTAATAATTTAGAGAGATACAATAGTAGGTAACTCTGGTTTTTTTTTTTGTTTTTTTTTGTCGTCAACTCTGGGATTTTACAAGTAAAAAAAAATTTTAAAGAAGAAATTGTTATAAAAGGAATGATAAGTAAAGGAAAAAAATTTATATCCGTGAATTTTATCGGGATACTTGATAAATAAAGAAAGAGAGGTTTGCTATAAGAAGTTATTGAATTATATTGTGTGTGAATGAATTATAACGATCGAAACGATCGTTTATAGAAAATGAAAAGTAAATTACTATGCGTCCATAGTGATTGTACGTTCCACACAAATTATATTTTACGAACGATTTTATGCATGTGTAAGATGCGTTGCAGTTTTTCTTGACTTTCATAACACTCCTCTTTAGAGACTAGTGTCACTATTGTATTTTACATTATATCTTCGTTGTCTCATTAAAAATCTTTCTAAGAAAAATTTAGTGGCAAATACTATAGTAGATAAAAAGAGTACAACCACGCAAATTCTCTCTCGAATAATTAATTGTCATCTTATAAATCTCGTTGATGATGCATTACAATATTATAAACATGTTTTCTGATGTAGTGGTAGGTAGTGACTTCGTAAAGAGATCTGACCGTCACATGATCAAACATACTTGACTTAAATGACTTTATTCTTCTCAAGTTCATGACTATATGAAATTTTTTTGGAGGGATATGTTTGGTTCTATCACTTTTAATATATCTTTCTTTTGTTTGAGCGTCACGTGCAATATTGTCTTCATATAAGATAGTTGGCTCCGTTTTTATGTGGATCCCACATCTTGATTGGATGTGTTGACCTATTGATCCTAACCATACACATTCTCTATTTGCTTCATGGAGCACGATGATTTCAGCATGATTTGAGGAAGTTGCCACGAGTGTCTGCTTTGGAGAACGCTAAGATATATCAGGGCCTCTGATCGTAAAAACGTATCCAGTTTGCGATCGGGCTTTATAGAGATCTGAGAAATATCCTGCATCTGCAAAACCAATAATTTGATTGTTTGAATTCTTAGGATATAATAAACCTAAATCTACGGTCTTGAAGAAATTGGAAGATATGTTTAATCTCATTCCAATGTCTTCGCGAAGGGGAGGAAATGAATCTTGCCAAAATATTAATGACAAATGATATATTAGGTCTTGTTCAATTCGCAAGGTACATTAGAGCTCCAGTGGCACTCATATATTGTACTTAATGACCAAGTATCTCTTCATTTTCCTCATGTGGTCGATATGATCATTTTTCTCATGTGGACGAAAATGATCATTTTTAACTATGATCTAACAATCATAAGAGTACTTAGAAGATTTGTCTTATCCATGTTAAATTGTTTTAGTACTTTTTTGGTATATGTGGATTGGTGCACAAATATACCTTTTTGAGAATGCTCAGTTTGTAAACCAAGACAATACTTTGTCTGTCCGAGACCTTTCATCTCAAATTCTTCTTTCAAATAATTTGCGGTTTTTTGTATTTCCCCTAGAGTTCCTATTATGTTAAGATCATCAACATACACCGTGATAATCACAAATCCGGGTGTTTTTTTCTTGATAAAAAAAACACATGGACATATATGATAGTTTACATATCCTTCTTTTCTTAAATGCTCACTGAGATGATTTTACCACATACGTCTATATTGTTTTAACCCATATAATGATCATTGCAATTTTATTGCGCATTAACTCTTTGAGTTTGAATTTTAATGCTTCAGGCATCTTAACCCCATATATGGCGTTTACTCTCAACGAAGAACAGATCTACTAATATGGTGTTTACTCTCAGCGAGATCTTCGTTGTGGGTTAATTGGGTGAAAAAGAATTTGATAAGGGCTGGTTCATTCTAGTCTGTAAAGATGAATTCAAGTGCAGTATCTTGGATGTGGCAAAAGTTAATTAAGTATAGAGATCAGGCTAAGAATTTCCATAAGATTGATGTGCGATATGGAGTGGATACATCTTTCTGGTTTGATGATTGGTCTCCTCTTGGACAACTTCATGATTTGGTGGGCGATAGAGGATGCATCGATATGGGAATTCCGTTACATGCTTCTTTGGCAGATGTTATTACTTCTCACCAGACAAGGAGAGGTCGGGTTATTTTACTAAGCAGAATGGAGGAGGAGATAGTAAAACTACGAGACTGTGGCTATGTTGACTCAGATGTTGCTCTATGGCGCAGCAAGGATAATAAATTCAAAAAAAATTTCTCATCACGAGACACTTGAATCAAATTCAGGAGGTGGTGCAGCGTAAAGAATGGAACAAAGGTGTGTGGTTCTCTCACGCAGCAATGCCTAAATACTCTTTCATTTTATGGCTTGCAACACAATAGATTGTCAACGGGAGATAGGATGCTGGCTTGGAACAGAGGTGGGAACATGACTTGTGTTTTTTGCAATCAGATATTGGAATCTCGTGATCATCTATTTTTCTCATGCAACTTCACATCTATGATCTGGTACAAGCTTACTCATGGTTTATTCCAATAGATATACGCTTCTCAGTTTGTAGAAATACTTTCGCGAATCTTAGACTCCAGTTTGAGTTGTACTCATCGATTTATTCGGCGCTACGTCTTCCAAGTCATTGTTTACGTGCTATGGCGAGAGCGAAACTGCAGAAAACACAATGAATCAGCTAAGGACCAGTCCAATCTCATCAAGGACATCGACAGCACTGTTCGGAATTATCTCTCGATGCTGCAATGTCAGGGAAAATTCATTGATGGCTTGCTCGAGTGGTTTGGAACGAGAGCTTGAGGTCATAACTCCTTCTATGTTTTTTAAAAAAATGTTTCTATCTTTATTTTCCATCTTTCAAAAACATCTCTACTTAAAGATGCATATAATGTAACCATGGTTTTTTATGATTAAATTTTACATTCATACAAAACAAAAAAATGAAACAACAAAGTTTTTTTTTTTTTAATGACAAAGGTCTGTCTATTACTTAAACTATGTACAATGGTGACAATTATTCAACACCCTACTTTACACTTTTTAACACTCCACATCAGATTCTTTCTCTTCCACTTATTAATTCAATACTCATTCAATTTTTACACCTACAATAGTTTTTTTTAATAAAATTCTACACCTTACCCCACCATTTTTATCTCACATTTTTATTTTCTTTTATACTTATATTTTACGATTATATATTAACAACAATAATCAATAAAAATAAATCAAAATAACTAAAAACTTAAATAAAATTTTAAATTTTTTTATTTTTTTCTTATTTTATATTTAATAACTACAAGAAATAGAAATCATCATTATTAAACAAATAAAATTACTAAATACTTAAAATATAATACAATACAATAATAAAAGCACATGACATAACTTATAAAAAACACATAACTTGTACAATAGACTCAACTCACAAACAATAAAATTCTTAAAATCACACATAGAAACTTAAAAGCCTCTTTAATCACGGAACATTCCAAATTTTGCCCATATATGTTTGACTATATCTGCTTATAATTCATGGTGTATATTTGAATCACGCAATTTGGATCTAGCACGAACATGATTTACAAATGCGGGTAACACTTCGGTCGAGAATGGTAGTTGTGTACTAGACCCACTTGCCTCAGATTGATCATAATCAGCCCAATGTTGAACATAAGTATCTCGTTCATCCTCAACAATCATATTGTGTAATATGATACATGACCTCATAATGATAGCCAAATCGGCTATATCCCACATGCGAGCTTTTTCGTGAATGCTTTTAAATCGAGCCTGCAACACTCAAAATGCAGGTTCGATGTCCTTTCGACATCCTTTTTGACGTTGTGCAAATAACTTGTCTAGTTCACTCTAAGAAAGTCTAATTGACTTGACAAAAGTTGGATAATTGACTACCATAACGTGGTTGATCACGGACAGCGAGCCATTTTTAGCACTTGAATATAGCTCATGTGCTTTAGCCAAAACATCATTCTCCAACCACCCGCTTTGTTGCATACGTTTAGCGTTATTGTAACCATCAATCCATTTGCCCAATATTTTGTTAATGTAGTTGTAATGATTTCTGCAAGAAGCTCCATCACGGGGAGGATCAAATGAGCAATGTAAGTTACAATACTGAGCAATTTTACCCCAATATGATTCACTTTTTTGGTTTTTTCCAACAACACTATATGTTCAATATTTAATCCACCCACCTAACAATACCAAAATTTTGTGCAGTAGACCATTTGGGGCTTTTCCGACGAGTAGGGGTTGAATCCTTTGTATTTGGAGTGACTTCAGTAACACTGATTATGCCTCAAAGAGCCGTTTGTATAGAAAATCCAGGAAATTCAATTGCTCCAACATTTGGAACATTTTCATTACCAATTGAAGTAGAAGAATAAGGAGGTGGTTGAAATGAATATGGCATCATTGATCCATACAATAGACGATAGTTTGGAATAGATGACACCATGGAAAAATTTAGTGGAAAACCATAATTTGGTATATTTTGGGGTTGGTTGAAAGATTGGTTAGAAAATTGAAAACTATTGGAATTTGGATAATTAGAGGGGTAATTAGTAGAATTTTAGGTGTTAAATTTTTTTTGATTGGTTTAAAATCATACACATCACTGGTATGGGCTCCATTTTTGTGTGTTTCAACTCAAGATAATCCACGTCAATTTTTTTTTGTCTTTCAACATCCTCATTGCACATAGTATTAAATGAAACACACATCTTTATTACTTAAATTGAGAGATGCCACATGGCAGTTTTACAGCTCTTCTGAAACCTTTCTTTTTTTGCTGATGTAGAGGTATGGAGAGGCCCCAAACTCCTTCTTTTATTTAGTAGAGATTTGTTTTTTCACATTAAGTCATTTCTTAAACTTTGTGCATTCACCGAAAACATATTATATTATGAAAGAGAGGGAGTAGTTGGGATAGAATACCTAGTGAATATTTTACATAATTAGGAAAAGCAAATGATTTCAATCTTTTCTGAATTGTTCTCGTCTGTATTATCTTATAGTTGTGTGTTAAATTTTAATTTTAATATACAAATTTAGAAAAACAAATAAGCAAAAAAACAAAACAAAGATTGTAATAGAGGAATTACAATGAAAACCTTAATAAAAGCATCTTAACATACAAAACAAGGAAACAAAATTCAACAACAAGATGCATGCAAGTTTTTTTTTGGATTTAATGATAAGATATATTCCATAAAAGCAAAAATAAAGATACATGTTAAGATACATGTAAGTTGATGATGAAAATTTGATAGGAGTATAAAACAAAGAAATTTTTGTGAACCTCCATGTAAATAATAATGTATGGTTTATCAATTATCATAAATTACCTATTCAAATATATATATATATATATATATATATATATATATGTGTGTGTGTGTGTGTGTGGTTTGTAAACCTCTATGTAAAAATAAACGAAGTTTTGTTTCAGACTATGTGATGTTTTGCTGCAAAGATTGTTGTTTTCCACTACAAAAAAATCTCGATTTTTAATTCATCTAAATATAAGTTTAGATTTAAGAAAAATTAAATTTGGGGTTAAACTAAAATTAAGATTCATCTCCACATAATTTTATATGTACTATTTTATTGGAGAATCATCTCTCAATGGAGAGACTCTACAAAAAGTCATGAGAGACTCTAAGACATCAATGTCTTTCTAATTGGTTCATTTTCAATATTATTTAAAATTTAATTATATAATCGAAATTATAATATAATATTTGTGAGAAGACTCAAACGACTTCTCTTCTTTGCCATCCATGTCAGCTTCTTTATTCCACCTCATCAGTCCTCACGGATATAAGTTTTCATGGGCTTATCATTATCCCTTCTAGTTTCCTCGAACCCGTCAATGTCCTTGGCCTGCTCCAATGAGTGGTACTGAAGAAATGAATCGCTAACCTAGGTGGCTTCACATGCTCCTTTCCCAAGGAGATTTCTTTCCAAGATTAATTAGTGCCTCCAGACCGACATCTTCCCATCTCGCAGATGATCCTTTTACTTTCTCCCCTATGTCTCCCTGCATGCTATTCTTAAATTTGCGCACAAAGGTTTGATCACTCATGTCCGCCTCCCTAAAGGCACTTAGAAGTCCAAATTCATGAATGTATTCCTTAATGGATTCATGGGGTCCTTGCATAATCTCACTGAACCCTTCTTCCCAAGCTGCCATTATATCGAGCAACAGAAGCATAATGGTGATTCTCCCTGCTGGCTTGTTCTAACCGGTTTCCCCACGTCTCTCAAACATATTGCGCTGCGATTCTTGCAACTCCCTTGTCGACTTTGGCCCTTTGAGGTAGATTGCCGTCTCTCCCTCCCCCGCGACACTCCAGGTGGACCGTCACATTCAGATCCCTCGTTACCGCCGGACTGAACTTGCTTTCCATGTCTCCGTCTGGAACTTAAAGTAGATACCGTGTCCCCCTGCCCCGCGACACTACTTTCGGCAAGTATTCAGAGACCTCTCTACTGTCGGACTCTACTTGGTTTTTAGACTGCCGTATCCCCGTCCCCTTCCCGCACGACTCTCCTTTCGGCAAGAATTCAGATACCAGACTACCATCGGACTCTTCTTGCTTTCCGAGTCTGCATACATATCTCATTTTCAATGGCTTCTGCACTGTATTATTATTGCTTTACTATACCAACAGAAGAAAACAATAATAATGGAGAATGCAGATAAAAAGGAATGAGTAAATAGTTTCTTGGGTTTACCCACAATTAAATACAAAATCAAATGTCGTTGGAGTAACAATGAAACACAATTTTCAATGAATCTCACATCTCTAGTGTGTGATCCTTAGTCTCCGTTGATTGATACCCTTTGTACTACAATGTACATAGGGTTTATTTGATAGACCCGATGTAAAAACCTAGTTATCACCCGACGCCTTCAATCTCCAGTGTCTTCCATTCGCCGGCGTCTCTGGTAACTTCTTCTTCTCTCTCTCTTTCTCTCTTTTTGTTCTCCTCTCCTTCCCCATTCTCTGTGCATTGCTTTTCTAAGTGACGTTATTGCTCTCTTATCTTATCTCATCGCTAGGCCTGGGGTAATTAACCAAACCAAAAATTCTGAACCGAGTCGAACAAGATTTTTTATTTTCGGTTCTCTTGACTAAACCGATCGGTAGGTTTCTGATTGGGGTTTGGTTACTCGATAATTATGGCTCAGTTAGGGTCGAACCGATCGGTTTCTCGGTTGATTTTTTTTTCTGAGCAATATACCAGATTTCTTTTAAACATGGCAGCTATAAATGTTTTCTGAAACTCTTAGAGTTTGAGAGGTTGTAGATGATGATTTTTATGAAGCAATGTGTTTTATGGTGTTATATGTTATGGGTTTGGTCCATTTTTCTTTTGTTTTAAGTATTTGGGTCAATTAAATGTCAGGACCTCTAAATAGTTAAATATCTAAGTAATTATAAGCCCACTAAATAATTAAAAGCCATAAAACACAGAGCTTTATTAACTAACCCTAGGCGATTTTCCGGCCGCTGTTTTCTACATCCTCTATTTCTTCTACTTTTTTCCCCTGCAACTGCTTTCACTAAATTTTCGACAATCGCAACAAGCTTCTTCGTCAAGAACATCTGATTGGCAGGTGGAAAATGGTGAGAGATGGAGATCGCGACGGTAGTGGTGTTTGATGCACGGGCGGATTTGGTTAATTTTGGTTTAATTCTAAAGTTTTCTAATTAACCGATACCCGCACCGAACCGAATCATAATTAATTTCTGTAAGTTTGTGTAGAACTTTAAAATCTTAAATAATTGAAAACCAAACTGACCGGATAGGTTCGGTTAAACCGAACTCGCAGGTCAGCTCATTGCGGTTCAAATTCTAGTTCGGGAGATTACAACAAAGCTCTCTAACAAAGTCCTTTACTTTTTGCTCTCAAAGTTTCATCTTCATTCAACTCAAGCTCCAAGGTTTGTATTTCATTTCGATTGGGTACTTTGTTAGGTTAACAAATTGGATCTTTCGAGTCGGATTTATTATGGCTTGGTTCGGATTTCTTATGGTTTTGTAATACTTTGATTGGTCATGATATAATGTAGTTGTCTAGTTCAAATTTTACTCTGAAACCTCTGTACTTTGGGTTGAATCATGTCTAAAAATTGATTTTTGCACTTATTTAAACATGTTTGTTTTTTGATTATACACACAATAATAGTTAGAATTTAACTCTTTAAAATTTCGACTCTTCGCCATTGTTTATTTATTTGGCCCTAATGTAATGTTTCACACACTTGCACCGTATATTCACTTTATACTATATGATTCATGTTATGTGTATGCCATTTTGCTTGGAATTTAATGCTTAAAATTGAGTATAAACTTCTTAAATTTTATAAAATGGTTTAAGAGGTTGATTTTTGTGAATGTTTTATGTATGCAGGAAGATGATTCAAAAGACCTCACCTTCTGATAAGCAACTAATGATCTCTGATTTTAGAGATTCTCCACATGGATGTTACATTCAAACTAGTGTTAAAAGTGAGATTTGTAGTGATGTTGTTGCAGTCACAAAAAGGAAAGGAATGGATATTATTGGCTCTAAAAGTGTTGTTGGTGATGCTGATCACAATTACCATAGGCCTCAGGATGTCGAATCGTTTGATTTGGTTATGAAGAGAGCTGGATTCAATATGGCAGTTACTGGTAATGTTGGGAGTGGCCGATGTGATCTAGTTAAGAGAAAGTTTCCTTTACCTTGTCGAAGTAAAGTGAAACCTCTAACCTTAGAGGAATCTAAGAAACTATTTGCTTCTCAGAGCAGAAGAATACATCTTTCTAGTAACATTCAGAGGAAACCTTTGGTAGCCAAAGTTGTGAAGAATAACAAATTGAGTAAGGCATCTGCATTCAGACTAAGAGCAAATGCTTATAAAGTGGCTCAACACAGAGATGTCAAAAGACAATCAAATCAACTTGCGCTTGTCCCAGATATCCAACCAAACTGGATTACTAATGTTCTTAGCCCACGTGAGAAAGTTAATAAGGCGTTGCGGCTTTTCAAACTCGTGCTAAAAGAGCTGGATCGTGATAAGGAAATTGGATCAAAGACTGCCAAGAGATATTACGATGCTCGGACTGTTCTTATTGAAATGGGGGAACAAGTGAACAAGCACAAGTTGATTGGAATAGTCCCTGGAATCAAGGTTGGAGATAAATTTCAGTACAAAGTAGAACTCGAGATAATCGGTCTTCACTTCGACATCATGGGTGGGATTGATTACATGAATAAAGGAAACTTGATACTAGCAACAAGTATAGTGTCATCGAATGGTAATGGTTACGAAGACAGATTTGAAGATGATATGCTAATTTACACAGGGGAAGGGGGTAACGTGATGAGCAAGGATCCAAAATTAGTCAAAGATCAGAAGTTGGTTAAGGGTAATTTGGCTCTGTATAATAGCATGAGGAAAAAGACTCCAGTGAGAGTGATTCGTGGCGAGAAATGGGGCCAGAGAGAAAAGATGTACATGTATGATGGATTGTACTTGGTTCAGGAATTTTGGAAAGAGAAGGGACCTCAGGATAATCTCTTGTTCAAGTTTAAGCTGTGCAGAGTTTCTGATCAACCCCATCTATTAACTTGAGATGGACAGTGTGAGATGAGAACTCTTTTTTTTTTTTTTTTTTGTCTTCTTTGTTATTGGAAGAGTTTTAAACTTCTATGAGATATTGGAAAGATAAGGAACCTCAGGATAATATTTTTTTTTATCTTTTGTATTATGTATGTCTTGGTCTAGGGCCTGTGATATTAAGCTAACAATAAATGTAGTAGTTGAGGATTTTCTGTTGTCAGTATGTTAAGGATCTTTTGTTCATAATTTTTTCTTTTTTTTTTTGAAAAGTGGGTATAAGCTTAAATTCTCTCAATCTTGTAATATCTAGTAACTTATGTGAAATATACCGTAGTTGTTCGTTCTTAATTTTTCAATGTATTTTGCGGGTATGAAAATTGTAAAATACTCACTTTGTTTCTTAAAAATGTTATTCCGACATTATTCACACATATTAAGAAATTAAGTATATTTTTTTTATAATACCCTTTATAAATAAGCTCAAAAAGTTTCTCTTTTAAATTAATAAACTAAAATAATAGGGAAAAATTGAGATATAGTTTCAAAATATGCATTAAAAAAGGCAAAACTAATTAGAATGGTCCATTTTGCTATGTTGGATTTAGAGAAGGGACCTCCAATCGAACAATTTTAAAATGTTAGCACAACCCTTCTATTTTATTATTATGTTATCCTTATATATATTTAACTTAAAATGTTTTACAGTTCTGCCCTTACGAATCAAAATTTCCTATACATATATATAAAAAAGGGCAGTTCTGGTATAGAAGGGTAAACACGGATGTTGGGCAGATGTACAGATAAAGCAAGGTGAAATGCAGATCTCGTGCAGACTGGGTTCACACGGTCATAAGAGTAGCATTGTAGAGCACTAAGAAGGCAGGTGTAATGCAGATTTTTCGCAAACAAAGTTCACACGGTCATATTATAGCCACAGGTGATAATGCAGATGTAGAGTAGACGAAACCTAACTCGCAGAAAAAACTTGGGCAGACAATTATCGCAGTCATATTGCAAGTGATATTGCAGATGTAGTGCAGACGTGACATAACTCGGAGAAAAAAGGCAAGTATATAATAGACGTAGTGCACTAAGCACTAAGAAGGCAGGTGCAAGGCAGATCTTCCACTTGCGATGTTCGCAGTCATATTACAAGTGATTTGCAGATGTAGAGCAGATGAATGTAACTCGCAGAAAAAAGGTACAAACAAGGCAGATATAATGCACTCAAAGTTTTTACCCTCGAGTCATATTTTTATGATACGTGTGAGAAAAACACACTTAATTGAAAGATCAAAAATTAGTGTGTTTGCGGTCAATGAAACAATGCACAACAAGAAATTCTCCTCCGGTTCTACTTTGTTCGTTGAGAACTAATCTATTATGATAAGCAAAGCAAATTGGCCTTGTCTTTCCACATTCAATCTTGTGAAAGTCGTCATTGTGAACAAAGTTGGCGTGGTTATATAGATAAAAGTAGGTCCACTGAACTCGCAACCAAGATCATTAAAAGGGCAGTGACATGGTGAGTATATGCACACGCCAACATGTGTCATCAAATCAGCAGTCCTTACAAAAGATGTGATGAAACCAAGATTAACAGTTAGACATGTTTGCTGAATCGGGTGTTTTATCTGACTATCCCCAGCAGTAGTAATACGCTAAATCTGATCATCAGAAATACGCTGATAAGCAAAATGATGTTTGGGGAACAATAACTCTTTGTGCAAGTTTAGTTTCCAAACCACGTCTTCGCCGGTTCCTTCGCAAGTTTGTGCCTGGTTCCATTTTTTATAGACAGTTTTCTGTAGCTGATGATTTTGTTCGAAATCCCCGTTCTCTTATCCTAATGAATGAACCCTAATTCCATGATAATTGCATTTATACTTGTGGGCTTAATACTCGTTAATAGCAAAAGGGTTTAGTACACGGTGGGCTTATAACTGCATCCATGCAGATGGGCCTAATAATAAATATCATAATTATTTTATTTTTAGGTGAGTTTCGGTGCCGGTGGGCAAACTGTGAAAAAACTATTAATATGTGTAAAGATATTAGATTGAGTTAATATTCTCTTAAAATGTTAAAGCCTCCGATTGAGTAAATATTCTCTTAATATGTTAAACCATTCGATTTCTCTTATGTCATGGCGATTTCAATCTTCCTTCCCATGAAAAAATCAATTGGAAGAAAATATTAGTTAGGGGTTCAACAAAGGAAAAAATGCCTAGTGAATACTTTGAATAATTCAGGAAATGAAATGATTTCAATCTTTTCTGAATTATCCTCGTCTGCATTATCTTAAAGATGCGTGTTACATTTTAATATGCAAATTTAGAAAAACAAACAAACAAAAAAACAAAAAAAATTGTATAGATGAATTACAATGAAAACACTAATAAAATCATCTTAACATACATAGCAAGGGTTTGTTTTCGGCAACAAACCCTTGAGGTATTATTGAACAACAAGGTGCATGTAAGAGAGATAAATAAATGCAGTTTTTAGCGAGGACGAAAATAGCTCTTCTCATTGCAATTTTTGGGGCTTCAAGATATTCCAACACAAAGAAATTAAGCCCATGAAATCTTCATGCCTCTTCTTCTTGAAATTAAGCCCATCTTCCCCACTACAAAAAAGCTGGCTGCAAACAGACGAATTTTTCGACGGAATCGTATCCGTCAGAAATTTTCGACAGATAACCGACAGAAATCTAATAATTTTCTGAAAACTCATATCCGTCAGAAATTTCCGACAGACTACAATCCATCAGAAATTTCCGACGGATTTCCGACGGATATAGACTTACCCGTAGGAAATTCGTCAGAAATTATGAACGTTGATGTTACAGTTGTAGTAGCCATTGTCGGAGCTGTTATGTTCTGACGGGTATCTCTATATCCGTTATTATAGCCGTTGTCCGAGCTGTTACTTTCTTACGGATTTATGACGGAATGCGATTCTATATATTTTTTCCCCATTATTCTCCATTCATTCACAGTTACAAACTCTTTGTATAATACCTTATTCCAAATTATCTTCTTCAAAATATTTTCTGAAATGTCTTCTTCAAATAATTTTCGATCATGGATGGATGGTGAAATGAGGAATTCGGAGTTAGAATTATTGAATGACGAGTATGCGTGAGGCATAAGCGAATTCATGGAAGTGGCGAAAAATATTCCACGAACCAAAAAAAGTGGTAAGTTGAATGTCCATGTTTACTTTGCCGGAATTCTCGTAATATTAAGGTAGAGTTAGTTTGGCATTACTTGTTTGCTAATGGGTTTATGCCGGGGTACAAGATATGGTATTTAGACGGGGAAATTTTTTTTTTTGTGTATGGTAGTACTAGCGAACCATATATTGTTGATAATGTTGGAGAACGAACGGAAGTAGATGTCGGTGTAGGAACAATTGAGATGGTGAATGATGCATTTAGGGAGAATATGCAGTCAGCTAGTGATGATAGAGATAGGGTTGAGGAACTTAATTTAGAAGCTCGCCGGTTTTTTGATATGTTAGATGGAGCGAAGTAGCCATTATATAGCGGCTGTAGAGAAGATCATTCACCATTATCATCTGCTAGTAGAATGATGACTATCAAGACAGATTCAATTTGGCGGAGGATTGTGTCGATGCGATAGTGGATTCTGTGAAAGATATTTTGCCTAAAGATAATTTTTCACTAGTATCATACTACGAGGTACAAAAACTTGTAGCTGGTCTTGGTTTGCCGATCAGATGATAGATGTGTGCATCAACAACTGTATGATATATTGGAGAGAAAATGAAAACCGCAACAGATGTCGCTTTTGTCGTAAACTGCGATATCAGAAAACTGGCAGCAGAGTTCCGATTCCATTTAAACGGATGTGGTATTTACTGTTAATGGAAAGCTTGAAAAGGTTATATCAATCTCAGCGCACGGCAGAGCCAATGAGATGGCATGCAGAGCATTGTCAAGATGGAGAGATTACACATCCTTCAGACCCAGAAGCGTGGAAGCATTTTCAATCACTCCATCCAGATTTTGCGTCAGAGAGTAGAAATGTGTACCTTGGACTATGTACAGATGGTTTCAATCCATTTGGAAAGCATGGAAGACAGTACTCGTTTGTGGCCTGTTATTGTTACACCGTATAATTTGCCTCCATCTTTGTGCATGCGTAGAGAGTTTTATTCCTCTCCATTCTTGTTTCCGGCCCCGAGCATCCAAAACAATCTCTAGATATATTCCTCCGGCCGTTGATATATGAGTTACAAATGTTTTGGGATCATGGTGTTGAAGCGTATGATGTTTCTTGCCAAGAGAATTTTAAGATGCATGCAGTTCTAATGTGGACGATTAGCGATTTTCCAGCATATGGTATGTTGTCTGGATGGACAACCATGGAAGATTATCGTGCTGGTATTGCCAAGACATTACCAATGCATTCCAATTACAGCACGGAAGAAAAACGTGTTGGTTTGATTGTCATAGAAGGTTTCTACCGAGTGGTCATCCGTATCATCGGTCTAGGACATTGTTTACGAAGAATAAGAAAGTGTTTGACAGTCCACCTCCTGAGATAGAGAGATTAGTATATTGGAGCACTTAAAAGATTTTGGTGCGGAGCGGACTCCTTACTGTGGTGGTAATGGACATGATTCCGTTGATGGTGTCGGTATATTTCATAATTGGCACAAGAAGAGTATTTTCTAGGATTTGCCATATTGGAAAGACCATATATTGAGACATAATTTAGATGTTATGCACGTTGAGAAAAACTTGTTTGACAACATCATGAACACGGTTTTAAATGTCCAAGGAAAACGAAAGACAACATACAAGTCTAGATTAGACTTGCCATTATATTGCGCTCGAGATTTTATTGAAGTTCTTCCTAATGGTAAATGTCTTTTTCCTGCGTATCGGTTGGAAGCTGATAAGAAGCACGCATTTTTTGATTGGATCCAGAATGATGTCAAATTCACTGATGGTTATGAATCTAATCTACGAAATTGCATCGATCATGATGAGTCATGATTGTCATTTTGTGATGCAGTGGTTCCTTCCATATTCTTTTGCGCATCTGCTTCATAAAGATGTCCACCAAGTAATTGCAGGTATATATCATTTTAATAATTCATATAAGTTTTAACATTTATTTTATATATATCTTAATTTTATAAATGTTTTATATGCAGCTGTTGAGCCTTTTTCGGGATTTATGCACCAGAACACTTACAGTGGATGGTATTAAAAATTTAGAAGCTAATATACCAGGGATTATTTGCAATCTTGAGAAAAATTTTCCGCCATCTTTCTTTGATGTTATGGAATATCTTCCAATCAATCTTGCACGAGAAGCAGCACTAGGAGAGTCTGTTCAATACCGTTGGATGTATCTCTTTGAGCGGTACATGTTTCATCTGAAAAAGAAGATTAAAAATTTAAGCAAAGTTGAGGGATCTATTGTCGCACAGAGCCTTAATGAAGAAGGGCTCACACTATGTTGAATTTTATTTTCCTTCGAAATTTTGTACAAAGAGTAGACGTCAAGTCACCATGATGATCGAGGTGAGCGAGCGATTTACCCCATGTATGCCCCTGAGTTATTTTCCCAAGTTGATCGAGCGAGTGGAAAATGAAAGAAGCGAAAACTTTCACATCATGAGCTTACACAATTACATACGTATATCCTAACAAACTGTGAGGATATTAGAGAATATGAAAGGTAAAACATGTTTAATAATTTAAATTGTAAAATCATCCTAAAGTTTTTGGTAACCTTACATATGTGGTGTTTTTGCAGGATCTACATGGCATTAATACATGGTTACTTTCCGAAAAAATCATAAGAAGAACTTCAAGTCCAAAAGGGGACAGAATTTATGCTTTGGCTACAATTCTACATAAGTGATTAATTAAGTACGGTTATTCAATCTATTTTAGAATAATTAATTAAAGAATATAATAATTTATAATTTTTTTCTAAATTTAATAGGTTTCTGAAGAAATTAAAAGTTGTCAGTCATTTCTGGCATGGTTAGTGGAAACAGTGAACGGTCCTAAATACCTCACAACTTCATACCCTAGGTATCACACTAGGGGATATGCGTTTCAGGTATATGATGAAGAAAGAACGAGGCCAACTTCAGATTATGGTATTTCGACTCAATCTGGTGATTTAGTCTACTATGGCATTCTGAGAGAAATATTAGAAGTGCACTACCCAGGAATTATGGACTTGAGATGCACTGTTTTTTTCTGTGATTGGTATGATCCACATCTTGGGAGTGGTGTTCGAGTGGAACGATTTGGTGTGACGTCTGTTCATTCAACACGGAGACTAGATAAATATGACCCATTAATTAACAAGCAGACCAGGTATTTTAACTTAACTTATATTATATATGTATTATTTATAGCAATAATTTTATGTACGGTAATTAATTATAATTTTGTTTTAGGTTTGCTACATCCGTTATCCTCGAGTTACACGTCTGGCCAACCCGTGGATCACATTTACTGCAATTAACCTAAGAGAAAAATATATGGAGTACCCGAACATGATGCTTTGCAACCAATTAGCATTGTTTCAATGGATCCGGTGGAGCATTCTTTTGATGTCAATCTTGTGGTTTGATTTTATAGAAATCGGGGATGATATAGTTCACTCAGACTCAGAGGAAGAACGTGGTGAATTTTATGACGATTTAGACTCAATTCCGTCAGAAGGATCATCGTCTGATTCAGAGTAGTTCATTAAAATTATTTGAGTTGTTTTTTACTTGATGAACATACTAGTATATTTAAACATACTAGTACTTTTCTTAATTCAAAAACAATTAAAACACAATAAAAAAACTAATCCTAAAAATTTAATGCTTGGCAATATATTTTGTTTAAATTTTTAGAAACAAAAAAACAATAATGTGTTTGGCATTATACTGTGAAACATCAATAAAAACTTGATAATGTGTTTTGAGGTTAACTGTGTAATCGGTGACAAAATAAAACTTCTTTCGAATGTATGAGATGTTTTAAAAACATTTCACGGATTACACATACTGTTGCATAATGAACATATACTTTAACTTACATATGTTACTACGAAATCTGAAATTCATTTTTTTGGTAAATTTAATATTAACAAGGGTTATTAAATTGATAAATTTATGTTTGAAATCAGTAATACATCATAGTATATACATATCTAAATTGAAATGAATTATAAAAAACCCCAAAACCACATAACCGTCGGAAATTACTGACTAATTTTCAACGGATGCCAGCAAACACATGTCTATTGTCAAGGTTTGCACCGGTTTGACTGGCCAATGACAAGACATGCAGGCTGTCGAGAATCCATCAGTAATTTTTGATGGATTTCCAACGGCATTGAAAAATTAAACCACCAATTCCCTTTTCGTCTCCCGCATGCCTAAATTTTTGCGTGACTGTCGGAACCTCAAAAATTTAGGCGCGAGTGTTCTCGAAACTCCGCATTTATTTAATGTTTTTGGATACCGACGGATTTCTGACAGATATGTCTGTCGGAAATTCTGTTTTATAACCAACTTCTTCTTCTCCGTTTCGCCATTCGCGAAAACGAAAGAAAACCTCCAAAAAAAAAAATTCTTAGATTCGTAGCTTTTGGATCAAATCCGACAACATGGCCCAAAATCCTAACAATTTGTAAGTTCCTTTGAATTAGTATTACATATATATTGTTTATTAGTTAGATTTTCATGTGTTTTAGATTTTGGAATTTTCAATGGTTATATTTAGGATTTCAAAACTTTGAATGGTTTGTTTGATTTTATAAAATTTTGTGATTTTGAGATTTATTTTAAAGTAAGATTTTAGAATAATTTAGAAATTAATGAGGATTTTGATATTGTAATAAATTTTATTTTATATGTAAATTTTATGTTTTAATTTTGATATTGAATTTTTTAATTTTTTATTAATTTGTTTTGGAAATTGTTTTAATTTTAAGTGTTATAATTTGGTTTCGAATATTTATGAATTTTAATATTTATTATATATTAATCATATGTAACATCCGTGTTCCTTAGTCATCCTCTTGAGTTGTAATTGTATTTGACGTTTGTTGTAATGAACCCTCGGGATGTTGTGTTTTGGCGAGAATTAATAATAGGATGGATGTTCATTGAAATATACGAGAATATTTAATACATGATGTGGTATTCCATTTATTAGAGATGTCTAATACATGTTGTGTTACTTCATGTACCGACGGATTTGACACATGATGTGGTATTTCATGTGTTACGGAGTTGAGAGCGAAGTATTGTTCCATCTTGGTTCGGTGATTATGGGTCTACGTCATTAGATCTAGTACGTGGTTGGGGTCAATAGGATTATGTGGTATTTAATCCTATTGATGGGTCATTGGCGTTATGTGGTATTTAACCCTAATGATGAGTCATTAGAGTTATGTGGTATTTAACTCTAATGATGTTGCTTAGGGCTATGTGGTATTTAGTCCTAACGGGGCGGTTTACCGATTAGGATTATGTGGTATTTAATCCTAATCGATTGGTAAACCGAGTGAGAGCATGTGGTATTGGATTCTAATATGCTAGGTTGTTTGACGGACTTAACTCGTTCGGGTCTTGTGGTATTGGATTTTGATGGGTTAGCCGTTGGGTGACCACGTAGGATCTTGTGAAGTTAGATTCAGGGGTGTTATTGAATCGAGTATGGATTGATACCGAGCTTGATTGATGGCCCTAGGGGCGGTGTTAGAGTTAAATTGATCAATAGATCATTTTTTGAGAATTAATCTCGAGCGGTTTGGTTTATACAGAATTAAGCGGTAATTCCGGAGATTTTTGTGGAGTGAAAGAAATATTTTGGGACAGGTAGATGTCTCAAATATTTTGGGAAAATTAGACGGAATTACTAAACCGAGCGGTAGAGGTTAATTGGAAGAATTAATCATTGCGGTTTAGTGAAATCGGGTCGGTTAGGTTTAAATGGAGTAAACCAATAGTTAATTATATACACATATATGTATTTCCTCCTGTCTTCTACAACATTCTACACTCTTTTTCTCATTTCTTATTTGTACGTGAGATTTATTGGGATACAGAGAGAGAAGAGGGGAGGAAAGGAGAAAAAGAAAGAAGGGAGGAAAGAAGAAAAGAAAGAGGAGACGAAGAAGAAGAAGAAGGAGGAGGAGAAAGAAGAGAAGAAGCTAGACAGAATCAGAGTTTGGTGCTTGTTTGGAGGCACGTTAGGCCTAGCTATTGAGCTCAGTTTAAGCTAAAAGTTTGTGGTTAAGTTCATCTATATCTTGGCTAATTATCTACCAAATTTTGTCTAGTTTAGTAGAGTATTTTGGGAGATATGAGTTTTCTCCCAAAACCGCTCAAATCAGAGCCATAAGCGACCGGTTTGGTTTGGGGAGTGATTGGACACACAAAACTTGTTAGAGTGAGATGAAATTTGGTAGGTAGATGCTTGAGAGTCTTATATTGAGATTGACTGAAGGATGTTTCCAAATATTGTCTAGGGCAAGAGATATGATCGATTAGGTAAAGCTCTGTTTTTGGAGAAGGAAACCCGAATTGGGGTTTAGTGATCCAAGCTTAAGGCTCGTGATTCATCATTTAAGAAGATGTTTTTTTTGTGATGTATTGACAGGGATGAATTACAGGGGTGAAGCTCAACAACAATCCAGGGGGAATCAGATGGGTCAGATGATGGGGTTATTGGCTTAGATGTTTGACAGGTTAGCAGGGGCGGTACCGGCTCCAGCTCACGTAGCACCACCTGCGGTTAATAAGCCACCGAGAGTGGCGAATCCTGAGGTTAGGGAAGACATATTGGGTCCTATGATTCCACCGTACCTCACAGTGCTAGATCACATGCAACGGCTTGGCACCAAATTCTTTCTGGGAGGTGCTAAACTGGTTGAGACGGATGAATGGAAGTCGAGATTGGAGAGAAACTTCCTTTCGGTGAGATGCCCGGAGGAATACAAGGTTGATTTGGCGGTTCATTACCTAGAAGGAGATGCACATATGTGGTGGAGAAGTGTGTTGTCTAGGAAAGCCAATAGTGTTGACACTTATGGAGGTTTTTGTGAAGAATTCAACCTCAAATATTTCCTGCAAGAGGCAATGGATCGATTGGAGACGGAGTTCTTAGACTTGACTCAAGGAACAAGGTCGATTCGGGAGTATGAGGTAAAGTTTAACCGACTTCGAAGGTTTGCGGGAAGGGGTCTCAAGGATGAGCAGGCCCAAGTGAGAAGGTTTCTACGTGGTATGCGTTTAGAGTTGAGGAATAGATGCATTGTAAGAAGTTATGCATCGGTGGCCGAGTTAGTAGAGTGAGCGGCCATGATTGAAGAAGGTTTAAAAGAAGAGGCTAAGGCGACTAAATCTCAGGTTCAGCCAAAGAAGCCTCTTACTTTTGAGTGGGGGAGAGGTGGCAGGTTCATGGGGGGGGCAAAAGAGGAAGTGGGAGGGCTCTTCTCAGAGTGCTTCTAGCACTCAATCTGGATGTTTTAAGTGTGACGGCAAGGATCACAAGGCCGGTAACTGCCCTAACAAGGATATGAGGACTTGCTACCAATGTAAGAAAGTGGGACATATCAAGACATCATGTCCCGAGTTAAAGCAGGGTGGAGGAAGTTCAGGAGCTCCACCAGCTAAGGGGATGGTAGTGACTCCTCGAGCCTACTCTCTGAGCATCGAGTCTGGAAAAGGGAGCAACTCCAAGCCGATCACTGGTTAGGATTCCTTGCTTACTAAATTATTTTGATGTCATTATAAATCGTTAGATGTGTTGTTGTTGTTATTGTTATTGTTGTTATGGTGGTTTCAATGTATAGACTATGTGTAGGGACCCTGAACGTGGGAGAGGTCACATCTCACGTGTTGTTTGATTACGGAGCATCTCATTGCTTCGTTACTCCAGAATTGGTGAAAGAGGGAGGGCTCCGAGAGGAGCCTAGTGGTTGTTTGAGAATGGTGAAGGTGGCTGGGGGTCAAACCTTTGAGACTCATCGCCTAATAAAAGATATTGATGTTCACATTGCCGGAGAAGTGAAGCCAGCCGACTTGATTGTGTGGCCGGTGGATTTGTATGATGTGATCTTGGGTATGGATTGGCTTGGGAGGTATAAGGCTCACCTTGATTGTCATAGAGGTCGAGTGGTGTTTGAGAATGATCATGAAAGGGTGGTGTATCAAGGTGTGAGACCTACTCCGGGAAGTTTGGTGATTTCGCCTATTCAAGCCGAGAAGATGATTGAGAAAGGATGTGAAGCATATCTCGCAACCATTTCTATACCGGAAGAGGTTGGAGATTTAATGCTTCAAAACATTCCCATGTGAGAGAGTTCGAGGACGTATTTCAACCGTTTATAGGATTACCACCGCCGAGATCGGATCCTTTCACGACTGAGTTAGAACCAGAGACGGCTCCTATTTCTAAAGCTCCATATTGTATGGCACCAGCAGAGATGGCAGAGCTTAAGAAGCAGTTGGAGGAGCTATTGGATAAGGGTTTCATAAGACCTAGTAGTTCACCATGGGGAGCACCCGTCTTGTTTGTGAGAAAGAAAGACGGGAGTTTCAGGTTGTGCATTGATTACCGGGATTTGAATCGAGTGATGATTAAAAATAAATACCCTCTTCTGAGAATTGATGAGTTGTTGGATCAGTTGAGAAGTGCCACATGGTTCTCGAAGATTGACTTAGCTTCTGGGTATCATCATATTCCTATTAAGGAATCAGACATTCAGAAGATGGCCTTCAGGACAAGATATGGGCATTATGAGTTTGTAGTGATGTCGTTTGGGTTAACGAATGCACCAGCAGCGTTTATGAGGTTGATGAACGATGTGTTCCAGGAGTTTTTGGATGAGTTTGTGATCATCTTTATCGATGATATATTGGTGTATTCGAAGAGTTCTGACGAACATGGTGACCACCTGAGAAGGGTGTTGGAGAAGCTAAGGGAGCAGAAGCTTTTTGCCAAGCTAAGTAAGTGTAGCTTCTAGCAGAGAGAGATTTGATTCTTGGGTCATGTGGTTTCTAAGAGTGGAGTTTCCGTCGACCGACAGAAGGTTAAGGCTATCAGAGAATGACCGCAACCCGAGAATGGTACGGAGATAAGAAGCTTTCTCGGTCTAGCCTGTTATTACAAGAGATTTGTCAAGGGTTTTGCGAGCATTGCTCAGCCTATGACGAAGTTGACAGGGAAGGATGTTTCCTTTGTTTGGTCCCAGAAGTGTGAGGCAAGCTTCTTGAAACTTAAGGAGATGTTGACTACCGCTCCAGTGTTGGCTTTACCGGATCCGAATAAGCCATATGTGATTTACACAGATGGCTCGAGGCTAGGATTCGGTTGTGTTTTAATGCAGCATGGGAAGGTTATTGCTTATGCTTCAAGGCAATTGAGGAAGCATGAAGACAATTATCCTACTCATGATTTAAAGACGGTTGTAGTGGTGTTTGCTCTGAAGATATGGAGATCATATCTGTATGGTGGTAAGATGCAGGTGTTCACAGATCATAAGAGTTTCAAGTATGTATTCACTCAGTCTGAGTTGAATTTGAGACAGAGGAGATGGATGGAGCTTATGGTAGACTATGATCTTGAGATAGCTTATCACCCGGAGAAAGCTAATCTCGTCGCTGATGCCTTGAGCAGGAAGCGTGTAGCTTCGAGTACAGAGAGAGATGTTGAGGACTTGTTGAGCATAATCAGCGCTTTACAACTATGTGTTGTTTCTGATGAGACAGAGTCATTGGGGTTAGAAGCGGCTAATCAGGCTGATATCTTGAGTAGAATGCAAGCGGCACAAGAGAAGGATGAGGCTTTGATTAAGACTTCTAAAGATGAGAAGTCTGAATATCAAGTCTCGAATAATGGAACCATTCTGGTTCATGGTCGAGTTTGTGTGCCTAATGACGAGGAGTTGAGGAGAGACATTCTTCGAGAGTCACACCAAAGTCAGTTTTCTATCCATCCTGGGGTGACTAAGATGTACCAAGATTTGAAGCAGTATTATCATTGGGTCGGGATGAAAAGAGATGTAGTCAAGTGGGTGGCTAGCTGTGACACTTGTCAGTTGGTGAAGGCCGAGCATCAGGTTCCCAGCGGGTTATTACAGAGTTTACCCATTCGTGAGTGGAAGTGGGACGTGGTTACGATGGATTTCATAGTGGGGTAACCGAATTCTCGGGGTTGAGATGCTATTTGGGTTATTGTTGATCGCCTAACGAAGTCTGCTCACATCCTAGCCATAAGGAAGACAGATGGGGCTCGAGTTTTGGCAAGAAGGTACATCAGTGAGATAGTGAGATTGCATGGGGTACCTGTGAGCATTGTATCAGATCGTGATAGTAAGTTTACGTTGATATTTGGCGAGAGTTTCAGAAGGAGATGGGTACTAAGGTACACATGAGCACAGTGTATCATTCTCAGACGGACGGACAGTCGTAGAGAACCATTCAGATTCTTGAGGACTTACTGAGGATGTGTGTTTTGGATTGGGGTGGCCATTGGGTAGACTACCTGAGCTTGGTAGAGTTCACTTATAATAATAGCTACCAGACGATTATTGGAATGGCACCATATGAAGCTCTGTATGGCAGGCCTTGCAGGACGCCATTATGCTGGACTCAAGTGGGGTAGCGAAGCATGTTTGGCGAGAGTTTGGTGCAGGAGACTACAGAGAAGATCCAAGTCTTGAAGCTAAACATGAAAGAAGCTAATTAGTGGGGGAGAATTGTAACATCCGTGTTCCTTAGTCATCCTCTTGAGTTGTAATTTTATTTGACGTTTGTTGTAATGAACCCTCGGGATGTTGTGTTTTGACGAGAATTAATAATACGACGGATGTTCACTGAAATATTTGAGAATATTTAATACGTGATGTGGTATTTCATTTATTAAGGATGTCTAATACATGTTGTGTTACTTCATGTATCGACGGGTTTGACACATGATGTGGTATTTCATGTGTTACGGAGTTGAGAGCGAAGTATTGTTCCATCTTGATTCGGTGATTATGGGTCTACGTCATTAGATCTAGTACGTGGTTGGGGTCAATAGGATTATGTGGTATTTAATCCTATTGACGGGTCATTGGGGTTATGTGGTATTTAACCCTAATGATGAGTCATAAGAGTTATGTGGTATTTAACTCTAATGATGTTGGTTAGGGCTATGTAGTATTTAGTCCTAACGGGGCAGTTTACCGATTATGATTATGTGGTAGTTTATCCTAATCGATTGGTAAACTGAGTGAGAGCCTGTGGTATTGGATCTCACGGGGACTTAGTATATTATAGTCCTGTTGTATTGGATTTTAATATGCTAGGTTGTTTGACGGACTTAACTCGTTCGGGTCTTGTGGTATTGGATTTCGACGGGTTAGCCGTTGGGTGACCACGTAGGATCTTGTGAAGTTAGATCCAGGGGTGTTATTGAATCGAGTATGGAACGATAACGAGCTTGATTGATGGCCCTAGGGGCGGTGTTAGAGTTAAATTGATCAATAGATCAATTTTTGAGAATTAATCTTTAGCGGTTCGGTTTATACGGAATTAAGCAGTAATTCCGGGGATTTTTGTGGAGTGAAAGAAATATTTTGGGATAGGTAGATGTCTCAAATATTTTGGGAAAATTAGACGGAATTACTAAACCGAGCAGTAGAGGTTAATTGGAAGAATTAATCATTGCGGTTTAGTGAAATCGGGTCGGTTTGGTTTAAATGGAGTAAACCAATAATTAATTATATACACATATATGTATTTCCTCCTGTCTTCTACAACATTCTACACTCTTCTTCTCATTTCTCATTTGTACGTGAGATTTATTGGGATACAGAGAGAGAAGAGGGGAGGAAAGGAGAAAAAGAAAGAGGGGAGGAAAAAAGAAAAAGAAAGAGGAGACGAAGAAGAAGAAGAAGAGGAGAAAGAAGAGAAGAAGCTAGAGAGAATCAGAGTTTGGTGCTTGTTTGGAGGCACGTTAGGCCTAGCTATTGAGCTCGGTTTGAGCTAATCATTTGTGGTTAAGTTCATCTATCATTAGTAGAGTATTTTGGGAGATATGATTTTTCTCCCAAAACCGCTCAAATCAGAGCCATAAGCGACCGGTTTGGTTTGGGGAGTGATTGGACACACAAAACTTGTTAGAGTGAGATGAAATTTGGTAGGTAGATGCTTGAGGGTCTTATCTTGAGATTGACTGAAGGAATTTTCCAAATATTGTCTAGGGAAAGAGATGTGATCGATTAGATAAAGCTCTGTTTTTGGAGAAGGAAACCCGAATTGGGGTTTAGTGATCCAAGCTTAAGGCTCGTGATTCATCATTTAAGAAGTGTGTTTTGTGATATATTGACAGGGAATTAGTAGATATCTTGGTTGTGTGTGGAGGTAAGAAGAAGTCGAGCTTGAAGTGAGAAGTATCGTGTGTTTTTTCTAACCGTTGAACCAAGGTGAGTGCGTGACCGTAGCGTAGCCATATAATCATTAGATTTTTCCGTGATTAATGTGTGATGTGCGGCTTGCCCACATGGGTGTGAATTGTGGCTTGTCATGTTTTATGATATGAGTGTTGTGATGGAGCTCTATCATAGTATCATTTCATTGTTTGCATTGCATAAGTGAAGGAGATTGAAAGAAAATATTTAAAAATCCAGTATTTTAGCTTTCCCGCCGCATATAGATTCTGGTAGCTTGTCGTAATTTGGTATAGGGTGTCATATCATATTTATTACATATTAATTATATAGTTATTCGATTTTTAATATTTTTAATACTTTTTATTTTTAACATTGTATTTTTTACTTTTTCAGGAAATGTGGTCCATTTTACCGATCGCGTTCTGATAGGGGGCGGTTCCCGTGCGGCACAACGACGTTAGAGTCATAGTCAATCTGAGGTTCCAGAAACTCAAGAACCCGTTGGAGCGGCTTCTCTTCCGACTCAAACGAGTGTCGAAGATTTTGTGTCACAAACAGGAAGAGGGAATCACTCTTTGCTACGTCCGGAATGTGAAGGCCGATTGACTTGGTAAGTTCTTTTATTTTTTAATTTTTTCTAATTCTTTTATATAATTTTTGAATTTTCTTAATATATCATTTTTGTAGGTTTGACCATTCCAGTAATGGAATCTCAAAATCCATTAACCGAATGCTCAACGGGATGCTACAACGTCCGTACGCAACGTACACAAGCATGCGTATTGATGATCAAGAAATGTGGTTTTGACAATTCGCAGTAAAAATTTATTATTTATTAAATATATTTTTAATATTAAATATTTTATTTTTAATCTTAATTTTATTTTTGCAGCAAGAATTCACATGGGACTCGCAACTCACGTCTATAGTTAGACGTGAGTTTGATAAAAAAGCGGGAT
>CM051393.1:8448018-8473018 GCA_028015245.1 Cardamine occulta
TAATGTTCTCTCGCAAGCTGAACGAGTGGAAGGACAAGTGGAATGCGAATGACATTCCAAGAGAGTTGCTTGCGAACCCGTAGCTATGGAACGAGTTCATAGAGTATTGGAAGCAAGAGAAGACCATTGCCGATGGTGCAACCCATTCTACCAACCGCAGGAGCGACCGGAAAGGAAAAGAACTGGCGACGCACAATTTGGGAACAACAAGCAAGAAAACACAGCGCAAACAACTTGTAAGTTATTTCATTCACAATATTTATATTTAACTTATAGTTTATATTTATTCATTTATTGATTATAGTTTCAAAAAGATGGTGTGGAACCATCGAACCTGAGGTTGCTCACAGATTTTCACACCAACAAAAAGACTGGCCTCATACAAGATGGAGTTGCTCAGGAGATCGTCGACACCGTGAACCGGCTGGGTGAAGAGTTTCTCCAATCTCAGCCAATCGTTGATGGAATTCCTGTCTATATAGAAGTTCCAATCGAGACATTGAACGAATTCGTATATGAGGTTAGTCTTTTAAAACATTTTCTTATACTTTTTTTTTTGTATTTTACTTGTTATTTATATAAACTTTCCATTTAATTTGTTCCGCAGGCTACTCCAAAAATCAAAGATCGTCTTTTTGGTCTTCCGCAAGATTCGGCATCTTCTGTGTCTTCACGATTCTCTTCAAGTTTGGATATTAGAGTAGAACTTGCAGAGAAAACTACCGAGCTTGAGAGCTTGAGAGTTTGAAGATGCTCGGAGGATGGATCAGGAGCAAATGAGACGATAAGCGCAACATGTCCAAGAAATGAGAACGCAAATGGAAGAAATGTGAGCATTCATGGTTTGATATTTCTGCCGCCGCCACCTAAATAGTTTTCTAGTTTTAAAATTTATTTTTTATTTAAATTTATAACATTAATTTTATTTTGTTTCAATGTTGGATAATTTAATATTTAATTTTAATTTCTGAAAGTTATTTATTTAATTTATATTTTAAATATATTTAAATAAAAATTAATTATATAATTAATTAAAAAAACCAAAAAATAACAAATCCGTCGGAAAATGGTCCATCGGAATATGGTCCGTCGGAAATCTGTCGGTATAATATCCGTCGGAAATCCGTTGGTATAATTTCCGACAGATTCCCGATGGCACAGGTTCCGATGGATTTCCGATGGACAATTTTCCGATGGATTTCCGACAGATTTACGACCGACGAAATCTGTTGAAAATCCATCAGAAATATGACCTTCGGCAATCCGTCGGAATTCCGTCAGAAAATTTGATGGATTTCCGACAAACTTTTTATTTCTGACGAGCTAGAACAGACGGCGATGTTCGTCGGAAATCCATTGGAAAACAAGTTTTCCGACGGACATTGCCCATCCCATTATGTTAACTATTAATAATATTTTTTTTTCTAAATCTGCATATGGTCTGCATTATATCTTCTTTATTTGACCAACTGCGCTAAACTGGAGAGTATCTCCAATATATTCCTCCATTTTTTACTTTAACATGGAGTTGAATTTTAGTCCAACCTTACTCCAAATTGAGTGATGAATAAACTTACCCCATATTTGGAATAATTCCATTTTTTACTCCATTATGGAGTAGGGTTGGAGCAAATATTACTCAAAATGTAATTTGGAGTGAAAAATGGAGTGGGGTTAGAAATAATATTCTCTTAATATGTTACACCCTCCGATTCGTCTTATATCATGGCGATTTCAATCTTTCTTCCCATGAAAAAATCAATTGGAAAAACAATATTAGTTGGGAGAGAATACATAGTGCATAATTTGGGAAACCAAATGATTTCAATATTTATTTTTTTGAATTGTCCTCGTATTACATTTTAATATACAAATTTAGTTAAAAAACAAAAAAAAACAAACACAAAAGAAAAAAAACAAAAAAAACAAATTCACGTTAGGCCGAACTTGTTCCAAGTGCACACAAAGTATTGTATCCATTGTTGAACCTTATTAACTCTAATATTTTCTCCCAGTCGATTTTTTTAGAGTAGAACGGTTCAAATCGCCTAGATATCAGAGGATTCGTAGGCTTTAACATCTTAAGAGAACATAAACTCAAAATTTTATCGTCGTTTGTATCAGTTTAGTGTTTGGTGAAGTAGGCAGATATCACGCAGACATTATGCATGTGGTCCGCTGAAAGGTTTAAGACCCACAATTGACGGCATCAAATTTATTATAAAAATAATTATATAGTAAAGTTCCCACAATAGGCAGCGCCGAATTAAAACAAAAAGAAAAACAGTTTCTTTAGTCATTTGCTGTGGGACCCTAACTATTAATATAAAATTTTTCTAATATATCCTCCAACAGTGACACTAGTTGGTATAAAAACAATGATTAGGTTGAGATTATATTACCCATATGTTAAACCCTCCGATTCATCTTATGTCATGGTGTCGATTTCAATCTTTCTTCCCATGAAAAAATCAATTGGAAAAATTATTACTCCCTCTATTTTATAGTATTATATGATGTTTTAGAGATTTTTTTTTGTTTCACATTAATTCAATTCGCAATTGGAAAAAATATTACTCCCTCTGTTTTATACTATTATACTATTTGTGATAGAATACATAGTGAATACTTTGCATAATTCGGGAACGCAAATGATTTCAATTTTTTTTTTTTATGAATTGTCCTCGTATTACATTTTAATATGAGAGATGCGATGCAACCAAGATCAACGTGTATGGACATGTTTGCTGAATTGGGAAATCTATATGTCCATCCCAAGCAGTAGTAATGCGCCGAATCTGACCATAATTGGAAATACACTGAATGTTTGGGGATCAATTAGTTTTTCTTCAATAAAGGTCTTGTAAAATGGATGACATTTAGAAAAAAAAAAACAAACAAACAAACTGGCATTAGGCCGAACTTGTGCCAAGTACACAAAGTATTGTATCCATTGTTGAACCTTATCTCTAATATTTTCTCTGAATCGATTTTTTTAGAGAAGAAGTGTTCAAATCGCCAAGACATAAGAGGAGTCGGAGGCTTTAACATATTAAGAGAACCTAAACTCAAAATTTTATCCTCGTTTGTATCAATTTCGTGTTTGGCTTAGTAGACAGCTATCACGCATACCTTATGCATATGGTCTGCTGAAGGGTTTATAAGGACCCACATTTGACAGCGCGAAATATTAGAAAAACAATAACAAAGTAAAGATCCCACAATAGGTGACGCCAAATTAAAAAAAAAAACACATTTTTTTTGGTGTCATCTGCTGTAGGATCTTGAATTACACAAGATTTTTTTTGCCTAAACGAATACAAGTAAAAATTCATTATGCAAATAAGCATTTTTTATATGACATGTCTTTATAGTGCTGATAAGCATGTCTTTAGTGGTTTATTTCGATATGCCTAATATATGTTTATATATACTGAAAATTAACCATTGATATATATATATATATACTATATATATGTATTTTATATGCTAAAAATTAATTATTGAAAACAAAACAAAACTACAATTATTAACAATAAAAAATATGTTATGAAATTATGCGGAAAGTGTATTAATGAGAATTAGTTTTTAAATTAGAATTGGAATTGGACCTTGATGGAGACTCGATTCCGGTGGTTGTTGGCAGTTTCCTGATCCACTAGCATTGAAAATCTCGATTTGAGTTTTTTCTCAATTCAAAACCCTAGATTTGATTTATAAAATCAAAGACATGGACTGTTTTAGGTTTATAATTTTAAATTTTTGTGTTATTATACTTTATCATGTTTATGGATCAACTACCATTCATAAGTTATACGAGCTGAAGATCTACTCTATGATCGGAAATAATTGATTGTAAAGTAAATTGGCAAAACTTTGTTTTAGAGTTTAGTAGGGAAATTGATATAACTATGTAACTAAGAAGGAGATAATATATGTTTTTGACATACTGAAATTATTGAAACATTTAATCGATTTCAATTTTTTTCATCAGATTTGAACTGCAAAACTTTGATAATGCTGTAACATTTTATGCTAAGTGTTTTTAAAAATTAACTTTTATTGTTGTTAATTCAATATTAAAGATTTTTCCATTTATTAAATTACAGGATTCAAAATTCTATATATAAGAATTTTAAATCAAAGAAATCAATATTCTATAATAATTAATTGATCAATTTGTGTGCATAAAATAGAAACCGCATACGAGAATGAAACATTATTGTATAATTCCTCTGTTTCATAATAGTTATTTCAAAAAAACTCCAGTTTCTAAATTCTAAAAACTAATTATAGACAAAATAAAACTTTTTTTTGAATTAATAAAAGATTTTTTTTTAATCATTGAAATAATATTCTGGAGTAACGAATCTTTTTATACTTTTGGTTTATCTTTATATTATATTTTTATTAAAAATAGTTATGCCTTTCTGAATACTCTTATTAGAGTTCGAAGAGTTAACCAATCAAATTGTAGACGATCCATTTTCCAAACAACTAGCACACTTTGCGAGAAACCCTTTGGGAACGGTTATATTTGAGAAGCGTGACTTCTGCAATAATTCCACGCGATGGGAAATCACGGCACACAAAAAGCCACTGATCATTAGTGACGTTTGGTTTTCAGCATCGTTGAAAATATTATTGATTCATTTAATTTGTATTATAATAATTTATTTATCGAAATAAAAATTATCCTAAAATCAATATATATATATATATATATTTGTTTTTGAAAAAAACCTAAAATCAATCTTTTAAGTCTCAACTCTCAAGTCCATAAATATTGTTCAATACTCTTGTTCCTTTAATCATTATGTGACCCTCGTTTGTTTGTCTATGAATACTGATTCACCATTAATTTGGTACCAATTTAACTCAATTTGATTGTCATTTTTAACCATTTACGTGAAATTAGCAGATATAACGCAGACCTTCTGCAGAGTTAGGGCATCTCTAGCATATAGCCACTACAAGAATATTGAGTATCTTTAACATTAGAAGATAGCGTTTAGAGTAGTTCTGCTATATTTGACTTAACCCTTCATTAACTAGAGCATTTGTAAGAATTGAAACACTGTGATATATGGTGTGGAAAAAAAATGAATGTGAGTCAAGCTTATATAGCACCATTTGTAATTGCACATACCACATATTAAACGCTATACATATGTCTAGCAGGGAAAAAAATCAAAGGCCTCGCCTTCTAAAGCTGAATTGGGGGTAAAATGAATTTTTTTTCTAAGGCATAGAAATTTGTCGCCTGGCTCACTCTCGCCTCTTGCTCTGTAAACTGAAGGTCAAATCTTCAAAACTTTTGCCTCACCTCACTTCTTCGTCTCAAATCTCACTATCCTCTTTCACCCTCGCCTCTCAATCTCAGTCGACTCTGGCCTCTGACCCTCGCCTAATCTCATTCTACTCTCGCCGTTCACATTCACCTAGCTCACTCTCACCTCTCACTCTCAATCTCACTCTCACGGCTTTGTTTCTTCAACTCTAACTCTGGCCTCTCAATTTCATTCCAAATCAGGTCAGACATTGGAAGGTTGGGTCATCGGGGTGTAGCCACATGGAAACTTTCATTTAAGTCTGTATACATAAGGTTTTGAAAAACAATGTATTGCCACATGGAAAGTTTATTTTCGAGTTATAGCCACATAAAAGTAGATTTTCCATTTACTTTGAGGTTCCGTTAAGCAGATTGCGTTATCCACTAACAGAGATGCGTTTACCGCTAACAGAAGCATTTGGACAGGTAATAAATTGAAATCGATTTGGTAAACTATGAACCAAACCTAACAAATAAACCAACACACCGATTTCAATCTCAAACCCAGGAAAAATCCCCAAACCGATTTCCAACACGAACTCAGAAAAAAATCCCCCGTCTCTTTTTCTCTTCTCTCTCATAACGAAATATAACTTTAAAAAAAAAAATTCATCTCAAATTCTGGGATTTCGCTGCTTCAAAGGTACTTTCTTCTTTGTCTTTTTATTCAGTGTATTCGATTTCTCTGGTTTCGGCTGCAGTTATGTGTGTTTGGGGAGTCAAGCTTCGGATCAAGAATCATGAGCCACATTTCCTCGGCTTCGAGTGGGATGACATCTGGAAAGGCTCGAGGATGCATTCATGGGATACCAAATGCGTGTTGGTTTGCTGATTCAGTAACAGAGTTCACAACTAAAACCGATGCAAATCTGGGTAGAAGATTCTATCGATGTTCGTTTGCTGCAACTCGAAAGCTGAAGATAGATAGTTCGCATGTTTTCAAATGGGTTGATGAGGCTTTGGAAGAAGAAAAAGCAATGGTATATGATAAAGAAAAGAAATTCGAGGAAGAGGTGAAGGCTATGCAATAATCATCACCGAGAGCTTAGAAAATGGGAAAAAGATGATTGAGAAGATGGAAAAATATTTGGAGGAGAGGCTTATTGAAAGGATTAAAGTTGAAATGTTGGATACCAAAAGGAGATTATGGAAGAGTGTGTGTCTTATTGTTGTTATTGGATGCATCATCATCATAGGATGTAGCAAGCTTGTAGGTGTGTGAGAATGATTTGATCTTATTTAGTATGTGTCTTGTTGTTCTTGTTGTTCTTGTTGTTTTGAAAAAAATGAGATTAAAAGTCAAACCATCGCATTAAAGTGTACCAAAAATGACAACATAAAATGTCACAGATCAATCCAAAACAAAAAAAACAAAAACCAATCTGAAATAAAAAAACCAAAAAGCAATCTGAAACAAAAAACAAAAACCAATCTTCAAATTCACCAATCTTCTACCTAATCCACCACCTGTGACATGGGCTGCGTAGATTGCGTCTCTGAAGCTTCAACCTGAATCTGCAACCACCAATTAAACAACCCGAGTCATCATAAACCAAGTAACATCATTTAAGACATGATTAGGGATTACAGATCAATCCAAAACAAAAAACAAAAACCAATCTGAAATAAAAAAACCAAAAACCAATCTGAAACAAAAAACAAAAACCAATCTTCAAATTCACCAATCTTCTACCTAATCCACCACCTATGACATGGGCTGCGTAGATTGCGTCTCTGAAGCTTCAACCTAATTCTGCAACCACCAATTAAACAACCCGAGTCATCATAAACCAAGTAACATGATTTAAGACATGATTAGGGATTACCTTTTTTGCTATTTTGCCACATGATCTAGCATTATGACCAGCTTGTCCACATTTTTTGCAATGCATTGTCCGCTTCTTGTAAGTAGCTTTAGCTGCTTCATCTGTATTTACTTGCTGCACCTTATTCTTTATGCTCTTCCTCTTCTTGTTGTTCTTCTTGGATGGAGACTCGTTTGCACCTTTAATCCTTTGCTTCTTCGCCTTCTTCTTCTTAGACCTCTATTGGTCAGCTCATAGAGTAACCCATGCTACGTCACCTGTAGCCAATGACCTGGTCCTCTAAGCGGGTTTATACTATCAGCATATAGATCTATCAAGCGGTCTGTGAGAAACAATCATTCACATAATCATCTGGATTAAGTGTCTTCTTCAACATCACTCCATAGGCATGCTCACATGGTATTCCACAGATTTGCCACTTGCAACACGAACACGTCTGCTTATTCAAGTCTACACCTTCATAGTCATAACCAAGCTGAACCTCATACTTACCACTAGTACTAGGAAAAAGAATGCAATCTGAAGCATCTTTATGATCTGCATCAAGAAATTGCTGCACATAAGTTGTATACTTACCTGGCCATCTGTTTGCAGCAATGGATCTCTCTCGTATACAAACCATTGCTAGTCTCCTGATAGTCTCCAGCATTGGCATGAAAGGCTTTTCTTTGGCTGTCACAATACTGTGGTTGAATGACCCAACTGAGTTGTTTTCCACATCTTGACAACATTTCCCATCAATCTTGTAAAAGGCTCTACAACAAGTCTCTGGCTTCCTTTTCAGTAACCTCAGTATAAAAACCTTTATCATAATCTTCAATCCTTTTCAAGTTCTTTTTAAACTGTGTGCTATTGTAGCTCCATGCTAATTGCTAAATCAGCATCTTCATATCCATCTTTTTTTCAATATGTGCCTTGATGTTTCCGTAAATGTGTTGCACACATTTCCTATGCTCAATAAGTGCCGTCTCTATCTCTACGTCATTGATCAGTCCCTGCACCATAATAATATTCAAGACAACTTTATAAAGCAAAGTTAATCATAGAGAATTTAATAATCAATACCTTTTGTTTATCAGAGATTAAGGTGTAGCCATCTCCATCTTTCACATCCAAATCCTGCTTCAGTAATCTCATAAACCACAACCAATTTTCCTCATTCTCCACTTTCACCACAGCCCATGTTATTGGATAGATCTTGTTCTCACCATCTCGGCCTTAAGCAACCAACAACTGCCCTGAGAAGGTACTTCTAAGGAAAGTACCATCAACTCCAATGATTGGCCGACATGATCTCTTCCACGAGTCTCTGAGTTTGTAGAAGCACACATAAATCCTATCAAATAAATCTTCACCATTTGGCCCTAGAATTGTATCAAGTGACACAGTTGACTGTGGGTTTGTTTCAGTGATCTCATTGCAATATCCACAGATATTTGCAAACTAGTCTTTGTGCTCCTTTCGATCCACTTGAGTGCTTTGTTCCTTGCTTCTTGACACTGATTTCTTGTCACAGATATCCGTCACTGATCCTTGATAGTAGTTTGTATCAACATAGGCTTCCACAATTTCAGATCTTCTCTAATCTTGTCTAAGAACAACACAGCTATCACTGGATCTGTGAGCATCTGACATCCTCAATCCCTGTTACATGCATGATAACCTTCAACAAAAAATCTATTAAATCCTGTCACCTCCCATCTGTTCCTTCTTGTTTGCAAAGCACAATAAATCCTCCACTCACATCCAGCTATAACACACCTATATTGTAGATTAGTTTTATCCGACCTACTCTGTTTGATGTTGCGGCCTTGTGTCAGAGCATAATCCAAGACAGCCTCTTTGAATGCTGCACCACTGTCAAACACTTGACCATAGTACAATCTTCCATCTCCTCTTCTTCTGATCATGTGTGTTCTAGTTCCACGGGGTTCAGCAACCACTTGCACTTACTTCATTCGCATTCTCAGCCTCAGTGTCGCTATCAGGACACACATCATGTCGGATAAAAAGTTCATCCCTAAAATGAGCAACATCATTCTCTATTTCTAATCGAAACCTATCCAACAATTCATCTTCATCGTCAGAGTCAGATTCCTCTTCAGAACTCGATGAACTCGATGAATTATCACCCCCCCCTAAACACTTTTGACTGGGGAAGCATAATCAGGATCATTGGGATCACTTTCCACTTTCAACATCTGCATGTATTACTCTTTCTCTGAATCATTAGGGTCCTCGGTACTATCACAAGAAGAAATTCAAGAATTGACTCAGAAATTCAATAGAAAATTCGATGAACACAGCCAAAAATTCAACAAAGAACTTAAAATGGAACTCGAGAACATATCTCTTACCTCATTTTTGCAGCTTTGGTCAATGCAACGACATTTTGTTTCTGGGTTCGCAAAGAGGGTCAAAGACGAGAGAAAGGAATAGAGCCGTTGGGGATTTTGGGATTATTTTGGGTTCGTAGCTTCGAGTTTATTTTAGGGATTTTGGGATTTTTTTTCTGGGTTCGCGTTGAAATCGGTTTGGGATTTTTTTCTGGGTTCGCGTTGGAAATCGGTTAGGAGATTTTTTCCCGGGTTCAAGATTAAAATCGGTGTGTTGGTTTATTTGTTAGCTTTGGTTCATAATTTACCAAATCGATTTCAATTTATTACCGGTCCAAACGATTCTGTTAATGGTAAATGCATCTCTGTTAGTGGATAACGCAATCTGCTTAACGAAACCATCAAAGTAAAAGGAAGATCCACTTTTATGTGGCTATAACTCAAAAAAAAACTTTTCGTGTGGCAATACATTGTTTTTCAAAACCCTTGTGTATACAGACTTAAATGAAAGTTTCCATATTGCTACACCCCGACAACCCTTGGAAGGTTAGATGGTTTTTGTCATAATTGATAGTCATAATCAATATATTTAGGGTTTTGTATATTCCTAACCGAATAGTTTGCTATTTACAGGAAGATTTCGATTGAAAGGCTACAGTTATAGTTAAAGGTATGCCTAGTTGAAATTTCTTATGATTTAGGGTTAACTGTTACTTAGTTTCAATTTGGGTTTCCAATTTGTTCGTTAATTGTTTGATTAGTTTCAATTTGGGTTGTCAATTTCTTAGTAAATTATTTCGATTATTTAGTGCATTCTTTCGCTTAATTGTATGTGATTCTGTGTTAGAAGAATGTATCTTATGACTTTGATTTGCAATGTCACGTGTTCCTGAATCTTGTGCTTATGTTTCGATTAGTTATGTTCCTTTTAGATACACAACTTTATTCTGCTCAGTGATGGTCTTTCTCCGTCTCAACATAATCACTAGACATTTTGGTTACACTGCTTTTGAAGGTGTTTTGTATTTTGTCTTTGCTTATATAATGCTCTCTTAGGTAATTTGAAGATTTTAGACAAGTTTAAGGTTCATTTCAACAAAGGAAAAACTCGAAATCGGTCAGGTATGTCTCAAATGTATTTTTACTCAAATGTTCAATTGGTTAAGTGATATAAAATTAGTTGTCTTAGACAATGTTCAGTTTCATTTGGTATATATGGAATTTGACAGTCTAGTTGAATTAGAATCCGACAGCCTAGTAGAAATTTATTAATGATAAATAAAACCTTTGGTAGCTAGTTTTATACTTGTTCTTTTTACTGAGTCTGTCTAATGATTAGATTTATTTGTTTGGTAGTTTGTTTGTGATGAGATTTTTGAGGTTATTAAAATTTGAGGTTCTAATATATTAAATTACTATTATATATGTATCTTTTTTTTGGCATGGAGCTGTGGTGTTTTTATTTCATAGACAAGTCTTGGGTTTGGCTTCCAAGGCCTAGCATTGAGTATGAGAAAGGAGCAAGAAACTTTGTTTATGAATCAGCAAAGAGTTTGGGTAAGCCTGCAGAAATGTTTTGTCCCTGTAATGATTGTCGGAATCTGTACCACCAACCTATAGAGATAGTTTTGGAGAATCTCGTTATTATGAGAATGGATCAAAAGTATAAGAGAAATGGTTGTTGGATTAATCATGGGGAAATAATGGATGATAGGACATATGATGATCCGAGTTGTGAATTAGAAGCTTATGAGCTGATTAGAACTGCCTTCTTTGAGGGTGAAGAAAATTCACATTCCGAGGACGATAATGGAGAGACCATGAGGCTGCAGAAAGCAAAGAAAAATCTGAGTTTAGAAAGAAGTTAAAGGATGCGGAAACTCCTCTCTACTCTGGATGTCCCAACTACACCAAGGTCTCAGCAATTATGGGGCTTTATCGCATAAAAGTGAAGAGTGGGATGTCAGAGAACTACTTTGATCAGCTTTTAAGGCTAGTTCATGATCTGCTCCCTGGAGATAATGTTCTTCCAACATCAATAGATGATACCAAGAAATTTTTTAAGATGTTTTGTTTTGTCTATGATATCGTTCACGCTTGCAAAAATGATTGTATCATTTACTGGAAGGAGTATGAGGAAATGGTAAGCCGTCCACGATGTAAAGCTTCAAAATGGAAAAAAGATAAGCACACTGGTTAAAAGAAGAATGGGATTCCAGCTAAGGTACTTAGGTATTTTCCAATCAAGGACAGATTTAAGAGGATGTTTAGATCGAAAAGGATGGCTGAGCATTTGCGTTGGCACTTCAGCAATGGTAGTGAAGATGGTACAATGTGACACCCGGTTCACTCATTAACTTGGGCTCAAGGTAATAATAAATGGCAAGAGTTTGCTGCTGAACCAAGAAACCTTAGGCTAGGTCTTTCAACAGATAGGATGAACCCATTCTCTATTTAGAACACCAAATACAGTACTTGGCCGGTTCTACTAGTTAACTACAACATGCCTCCTACTATGTGTATGAAAGCAGAAAATATCATGTTGTCTTTATTGATCCCTGGACCTACTGCACCGAGTAATAACATTGATGTTTATCTTGCTCCATTTGTAGAGTGAAGGTATTGAGGTTTATGACTCTTTTTGAAGGAGAATTTCACGCTCACAGCAATGTTGTTGTGGAGAATCAGTGACTATCCAGCATTAGGGACATTGGCCGGTTGTAAAGTGAAAGGGAAACAAGCTTGCAATGTCTGTGGGAAGGATACACCACATAGGTGGTTGAAGTTTAGTCGAAAGCATGTGTATTTAGGCAATAGGAAGAGACTCAGACCTGGGCATCCTTACCGTCGGAGACAAGGATGGTTTGATAACTCTATTGAAGAAGGACTGCAAATAGAATTCAAACTAGAGATAAAATATTTGAGATACTAAAGGACTTTAAGAATGATTTTGGTAGACCATTGGACAAAAAAAAAGCAAAAGAAAAGAACAGATTTGTGTGAAGATGAGGTTGGTTCATATGATGAATATGAAGAAGAAACTATCAATGGAGATGGAACAAGCGGTCTATTCTGTTTGAGTTACCTTATTGAAAAGTATGTACTTAACATCTAAGAATACAATAATTAAATAGTAACAACTTTTTGATTTGTTTCTAACTACTTATTCTTATATGTGTTAGACTTTGCCTGTCCGTCACAACATTGATGTGATGCATGTGGAGAAGAACTTGTCTGATGCTATATTGTCTATTCTGATGCAAACTGCTAAATCGAAAGATGGGTTGAAAGCACACAAAGATTTGGAAGACATGGGGATCATAAGCAACTTGCATACTCAACTACGGGGTAAAAGAACATATTTACCTCCAGCTGCTTTTTGGTTGTCTAAGGATGAGAAAAGAAGATTATGCAATATGTTATCTAAGTTTAGAGGACCTGATGGCTATTGTGCAAATATCGGAAATTGTGTTTCAGTTGACTCGCATGTCATTGGTGGCTTGAAATCTCATGATCATCACATGCTTCTTCAAAACTTGTTACCTGTTGCTTTGAGAGGTTTGCTGCCAAAAGGACATAGGATTACCATAAGTAGATTATGTTACTACTTCAACAGATTCTGCCAGCGTGTTATAGACCCAGAGAAGCTAATATCATTAGATTCTGGGCTTGTAGAGACATTGTGTAAACTGGGGAGGTTCTTCCCTCCATCACTTTTTGATATCATGTTTCATCTTGACCAGTACGCTTTAGGTGGATGTATCCTTTTAAGAGGTATTATCTTAACTGTTATCTATTTACATATTATATTTTTCTTAACTGATATTTGAAAAATCTTCTATTTCCTTGACTTGTAGGTACATGAAAACACTAAAGGCTTATGTAAAAAACTATGCAAGGCCAGAAGCATGCATGGCTGAGGGATATTTGGTTGGAGAATGTATGGCATTTTGCATAGAGTTTCTAAAAAACTTTGTACCAATGGAAGAAGTAGTGAACCGCAATGAAGATGTTGAGGTTGATCCACTCGTCCTTCAAGGCCGGCCACTGCAGAAGGCTACACAAGTTACACTTACTGATAAAGAGAGAGACATAGCTCATCGGTATGCTCTAATGAACATGGCAGTTATGACTCCATATATTGAGTAAGTTAAGCCCTTTTATTATTCATTATTTTCTTTAACAGACATTAAACTAAGTTATGGAAATGTGAAATTAGATTGCATTTGGAAGAACTGCAAGATAATGATGTCAAATTGAGAAGGAATGAAACTCTTTTATGGAAAACTCATGCAGAAAAGTTCTCACAGTGGGTTAAGGAACATGTTTGAACTTATGCCAGGTTAAATGTGTTTTCTTTAGTTTTACTAATACTTTTATTCATGAACTCTCCTTCTGTTTCTTATCATCAGATTCCTACTAACTAAAACGAGCATTCCATCAAGCTAAGAGTGTTGGCATTTGGACCAAGACATTGCTCAAACATATAAGGGGTATATCATTAACAGACATAGATTTAAAACAGATGATGTGAAGCAGAAGACGCAGAATAGTGGTGTCACATATGAAGCTTTTACTATGTATAGATCTAGTGCTCGCGATACTAGACACATGGCTGACATTATTGCATACTATAGAATTACAAAGGATATCATACTGCTGGACTATCACATGTTTTAGATTCCAATATTCAGGTGTCATTGGGCCAACAAAGGAAATGGTGTTAAGGAATAAGATGGGTTCACTCTTGTTAATCTCCATTTAAACCAATCTGCATTCCTTCGAGGTCTATATATTCTGGCCTCACAAGCAAAACAAGTCTTTTACTCCAGAGAAGATGACTCTTCACCTTGATCTGTAATAATGAGGGCATCTTGATATGCTCGAGTTTTAAATCCCTAGAGCTACACCGCAAGTGCACAGAAATGCAATTGTAGTATAAAGAGGTCGAATCCATAGAGAATCTGAAGTTTTCACAATAGATCCCTTTGTTTCGAATTAAGCTAAGTTAAACAAGAGATCAATTAAAAACAATGCAAGCTAGTAAATAAGATTTGTTGTTTCAGGAATTCAAATAGTGCAGATTTATTAATCAGTTAGGATCAAATTAAGTACCAGTTCTAGAACTCAAATCACAAATATAGAATTAACCAACTTATGCTGCGAGAATTCTCTACGTCTAAAGCCTAGGAAACCGAATTTCTTTGCGAGAGTTAAGATTCTAAACAAGCATTAAGTTCAATTTTGATTTGTTCACAAATTATCTAATCCAAATTCCTTTGGAATTATCTAATTTGCTTACTCTAGGTTTTATCAGATTTTAAACCACACCTTCATGTCAATTTAACAACCTAAGATCTAGATTCTAGGTGATTAGGCCGGAACTATCTTTAAGAACAACCTAGGTGAAGAACTAACCATGTTATGAATCCTAACCAATCAATCAATCTACAATTCCATGAAAACCCTAGTGAGAATCCCTGAACTTAACAAGAGATCTACTCAGCATATTAATTGAAATCAACGACATGAATTGAATAGGTATCATATAAAGCAATAAGGCTAAATAGAAACAGGGGTTCAAAATCTTCTCTCAAGTGTATAGAGTAAAATCAGATTTGGGTTATTTTGTAATTAATTAAAACTTCTTGGCAAAGTTACAGATTTTCAAAACTTGTTAATTTTCTCGTGTAGCTTCAGCATGTGGCCCATGTCGATCGACACCAATGGTCTTGTTTGGCACCAACTCCAGCTTCTAGCAATAATGTTCCAAAATGCTCCAGAACGTCCTAAAATTTCCAAATGTACGTAAACCTGTAAAAGACTCTAATAAGATTCTAAAGACTCGATTATGTATATATATCATGGCTTAAAAACATAAAAACCATGATATATCAACTCCCCCAGACTTAGCTTTTGCTTGCCCTCAAGTAAACGTAGAACTAAACTAGAGAAAGAAATTTGAAAACACTCAAACTCATTTTGTCATAGGAGTACCACACTCACATTCACCATAGTATGTCACTAGAAATTCTTACTTAACATGATTGAATTAACTACTGATGTAGGGTTGCAAACCCATAGACGAGTCAGGAAGACTGTTATTCATAGTACACATGCTATGGGTGAAGTTGATGCTAATGAGGTTAATCAACGAGAGCAGGGGAATGTGGCTGATGTACTTGGTTCTGACTTGGCTGAAGAGGAGGAAGAGGTTGAACAACCTGTAGCTGCAGGTATTAATGCAGAGGGAGATGCAGAGGTTAATGTGCAGCAATCCAGAGAAGAAGTTCAAACCCAGGAGTCAGAGAGAAAGAAAAGGAAAACAAGAGGACCAACTAGGATGAGTAAAGTTGCAAAATACCATGAGGACAAGGTAGAAGTTGAATTTACATGTAGGGGTTGGTTCAATTACACTATCTTCTTTCCTTGATTCCTCTTGTGAGGGAGCATGTATCAGTCCTACTTGAAAATTGGAGGAAAGCTGCCTGATCAGACTAGAGACACACTATGGGAAGAAATTCAGGTATTTTCATCTTACTAATGTTATTATATTTTTATCTCTTAAACATTAGAACTTATCTATTGTAGGGAAGGTTCAATTTATAAGAAGATTGGCAAAAAAACAATGTTTTTAAGCAGATAGGTTGTCTGTGGAGGGCTTCTAAATCTAGGCTTGTTACTCAAGTCCGAGGTACAAAGAGTAAAACAGAAAGACTTAAGCTAAAACCAAGCAACATCCAATCTGTGGTAGCTTGGAATAATTGGGTGAAGAGTAAAACTAGTTCTTTTTTAAGATTGTGTAGAATAAAAATATTTATCTTAAATTTTGTGTTTGGTTTTGGATGTTAGTCTTGATTCATGGAAATCTTTTTTAGGTGGAAAGTGATATGTACAGATCATTGAGGAAAGCTTAGATTCCACCCACAACCAGCCGGAGAGGCATGACTCGCCTAGCTCATGAAGAATGTAGTCCTTAACTTAGTTGGGAAAAAAAGGTAAGTTATTAAAACACTTGTTTTTGTGATGAAGCAAACATTATTGCTATTAACTTGGTCTTCTTGTTTCTGTTCTTCTTGTTAGAAGCAGAGTGATGATGGTTCTAACTCTGAGGCGAGTGATGTAAGCACAGAAGTTAGGTGTCAGCTACTTGATTGGTATTCACATGAAGATGTTATTGTCGGTGAAGGAGAATATTGCTCAATTGATCCAACGTACAAGATTGGCTGTATCCCACTACTTCCTAATGCGGCAGCTGTTATTGTAAAGAGTGTATCAAATGAAGCAGCTTATTTCTGGAGGCCTACTGAAAATGTTATCTCACTTGGCCAACCTGTAGGAGTCAAATTGCATGGCCAGCCAAGAAGATCATTCTGGACACCCCAGATGAAAATAAGACTGCAGATTCCTCGGTAATGATTTTAACTGGGTCTGTTTGTTTCATTACTTGTACAGCTTTCAATCTTAATCAGTATAAATATATGCACAACTGATTTCCTGTATCAATTCTTAGGCTGCAGATGAAGCTAAAGTCCACATTTTTGATTGGAATATGGAGGATGCCATAGTTGGTGAGGGTAGATTGCTTTCATCTGACCCAAAATAAATGATCAACAATATTCCTATTGGTCCGAATGCAGCAATTGTGACAGTTGAGAAGGTGTTTAGCAAAGACGTCTTTCTGTGGAGACCTAGTGCTGAAATCTTATTGAGTTCTTCAGAAAGTGAGAAAGAATCACAGAACACATCTTCACCTCTGGTAAATTTCTACACCTTATTGTGTGCTTTGAACTTTACATTATTAATGCATCTCTGCTGAATTATCTGGTGTTTCTTTGCTGTGTCTCCGATGTTGTTTGATGTTTGCTCTGATTGTACTCTGATGTTCTGCAAATTTTTTTTGATACAGAGTTTAAGTAACAGCAGTGGTAGCAACAACAAATCTGTTAAGAAGAAATACATCTTGTTCTATTGCAATGACTCTGGAACACAAGTTGCAGAGGGCAGAGTTAGTTCAACTAATCCATCAGATACAGTGCACTTTGTCCCCTTAGGTCCCCATGCAAGCAAGTTCTGGGTAGAAGTTGCAAAGGTTGGAGAAGCAAAAGTGTGGAGACCAAATTCAGAAGTTCAAATCATTGCTGATGCAATAGGTACTACTGTGGCTTGGCTTAATGATAAACTCATGTTTGTGTGATACTAATGATGTTATTTTCAGTTATGTTTTGCAGTATGGTCTGATACAAATGTTGTTATTTTGCAGTTATGTTTTGTTTTAAGTTGAAACTAATGTTGTGAAACATTGACATGATTCATGTATTGATGTGATTCTCTTTTTACATTTATATATTGACTTTCTAGACAATTACAAATTCAAATGAGAATTAGGTACAGGAAACCAAACTAAAATATATCGCATAATACAAGTACTATTTTAATTGAATATATTGCACAATCCAAGTGTTATTTTAATTGAACAAATTGCATAATACAAGTGCTATTGTAATATTACAAGTGACAATTCGAAAACGCTGTAAATATATGATTAATGACAAAATATTCACGTTATTATAGAATATAACATTGCATTTAACGTACACGCTATAATATCTAACGATACAATAGTACCACCAAAAACCGCTATGTGAAGTCCTCGACCTAGTATGACGGTCGATGATACAACACTTTCTACACCGCTATCGTATTGTTAGATAGTGTTATTCGTATGCTAAGTATACTCAATATTCTTGTAGTGAGAACTATTTTGGTGTCAAAACCACACCATTTTAGCGTAGTCTGCCAACGACCTGCTTTCAACGCACAATCTTGAAATGGAGTCTGATGTCTCACTACTTCTAAAAATCATACTCATTTGTTTCATCGTGGAGTCTTAAAACCACAATTGAAGGCATCAAATATATTATAGTAAAATTTACAGAGTAAAGGTCCCACAATGGGTGGAACCAATTTAAACCAAAAAAAAAAAGTTTCTTTAGTCGTCTGCTGTGGGACCCTGACTATTAATATGAACGTTTCCAGTATATCCTCCAACCGCTACACTGATTGGTATAAAATAGCGGTGAGATTAGATTATCCATATGCTAAACCCTCTGATTCCTCTTATGTCATGGCGCTGATTTCAATCTTTCTTCCCATGAAAAAAAAATCACTCCCTCTATTTTATACTATTATATGATGTTTTAGAGATTTTTGTTTGTTTCACATTAATTCATTTCTCAATTGGAAAAAAAATATTAATCCCTCTGTTTAACATTATATTATATGATGTTTTAGAGATATTTGTCTTTTCACATTAAGCTATTTCTTAAACTTTGTGCATTCACCTAAAACATCTTATATTATGAAAGAGAGGGAGTAGTTGGGATAGAATACCTAGTGAATACTTTGCATAATTCGGGAAAGCAAATGATTTCGATCTTTTCTGAATTGTAGTCAGCTGAATTATCTTAAAGTTGCGTGTTACATATTAATATACAAATTTAGAAAAAACAAACAAACAAAAAAACAAAACAAAGATTGTGTAGAGGAATTACAATGAAAACCTTAATAAAAGCATCTTAACATGCAGAACAAGGATTTGAAATTATGCATGTCAGTTTTTTTTTTTGGATTTAATGTTAAGATATATTCTATAAAAGCGAAAATAAAGATACATGTTAAGATAGATGTTAAGATACATGTAAGTTGATAATGAAAATTTGATAGGATTATAAAATAAATATTTTTTTGTGAACCTCTATGTAAAGAATAATGTTTGGTTAATCAATTATCATAAATTACTTATTCTAATATATATATATGTCTATGGTTTGTAAATGTCTATGTAAAAATAAACGAATTTTTGTTTTAGACTATGTGAGGTTTTGCTGCAAAGATTGTTGTTTTCCACTACAAAAAACATCTCGATTTTTAATTCATCTAAATTTAAGTTTAGATTTAAGCAATTTGGGGATAAACTAAAATTAGGGTTCATCTCCACCTAATGTTATATGTACTATTTTACTGGAGAATCCTCTCTCAATGGAGAGACTCTACAAAAAATCATGAAAGACTGTAAGACACATGTGTCTTTCTAATTGGTTCATTTTCAATACTATTTAAAATCTGTTTATATAATAAATCATTTAATACAAATAGTAATATAATATTTGTGAGAAGACTCAAACGTCTTCTCTTCTTTGCAATCCACATCAGCTCTTTTATTCTACCTCAGTAGTCAACGGTGTCTTTTTATCCAGCTCAGACTTCTTCTTCTTACAAATATAAGTTTTGATGGGCTTATCATTATCCCTTCTGGTTTCCTCGAACCCGTTAATGTCCTTGGCCTCCTCCGATGAGTGGTACTGAAGAAATGAATCACTCCAATCGCTAACCTGTGTGGCTTCACATGCTACCTTCCCAAGGAGATTTCTTTCCACGATTAGTGCCTCTAGACCGACATCTTCCCATCTCGCGAATGATCCTTTTACTTTCTCCCCTATTTCTCCCCGCATGATATTCTTAAATTTGCGCACAAAGGTTTGATAACTCATGTCAGCCTCCCTAAAGGCACTTAGAAGTCCAAATTCATGAATGTATTCCTTAACGGATTCCTGGGGTCCTTTCATAATCTCACTGAACCTTTCTTCCCAAGCTGCCATTATGTTGAGCATCGGGAGCATAATGGTGATTCTCCATGCTGGTTTGCTCTAGCCTATTTTCCCACGTCTCTCCAACATCTTGTGCTGCGATTCTTGCAACTCCCTTATCGACTTTGGCCCTTTGAGGTAGATTGCTGTCTCTCCCTCCCCCGCGACACTCCAGGTCACATTCAGATCCTCATTACCGCTGGACTGAACTTGCTTTCCATGTCTCTGTCCGGAACTTGCTGTAGACTGTGGTGTCCCCCTCCCCCGCGACACTAATTTCGGCAAGTATTCATAGACCTCGCTACTGTCAGACTCTATTTGGTTTTTAGACTGCCGTCTCCCCCTTTTCCTTCCCCCGCGACTCTCCTTTGGGGAAGTATTCAGATACCGGGCTACCATCAGACTCTTCTTGCTTTCCCAGTCTCTGTACGTATCTCATTTTCGGTGGCATGTGCACTGTATTACTTTTGCTTTACTATACCAACAGAAGAAAACGATAAAAATGGAGAATGCAGATAAAAAGGAATGAGTAAATAGTTTATTAGGTTTACCCACCATTAATACAAAATCAAATGTTGCTGGAGTAACAATGATACACAATTTCCAATGAATCTCACATCTCTAGTGTGTGATCCTTAGTCTCCGTTGATCGATACCCTTTGTAATACAAAGTACATAGAGCTTATTTGATAGACGCGATGTAAAAACCTAGTTATCACCCAACGCCTTCAATCTCTGTTGTCTTCAGTTCCCCGTCATCTCTGGTCACTTCTTCTTCTCTCTCTTTCTCTCTTTTTGTTCTCGTCTCCTTCCCCTTTCTCTGTGCATTGCTTTGCTAACTGACATTATTGCTCTCTGGTCTTAGCTCATCGCTAGGCCTGGGATAATTAACCAAACCAAAATTTCTGAACCGAGTCGAACAAGAGTTTTCATTTTTGGTTTGGTTTCGGTTCTCTTGACTAAACCGATCGGTAAGTTTCTGATTGGGGTTCGGTTACCCGATAATTATGGCTCAGTTAGGGTCGAACCGATCGGTTTCTCGGTTGATTTTGTTTTCTGAGCAATACATCAGATTTCTTTTAAACATGGTGGCTATAATGTTTTCTGAAACTCTTAGAGCATCATTATTGGAGAAACTCATTTTGGTTTCTCAACTAATATTTAATTATAATTTTGAAGTTAAAAAACTCTGTTAAGAAACTTCTGGTTTTGCTGCTTTATTGGTAGAAACCTATTAGGGGTTCTTAAAAAAAAAAATTTTTAACTTTTTTTGTTTATTTTAAATAGTTTTTTTTAATTAAACATAGTTGACATAAAAACATAACATTTTAAATATAGATTTTGAAAAAAATACAAAAGAACGCTCAATTTGGGTTTCTTTCTGATCTTGTCTATGAATTATTTTTTGTTCACCCACCGAACGATTCCAATTCATTAATATGTAAAAAAAATTTAGAATTTTAAAGTTGAAGTTAAGAAATAGTTTTAAAAAAAAATTTTAACCTTTTTTTAAATTAATGTTAAGAAAAAGTAAAAAAAAAAGCAGGTAAAAAAAATCTGGGAAAAAATACCAGCAAAAAAAAAATCTGGCGAATTAGGGGTTGATACGTGGTTAAAAACAGTGTAAGAACCCCCTTAAAAACCGGTTCTTAAAGTTCTTATATAAGAACCGGTTCTTACACTGTTCACAATTATTCTATTTTTTTAATTTCTTTTTGGGTTAAGAAACCCTTAAAAACCCTGCAATAATGATGCTCTTAGGGCTTTGAGAGGTTGTAGATGATGATTTTAATTAAACGGTGCGTTTGGTCCATTTTTCTTTTGTTTTAAGGATTTGGGTCAATTAAATGTCAAGACCACTAAATAATTAAATATATGATTAATTATATGGTGTTAAATGTTGTGGAAAATTTACAACACCAAAACGCAAATGGTATAGTTCGCTTTTGCATTTAAATCTCATAATTAAAAATTATTAACGTTGTTAGTGGCTCTATGATAAAACATATATATTTAGAACTCAAAACTTCACAATTAAGCTAACCGCCTCTTCTCTAATTGTTTAGTGACTTTTCGTTTTACTCAGTCTCAGAGGGTTTTAGACACTGAAGCAAGAAGATTGAACCTTAATCGATCGTTTCTCTTCCTCTTCATCGTGAGTTTCTCTCGGCTTCATGTTCAGTGAATTGTTTTTATTTTATTTTTATTTTTGCTATCTATTGTTCACAATTGTTACTGTGTTGTTTTCAACGCTCTATATAGTTGCTAGTTTTTCTTCATTTCTCTTCGTCTTTGCGTATTGTTTCGTTTACATTTCGCATTTGTTCTGATATTTTCGTGTTCAGTTTTATGAGATAAGACTTATTCATTCTTTGTGCTTAGATTTGGTAATGTAGTTGTCTAGTACAAATTTTACTCTGAAACCTCTGTACTTTGGGTTCAATCATGTCTAAAAATTGATTTTGCACTTATTTAAACAGGTTTGTATTTTGATTCTACACACAATAATGGTTAGAATTTAAGTCTTTAAAATTTTCACTTTTCGCCATTGTTTATTTATTTGGCCCAAATGTAATGTGTCGCACACTTTGTACCGTATATTCACTTTTTACCATACGATTCATGTTATGTGTATGCCATTTTGCTTGGAATTTAATGCTTAAAATTGAGTATAAACTTCATAACTTTTATAAAATGGTTACTAAGAGGTTGATTTTTGTGAACGTTTTATGTATACAGGAAGATGATTAAAAAGACATCACCTTCTGATATGCAGCTAATGATATCTGATTTTAGAGATTTCCACATGGATGTTACACTCAAACTAATGTTAAAAGTGAGATTTGTGGTGATGTTGTTACAGTCACAAAAAGGAAAGGAATGAATATTATTGGTTCTAAAAGTGTTGTTGGTGTTGCTGATCACAAATACCATAGGCCTCAGGATGTCAAATCGTTTGATTTGGTTATGAAGAGAGCTGGCTTCAATATGGCAGTTAATGGTAATGTTGGGAGTGGAAGATGTGATCTAGTTAAGAGAAAGTTTCCTTTACCTTGTCGAAGTAAAGTGAAACCTCTAAGCTTAGAGGAATCTAAGAAACTATTTGCTTCTCAGAGCAGAGGAAGACATCTTTCAAGTAACATTTAGAAGAAGCCTTTGGTAGCCAAAGTTGTGAAGAAGAACAAATAGAGTAAGGCAACTGCATTAAGACTAAGAACAAGTGCTTATAAAGTGGCTCAACACAGAGATGTCGAAAGACGGTCAAATCAACTTGCCCTTGTCTCGGATATTCAACCAAACTGGATTACCAAAGTTCTTAGCCAACGTGAGAAAGTTAACAAGGCGTTGCAGCTTTTCAAACTCGTGCTAAAAGAGCAGGATCGTGATAAGGCGATTGGATAAAAGACTGCCAGGACATATTTGGATGCTCGGACTGTTCTTATTGAAATGGCGGAACAAGTGAACAAGCACAAGTTGATTGGACTAGTCCCTGGAATCAAGGTTTGGAAATAAATTTCAATACAAAGTAGAACTCGAGATAATCGGTCTTCACTTCGCATCATTTGATTATGTAACATCCGTAACCCATTAATTGGAGGTTTTAATTAGAGACTTAAAAGTTTGGGGACTAGATTGATTAAATCAATTGTGGTCGGTGGGTTTAATTGATAGTTTAAAGAGTTGTTGGGCTGAATTGGAAAGAATGAAAAGTTGAAGGACTTATAGGAAATTTTGGAGAATAAAACCCTAAGCTTATTTAAATCCTAAAATTTGCAGAAACCCTAGTTATTTCTCATAATTTTCGTGGCCACCTTCAAGGAGAGAAAGAGAGAGGCTGAGTGTGGCTGAAAGAGAAGAAGGAAATGTTGCACATGAAGGAGATGCAAACATATCCGACATGTCGTGGTAGAACAAAGGTTCGACCTAGCAAATCGTTTTCAATGGTAAGGAAATTTTGTGGCGTTGTAGTTAACCCTTATATCTAGAGGTAACACTTTGCGGATGTTGATTTGGAATAATATTCTGAAAGTTATTCGCATTATTCTGAGGTGCTCTGTTTCAGACGCGATATGGACCAATGTGGATTCAAAGAGGCATCGCGAGTTTATTTTTGGTCGGATTATCACGAAACTTTGGGCGTGGCTTCAGGACATCTAGGGGTTGATTTTCAAAGGTGCGATTAGAATGTGGACGGTTAGATTTCGATTTGTGATCTCATCTTTGAGGCTGATCGTTTCTGTTATTTTTCCAATTTAGGTTGAAGGTTGTTTTGTTGTTGTGGTTGGCTGTAGGGTGAGGAAGAGAGGTTGTGGTTGTATTGCTATGAAATTTAAGAAATCCTAGAAATTCCTGGATAGGAAGGTTTCCTAAAAAGGAAAGTTTCTTAAAAAAAAAAGTACCATCAAGGAAATCGTTGTGAGCAAAGTTGAGTGCATGTGTGTTAGACTGTGGTTAGTCTGAGGACTTGGAGTGGTCCTCATTTCTGTAGTTCTTGTTGTTGGTCCATTAAGAGTGATGAATGTTTATTTTTGCTATTTATGGCATGTGTTGCTTGTTGATATGATTGTGTTCATTGATTGCTGGCATTTGTGAATGTTAGCTTTTGGTGTAGTTGTTGCCTCATTCAGTATCTTTTATACTGAGGCATCTCGTTATGTGATGCAGTTAAGGACTGAGTCTTGTTGGAGCTCGTGGAACCAAGACTATGGAATGGATGACATGACCAGGGTTTTTTTTGCTGTTATTTATTATTTAATTATTTTTTTATTGGATGGATTATTTAGTATTCGCTTCCGCTAGATTGTTAGTCTAATTTGATTGGTGTTTTGGAATAAATAAAGTATATTTTATTTATTC
>CM051393.1:8473118-8598118 GCA_028015245.1 Cardamine occulta
AGTTAAGTTGTTAGGAAAAATTTTATAATACTCGTTTTGCATGGTTTGTTGTGATTTTAACCGGTCTCGGTTTAGTAGTTTTTGGGACGGGGTGTTTCAATTTGGTATCAGAGCGGAGTTGTTTCTAGGACATTCTGGCTCGTTAGGACTGTTAGCTAGTTGTAGCTATGTTCTGAGTTTCAGGGTCATGTCATCTCTCAGCCGGTAATTGGTTCGACGGTAAGACTCGTTTTGTTCTTATGCTAATTTTTGGGGTACATTAGTATAAAGTTGTGTTCCAGGTGGTTAACCCAGGAAAGTTTGTAGTTAGACATTTGGGGTGGATTTGCTAGTGGAGCAAGCAGAGCTAAGAGAGGTCTCAGAGGTTGTGGCGGCAAAGTTGGCCGAGGTGGCAGAGTACGCAAGGGCGGTGGAGCTGCTGAGTTTGTTGGGCAGAGCATTGCAGTGTGCATACAGGGGTTGAGTTCACAGAGGGTGACGGTCAGCCAGAGCATGTGGTCGGACATGATGTTATGCCGGCGCAAGGTGAGGCTCAGGTAGGATGGACCACATCTCGAAGGGAGCTGTGTAGGGGATCATTAGCCCAATATTTGGGAGTGAATACCAGTTGTGGTAACATTTCTGGCTCCAGTGGCATCACATGAGTTGTCTGCTTGGTGGGGAGGTGTTGTTCCGGGGTGGCAGAAGGTATGGTGGAGAGTTGTATAAACACTTATTGTGGGATTTAGCAGTATAGCGTGGTAAATCCTTGAGGTAGATCATGTTGTATAAGTACGGTAGATCCAGGTGGAGATCTTGTCAGTGGTCAGGTGTTGATCTTATGGTAGACATCATTTGGGGTTAATCCAGGGCAGCATAACGAATCCCTATCGATGAGGCGATCAAGGACCGAGCTGTGTTGGTGAGTTCGACGTTTAATCGTATGACTTGGACTAACGAGCTGCAATTTCTGACGCGACCGAGTGGGTTGTAGCTGGAAGCATACCGATAGGGTGGTTTAGATGAGGGGCCATGAAAGGAAAAATGGTGTGAATCAGTGAGGCCGATAAATTCGTTAAGATGTTGCAGGGAACTGGAGAAATTTTGGAGAAGCTTCAGGAGTGTTCGAGGAGTCTCTGGATTAGCAAAGTTTCCTGAAAAGGAAAGGTACCCAAAAAAAGAAGTTTCTTGAAAAGAAAAATTTCCCGAAAATAGAAGTTTCCTAAAGAGGAAAGTTTTCCAAAATAGTAAGTTTCTATAAATAAAATACTGCCATGAATAGAAGGTTTTCAAAAGTGGTAGATTACCTAAAAGAAAGAGATCATGAGATGATCTTGACTGATATGCAGAAGAATCACGCTAAGTTCTAGTAGCGAATCCAATCGTCGAGGTGCCAGCTAGAAGCTATAATGGTAGCATAGTGCGTTGCTTAAGCAGATAGCGGTTGCTCAAGTGCGAAATGAGTAGTCATTCAAATTTTACAAGTTGGAGCTTAGTCGGCATTTCAGAAGCGAGATTCCATGGTAGTTGGAGCTTCATCTTGTATGTCTATTGGTGGTAATAGACAGGGCGAGTGATATTGATTACTCAGTGGTGGGTAAACAATAGCACGGTGGATCCATCGGAAAGATAGACGGAAATGGTTTACTTGGGAGACAGTGAACCATAATACAAACTGTCTAGGGGATATAGATAGGTAAGACGGCTTCGAGTTATTATCAGCGGATGATAGATGGCGTGTTAATATATCTATCAGGTGTAGGTAGATATTGTTACATCGTAGGGTTATCATGTGTTGATAGTCGGTCTTGAGTGTTGTCCATGAGAGCGATAGACATTCGTATGCAGAGTTATTCATCGATAAGCGGCGAACGCCAGTAAGCTATTCGATGAGATCGCTGCTAGTGTATTAGTGGGCCATAGTCCAAAACATTTATAGTGCTAGATGCGAGTACATTGTTAGTGCGGTAGGTCTTTCCAGGTGGGGTTCACCATGAGGCTTAGAGCATTCTGGGTTGTATGGTGAGTGTTGGGAGGTGTTTCATGTATAAGCATCAGAGTGTTCTGCAGATAGATTATGTAACATCCGTAACCCATTAATTGGAGGTTTAAATTAGAGTCTTAGAAGTTTGGGGACTAGATTGACTAAATCAATTGTGGTCGACGGGTTTAATTGATAGTTTAAAGAGTTGTGGGGCTGAATTGGAAAGACTGAAAATTTGAAGGACTTATAGAAAATTTTGGAGTATAAAACCCTAAGCTTATTGAAACCCTAAAATTTGCAGAAACCCTAGTTATTTCTCATAATTTTCGTGGCCACCTTCAAAGAGAGAAAGAGAGAGGCTGAGTGTGGCTGAAAGAGAAGAAGGAAAGGTTGCACATGAAGGAGATGCAGATATATCCGACATGTCGTGGTAGAACGAAGGTTCGACCTAGCAAATCGTTTTCAATGGTAAGGAAATTTTGTGGCGTTGTAGTTAACCCTTATATCTAGAGGTACCACTTTTCGGATGTTGATTTGGAATAATATTCTGAAATTTATTCGCATTATTGTGAGGTGCCCTGTTTCAAACGCGATCTGGACCAACGCGGATTCAAAGAGGCATCGGGAGTTTATCTTTGGTCGGATCATCACGAAACTTTGGGCGTAGCTTCAGGACAGCTAGGGGTTGATTTTCAACGGTGCGATTGGAATGTGGACGGTTAGATTACGATTCGTGATCCTATCTTTGAGGCTGATCGTTTCTGTTATTTTTCCAGTTTAGGTTGAAGGTTGTTTTGTTGTTGTGGTTGGCTGTAGGGTGAGGAAGGGAGGTTGTGGTTGTATTGCTATGAAATTTAAGAAATCCTAGAAATTCTTGGATAGGAAGGTTTCCTAAAAAGGAAAGTTTCTTAAAAAAGAAAGTACCATCAAGGAAATCGTTGTGAGCAAAGGTGAGTGTTTGTGTGTTAGACTGTTGTTAGTCTGAGGACTTGGAGTGGTCCTCATTTCCGTAGTTTTTGTTGTTGGTCTATTAAGAGTGATGAATGTTTATTGTTGCTATTTATGGCATGTGTTTCTTGTTGATATGATTGCGTTCATTGATTGTTGGCATTTGTGAATGTTAGCTTTTGGTGTAGTTGTTGCCTCATTTAATATCTTTTATACTGAGGCATCTCGTTATGTGATGCAGGTAAGGATTGAGTCTTCTTGGAGCTCGTGGGACCAAGACTGTGGAGTGGATGACATGACCATGGTCCTTTTTGCTGTTATTTATTATTTAATTATTTTTATTATTGGATGGATTATTTAGTATTCGCGTCCGCTAGGTTGTTAGTCTGATTTGATTGGTGTTTTGGAATAAATAAAGTAGATTTTATTTATTCAGTTAAGTTATTAGGAAAAATTTTAAAATACTCGTTTTGCATGGTTTGTTATGATTTTAACCGGTTCCAGTTTAGCAGTTTCCCGGACGGGGTGTTTCAATTTGGTATCAGAGCGGAGTTGTTTATAGGACATTCTGGCTCGTTAGGACTGTTAGCTAGTTGTAGCTATGTTCTGAGTTTCAGGGTCATGTCATTTCTCAGCCGGTAATTGGTTCTACAGTAAGACTCGTTTTGTTGTTATGCTAATTTTTGGGGTACATTAGTATAAAGTTGTGTTGCAGGTGGTTAACTCAGGAAAGTTTGTAGTTAGACATTTGGGGTGGATTTGCTAGTGGAGCAAGCAGAGCTAAGTGAGGTCTCAGAGGTTGTGGCGGCAAAGTTGGCCGAGGTGGCAGAGTACGCAAGGGCGGTGGAGCTGCTGAGTTTGTGGGGCAGAGCATTGCAGTGAGCATACAGGGGTTGAGTTCACAGAGGGTGACGGTCAGCCAGAGGATGTGGTCGGACATGATGTTATGCCGGCGCAAGGTGAGGCTCGGGTAGGATTGACCAGATCTCGAAGGGAGCTGTGTAGGGGATCATTAGCCCAATATTTGGGAGTGGATACCAGTTGTGGTACCATTTTTGGCTCCAGTGGCATCACATGAGTTGTCTGCTTGGTGGAGAGGTGTTGTTCCGGGGTGCCAGAAGGTATGATGGAGAGTTGTATAAACACTTATTGTGGGATTTAGCAGTATAGCGTGGTAAATCCTTGAGGTATATCATGTTGTATAAGTACGGTAGATCCAGGTGGAGATCTTGTCAGTGGTCAGGTGTTGATCTTATGGTAGACATCATTTGGGGTTGATCCAGGGCAGCATAACGAATCCCTATCGATGAGGCGATCAAGGACCGAGCTGTGTTGGTGAGTTCGACGTTTAATCGTATGACTTGGACTAACGAGCTGTAGTTTTCTGACCCGACCGAGTGGGTTGTAGCTGGAAGCATACCGATAGGGTGGTTTAGATGAGGGGCCATGAAAGGCAAAATGGTGTGAATCAATGAGGCCGATAAATTCGTTAAGATGTTGCAGGGAACTTGAGAAATTTTGGAGAAGCTTCAGGAGTGTTCGAGGAGTCTCTGGATTAGCAGAGTTTCCTGAAAAGGAAAGTTACCAAAAAAAAAAGTTTCTTGAAAAGAAAAATTTCCCGAAAATAGAAGTTTCCTAAAGAGGAAAGTTTTCCAAAATAGTAAGTTTCTATAAATGAAAAACTGCCATGAATAGAAGGTTTTCAAAACTGGTAGATTACCTAAAAGAAAGAGATCATGAGATGATCTTGACTGATATGCAGAAGAATCACGCTAAGTTCTCGTAGCGAATCCAATCGTCGAGGTGCCAGCTAGAAGCTATAATGGTAGCGTAGTGCGTTGCTTAAGCAGATAGCGGTTGCTCAAGTGCAAAATGAGTAGTCATTCAAATTTTACAAGTTGGAGCTTAGTCGGCATTTCAGAAGCGAGATTCCATGGTAGTTGGAGCTTCATCTTGTATGTCTATTGGTGGTAATAGACAGGGCGAGTGATATTGATTACTCAGTGGTGGGTAAACAATAGCACGGTGGATCCATCGGAAAGAGAGACGGAAATGGTTTACTTGGGAGACAGTGAACCATAATACAAACTGTCTAGGGGATATAGATAGGTAAGACGACTTCGAGTTATTATCACCGGATGATAGATGGCGTGTTAATATATCTATCAGGTGTAGGTAGATATTGTTATATCGTAGGGTTATCATGTGTTGATAGTCGGTGCTGAGTGTTGTCCGTGAGAGACTGATAGACATTCGTGCGTTGTGAGTTATTCACTGGGATAGGCGGCGCAATAACGCGCGGTAAGCTATTCGATGGGATGGGCGGTGCGATAGACGGTACGGGAGAGATCGCTGCTAGTGTATTAGTGGGCCATAGTCCAAAACATTTATTGTGCTAGATGCGAGTACATTGTTAGTGCGGTAGGTCTTTCCAGGTGGGGTTCACCATGAGGCTTAGAGCATTCTGGGTTGTATGGTGAGTGTTGGGAGGTGTTTCATGTATAAGCATCAGAGTGTTCTGCAGATAGATTATGTAACATCCGTAACCCATTAATTGGAGGTTTTAATTAGAGACTTAGAAGTTTGGAGACTAGATTGATTAAATCAATTGTGGTCGGCGGGTTTAATTGATAGTTTAAAGAGTTGTGGGGCTGAATTGGAAAGACTGAAAATTTGAAGGACTTATAGAAACTTTTGGAGAATAAAACCCTAAACTTATTTAAACCCTAAAATTTGCAGAAACCCTAGTTATTTCTCATAATTTTCGTGGCCACCTTCAAGGAGAGAGAGAGAGAAGCTGAGTGTGGCTGAAAGAGAAAAAGGAAAGGTTGCACATGAAGGAGATGCAGATATATCCGACATGTCGTGGTAGAACGAAGGTCGACCTAGCAACTCATTTTCAATGGTAAGGAAATTTTGTGGCGTTTTAGTTAACCCTTATATCTAGAGGTACCACTTTGCGGATGTTGATTTGGAATAATATTCTGAAATTTATTCGCATTATTGTGAGGTGCCCTGTTTCAAACGCGATCTGGACCAACGCGGATTCAAAGAGGCATCGGGAGTTTATCTTTGGTCGGATCATCACGAAACTTTGGGCGTGGCTTCAGGACAGCTAGGGGTTGATTTTCAACGGTGCGATTGGAATGTGGACGGTTAGATTACGATCCGTGATCCCATCTTTAAGGCTGATCGTTTCTGTTATTTTTCCAGTTTAGGTTGAAGGTTGTTTTGTTGTTGTGGTTGGCTGTAGGGTGAGGAAGGGAGGTTGTGGTTGTATTGCTATGAAATTTAAGAAATCCTAGAAATTCCTGGATAGGAAGGTTTCCTAAAAAGGAAAATTTCTTAAAAAAGAAAGTACCATCAAGGAAATCGTTGTGAGCAAAGGTGAGTGTTTGTGTGTTAGACTGTGGTTAGTCTGAGGACTTGGAGTGGTCCTCATTTCCGTAGTTCTTGTTGTTGGTCTATTAAGAATGATGAATGTTTATTGTTGCTATTTATGGCATGTGTTGCTTGTTGATATGATTGCGTTCATTGATTGTTGGCATTTGTGAATGTTAGCTTTCGGTGTAGTGTTTGCCTCATTTAGTATCTTTTATACTGAGGCATCTCGTTATGTGATGCAGGTAAGGACTGAGTCTTGTTGGAGCTCGTGGGACCAAGACTGTGGAGTGGACGACATGACCAGGGTCCTTTTTGCTGTTATTTATTATTTAATTATTTTTTTTATTGGATGGATTATTTAGTATTCGCGTCCGCTAGGTTGTTAGTCTGATTTGATTGGTGTTTTGGAATAAATAAAGTAGATTTTATTTATTCAGTTAAGTTATTAGGAAAAATTTTAAAATACTCGTTTTGCATGGTTTGTTATGATTTTAACCGGTTCCGGTTTAGTAGTTTCCCGGACGGGGTGTTTCAATTTGGTATCAGAGCGGAGTTGTTTATAGGACATTCTGGCTCGTTAGGACTGTTAGCTAGTTGTAGCTATGTTCTGAGTTTCAGGGCCATGTCATCTCTCAGCCGGTAATTGGTTCTACAGTAAGACTCGTTTTGTTGTTATGCTAATTTTTGGGGTACATTAGTATAAAGTTGTGTTGCAGGTGGTTAACCCAGGAAAGTTTGTAGTTAGATATTTGGGGTGGATTTCCTAGTGGAGTAAGCAGAGCTAAGAGAGGTCTCAGAAGTTGTGGCGGCAAAGTTGGCCGAGGTGGCAGAGTACGCAAGGGCGGTGGAGCTGCTGTGTTTGTGGGGCAGAGCATTGCAGTGAGCAAACAGGGGTTGAGTTCACAGAGGATGACGGTCAGCCAGAGGATGTGGTCGGACATGATGTTATGCCGGTGCAAGGTGAGGCTCAGGTAGGATGGACCAGATCTCGAAGGGAGCTGTGTAGGGGATCATTAGCCCAATATTTGGGAGTGGATACCAGTTGTGGTACCATTTTTGGCTCCAGTGGCATCACATGAGTTGTCTGCTTGGTGGGGAGGTGTTGTTCTGGGGTGGCAGAAGGTATGGTGGAGGGTTGTATAAACACTTATTGTGGGATTTAGCAGTATAGCGTGGTAAATCCTTGAGGTAGATCATGTTGTATAAGTACGGTAGATCCAGGTGGAGATCTTGTCAGTGGTCAGGTGTTGATCTTATGGTAGACATCATTTGGGGTTGATCCAGGGCAGCATAACGAATCCCTATCGATGAGGCGATCAAGGACCGAGCTGTGTTGGTGAGTTCGACGTTTAATCGTATGACTTGGACTAACGAGCTGTAGTTTCTGACGCGACTGAGTGGGTTGTAGCTGGAAGCATACCGATAGGGTGGTTTAGATGAGGGGCCGTGAAAGGCAAAATGGTGTGAATCAGTGAGGCCGATAAATTCGTTAAGATGTTGCAGGGAACTGGAGAAATTTTGGAGAAGCTTCAGGAGTGTTCGAGGAGTCTCTGGATTAGCAGAGTTTCCTGAAAAGGAAAGTTACCCAAAAAAAGAAGTTTCTTGAAAAGGAAAATTTCCCGAAAATAGAAGATTCCTAAAGTGGAAAGTTTTCCAAAATAGTAAGTTTCTATAAATGAAAAACTGCCATGAACAGAAGGTTTTCAAAAGTGGTAGATTACCTAAAAGAAAGAGATCATGAGATGATCTTGAGTGATATGCAGAAGAATCACGCTAAGTTCTAGTAGCGAATCCAATCGTCGAGGTGCCAGCTAGGAGCTATAATGGTAGCGTAGTGCGTTGCTTAAGCAGATAGCAGTTGCTCAAGTGCGAAATGAGCAGTCATTCAAGTTTTCCAAGTTGGAGCTTAGTCGGCATTTCAGAAGCGATACTCCATGGTAGTTGGAGCTTCATCTTTTATGTCTATTGGTGGTAATAGACAGGGCGAGTGATATTGATTACTCAGTGGTGGGTAAACAATAGCACGGTGGATCCATCAGAAAGATAGATGGAAATGGTTTACTTGGGAGACAGTGAACCATAATACAAACTGTCTAGGGAATATAGATAGGTAAGACGGCTTCGAGTTATTATCAGCGGATGATAGATGGCGTGTTAATATATCTATCAGGTGTAGGTAGATATTGTTACATCGTAGGGTTATCATGTGTTGATAGTCGGTGCTGAGTGTTGTCCGTGAGAGACTGATAGACATTCGTGCGTTGTGAGTTATTCACTGGGATAGGCGGCGCAGTAACGCGCGGTAAGCTATTCGATGGGATGGGCGGTGCGATAGACGGTACGGGAGAGATCGCTGCTAGTGTATTAGTGGGCCATAGTCCAAAACATTTATTGTGCTAGATGCGAGTACATTGTTAATGCGGTAGGTCTTTCCAGGTGGGGTTCACCATGAGGCTTAGAGCATTCTGGGTTGTATGGTGAGTGTTGGGAGGTGTTTCATGTATAAGCATCAGAGTGTTCTGCAGATAGATTATGTAACATTCGTAACCCATTAATTGGAGGTTTTAATTAGAGACTTAGAAGTTTGGAGACTAGATTGATTAAATCAATTGTGGTCGGCGGGTTTAATTGATAGTTTAAAGAGTTGTGGGGCTGAATTGGAAAGACTGAAAATTTGAAGGACTTATAGAAAATTTTGGAGAATAAAACCCTAAGCTTATTTAAACCCTAAAATTTGCATAAACCCTAGTTATTTCTCATAATTTTCGTGGCCACTTTCAAGGAGAGAAAGAGAGAGGCTGAGTGTGGCTGAAAGAGAAAAAGGAAAGGTTGCACATGAAGGAGATGCAGATATATCCGACATGTCGTGGTAGAACGAAGGTTCGACCTAGCAAATCGTTTTTAATGGTAAGGAAATTTTGTGGCGTTGTAGTTAACCCTTATATCTAGAGGTACCACTTTGCGGATGTTGATTTTAAATAATATTCTGAAATTTATTCGCATTATTGTGAGGTGCCCTGTTTCAAACATGATCTGGACCAACGTGGATTCAAAGAGGCATCGCGAGTTTATCTATGGTCGGATTATCACGAAACTTTGGGCGTGGCTTCAGGACAGCTAGGGGTTGATTTTCAACGGTGCGATTGGAATGTGGACGGTTAGATTACGATTCGTGATCCCATCTTTGAGGCTGATCGTTTCTGTTATTTTTTCAGTTTAGGTTGAAGGTTGTTTTGTTGTTGTGGTTGGCTGTAGGGTGAGGAAGGGAGGTTGTGGTTGTATTGCTATGAAATTTAAGAAATCCTAGAAATTGTTGGATAGGAAGGTTTCCTAAAAAGGAAAGTTTCTTAAAAAAGAAAGCACCATCAAGGAAATCGTTGTGAGCAAAGGTGAGTGCTTGTGTGTTAGACGGTGGTTAGTCTGAGGACTTGGAGTGGTCCTCATTTCCGTCGTTCTTGTTGTTGGTCCATTAAGAGTGATGAATGTTTATTGTTGCTATTTATGGCATGTGTTGCTTGTTGATATGATTGCGTTCATTGATTGCTGGCATTTGTGAATGTTAGCTTTTGGTGTAGTTGTTGCCTCATTTAGTATCTTTTATATTGAGGCATCTCGTTATGTGATGCAGGTAAGGAGTGAGTCTTGTTGGAGCTCGTGGGACCAAGACTATGGAGTGGATGACATGACCAGGGTCCTTTTTGCTGTTATTTATTATTTAATTATTTTTTTTATTGGATGGATTATTTAGTATTCGCGTCCGCTAGGTTGTTAGTCTGATTTGATTGGTGTTTTGGAATAAATAAAGTAGATTTTATTTATTCAGTTAAGTTATTAGGAAAAATTTTAAAATACTCGTTTTGCATGGTTTGTTGTGATTTTAACCGGTCCCGGTTTAGTAGTTTCCTGGACGGGGTGTTTCAGATTACATGAATAAAAGAAACTTGATACTAGCAACGAGTATTATTTCATCGAATGGTAATGGTTACGAAGACAGATTTGAAGATGATATGCTAATTTACACAGGGGAAGGGGGGTAACGTGATGAGCAAGGATCCAAAATTAGTCAAAGATCAGAAGTTGGTTAAGGGTAATTTGGCTCTGTATAATAGCATGAGGAAAAAGACGCCAGTGAGAGTAATTCGTGGCGAGAAATGGGGCCAGAGAGAAAAGATTTATGTGTATGATGGCTTGTACTTGGTTCAGGAACTTTGGAAAGAGAAGGGACCTCAGGATAATCTCTTGTTCAAGTTTAAGCTGTGCAGAGTTCTTGATCAACCGCATCTGTTAGTGGAAGACTTTTAAACTTCTATGAGTTTTTGGAAAGAGAAGGGACCTCCGGATAATATTTTTTTGTCTTTTGTGCTATGTATGTCTTAGTCAGGGCCTGTGATATTAAGCTAACAATAATTGTGGTAGTATGCTAAGGATCTTTGGTTCGTAATAGTTTTTTTTTTCCTTTTTTTTGAAAAGTGGGTATAAGCTAAACTTCTCTCAATCTTGTAATATTTAGTAACTTATGTGAAATATACCGTAGTTGTCCGTTATTAACTTTTCAATGTATTTGGCGGGTGTGAGAAATTGTAAAATACTCACTTGTTTCTTAAAGAATGTTATTCCGACATTATTCACACATATTATGAAATTTGGTATATTTTTTCTATAATACCCTTTATAAATAAGTTCAACAATTTTCTCTTCAAATTAATAAACTAAGATAAAAGGGGGAAAATTGAGATTTAGTTTAAAAATATTAATTGAAAAAGGCAAAACTAATTAGAATGGTCCATTTCGCGATGTTGGATTTAGAGAAGGGACCACAATTGAATAATTTTAAAATGCCAGTGCTACCAATCTATTTCTATTATTCTGTTATCCTTATATATATTTAACTTAAAAATTTTTACTATTATGCCCTTACAAGTTATAATTTCTTATAAATATAAAAAAGAGCGGTTCAGGTATAGAAGCCTAAACACAGATGTTGGGCAGATGTATAGATAAAGCAAGGTGCAATGCAGATCTTGCGCAGACTGGGTTCACATGGTCATAAGAGTAGCGTTGTAGTGCACTAAGAAGGCAGGTGCAATGCAGATCTTGCGCAAACAAAGTTCACACGGTCATATTATAGCCACAGGTGATAATGCATATGTAGAGTAGATGAAACCTAACTCGCAGAAAAATCTTGCGCAGATAATTGTCGCAGTCATATTGCAGACGTGACATAACTGGGAGAAAAAAGGCAAGTATATAACAGACGTAATGCACTAAGCACTAAGAAGGCAGGTGCAAGGCAGATCTTGTGCTTGCGATGTTCGGAGTCATATTACAAGTGATATTGCAGATGTAGAGCAGACGCAATGTAACTCACAGAAAAAAAGACACGTGCATGGCAGATGTAATGCACTCAAAGTTTTTACCCTCGAGTCATACCTTTATGATACCTGTGATAAAAACACACTAAATTGCAATACCAAAAATAAACACAAAAGTGATTTTAAGATTGGTATCTTGTTACAAACTCGATTTCGTAAACGCAAGAAACCGAGGCTTATCTTGTTACAAACTCGACTTCATAAAAGCAAGAAACCAAGGGGAGTCCATAAGATGCTACAGATCGACGTTAATTGAATCAGTAGATGGTCCTCATCATTCTCCAATTTAACCAGATCGATGCGTATTAGTATGTCGGTAACAGAATCCATGTACTGAGGAACATCAAAATAATCAACCGCCAGTATCCTATCCCAAACACGACCAACTCTCTCGACAACATGGGATGAATATGACAGTGTTGCTACCAAACACACTGTCAATTTCCATGAGAGGTTTCTACTTCCTGGGACCATATGTCCAATACATACAACAGAGAACTTTGTCAATATTGGATTGGTGTAACGGTCAATGAAACAATGCACCAGAAGAATTTCTCCTCCGGTTCTACTTTGTTCCTTGAGAACTAACCTATTATGAAGAGCAAAGCAAATAGGCCTTGTTTTACCACATTCAATCTTTTGCAAGTCATCACTGTGAATCAAGTTGGTGTGGTCATATAGATCAAAGTAGGTGCCACTGAACTCGCAACCAAGATCATCAAAAAGGCAGTGACATGGTGAGTACAGGAACACACCAACAATGCAACCAAGATTCAGTTGGACATGTTTGCTGAATCGTGTGTTTTATCTGACCATCTCCAGCAGTAGTAATACGCTGAATCTGACCATCGGAAAGATGCTGATAATCGTTAATAATCGCTAATAGCTAATGGGTTTAATTTTAAGGTGAGTTTCGATGCCAATGGGCAGACTCTAAAAGAACTATTAATATGTGTAAAGATATTAGACTGAGTTAATATTCTCTTAATGTGTTAAAACCTCAGATTGAGTTAATATTCTCTTAATATGTTACACCCTCTATTTCCTCGTATGTCATGATGATTTCAATCTTTCTGCCCATGAAAAAATCAATTGGAAGAAAATATTAGTTGGGATAGAATACATAGTGCATAATTTGGAAAATCAAATGATTTCAATCTTTTATTTTCTGAATTGTCCTCTTATTACATTTAATATATAAATTTAGAAGAAGAAAAAAAACAAAAACAAAAATAAACAAACTCGCGTTAGGCAGAACTTTTGCCAAGTACACAAAGTATTGTATCCATTGTTAAACCTTAACTCAAATTGTTTCAGAGTAGAAGGGTTCAAATTGCCAAGATATCAGAGGAGTCGTGGCTTTAATATCTTAAGAGAACCTATACTCAAAATTTTACTGTCGTTTGTATCAGTTTAGTGTTTGGTGAATTAGGCAGATATCACGCAGACCTTATGCATGTGGTCTGCTAAAAAGTTTAAGACCCACAATTGATGGCGCCAAATTTATTAGAAAACCAAATTACAGAGTAAAGGTCCCACAATAGGCGGCGCCAATTCCTCTTATGTCAGGACGCCGATTTCAATCTTTCTTCCCATGAAAAATTCAATTGGAAAAAATATTCCTCCCTCTGTTTTATGGTACTATATGATTTTTTAGAGATTTTTGTTTGTCTCACATTAATTCATTTTGCTATTGGAAAAAAATATTACTCCCTCTGTTTTATACTAATATACTATTTGTGATAGAATACCTAGTGAATACTTTGCATAATTTGGAAAAGCAAATAATTTGATTCCTTTTTTCTGAATTGTCCTCGTATTACTTTTTAATATGAGAGATGTGATGCAACCAAGACCAACGTATGGACATGTTTACTGAATCGAGAAATCTATATGTCCATCCCCAGCAGTAGTGATACGCTGAATATGACCATCATCAGAAATACGCTGAATGTTTGGGGATCATTAACTTTTTGCTAAATAAATGTCATGTAAAATGGACGACATTTAGAAAAAAAAACAAACAAACAAACTCACGTTAGGCTGAACTTTTGCCAAGTACACAAAGTATTGTATCGATTGTTGAACCCTAACTCTAATATTTTCTCCAAATTGATTTTTTTTCAGAGAAGAAGGGTTCAAATCACCAAGACATAAGGGGAGTCAGAGGCTTTAACATCTCAAGAGAACCTAAACTCAAATTTTATCGTCGTTTGTGTTTGTTTAGTGTTTGGTTAAGTAGACAGCTACCACACATACCTTATGCATGTGGTTTGCTAAAGGGTTTATAAGGACCCACATTTGACGGCGCCAAATTAAAAAAAAAAATACAAAGTAAAGATCCCGCAATAGGTGGCGCTGAATTAAATAAAATAAAAAACATTTTCTTTGGTGTCGTCTGTTGTGGGATCTTGACTATAACGCAAGATTTGCTTTTTGCCTAAAACAATACAAGTAAAAATTCATGATGCAAATAAGCATGTCTTTATAGTGTTGATTAGCATGTCTTTATTGCAAATAAGCATATATGTCTTTAGTGGTTTATTTCGATATGCCTAATATATATATATATATATGCTGAAAATTAACTATTGATATATATATATATATATATACTACATATTTTATATGTTAAACATTAATTGTTGAAAAAAAACAAAACTACAATTATTTACAATAAAAAGTATGTTATGAAATTAAGTGGAAAGTATGTTAATGAGAATTAGTTTTTGAATTAGAATTGGAATTGGATATCGACCGAAACTCAATTCCAGTGGTTTTTGGCGGTTTGCTGATCCACTAGCATTGAAAATCTCCATTTGAAGTTTTTATCAATTCAAAACCCTAGCATTGATTTATAAAATCAAAGACATTGAACGTTTTAGGTTTATAATTTTAAATGTTTGTGTTATTATATTTGATCATGTTTATGGATCAACTAGCATTCAGAAGTTATACTAGCTGAAGATCCACTCTATGATCGGAAACAATTGATTGTAAAGTAAACTGGCAAAACTTTGTTTTAGAGTTTAGTAGGAAAATTTATATTACTATGTAACTAAGAAGGAGATAATATATGTCTTCGACACACTGAATTATTGAAATGTGTAATTGATTTTAATTTTTCGTCAGATTTGAACTGCGAAACTTTGATAATGCGGTAACATTTGATGATAAATATTTTTTAAAAATTAACTTTTATTGTTGTTAATTCAATATTAAACAATTTTTCATTTACTAAATTACAGTATCAAAATTACATATAGAAAAATTTTAAATCAAAGAAATTAATATTCTAGAATAATTAGTTGACCAATTTGTGTGCATAAAATAGAAACCGCATACGATAATGAAACGTTATTATATAATCCCTTAGTTTCATAATCGTTATTTAAAAAAAAATCAAGTTTTTAAATTCTAAAAATTAATTATAGACAAAATAAAGCTCATTTTTGAATTAATAAAAGAATTTTTTAAAATCATTAAAAATAATTATTTGGAGTAGCTCTCTTGATGACGCCCATTATTTCTTCTTTCAACCAATCACCTATAGAAAATTTCCTTACAAGTGGTCTTCTCCAGGTTTCGAATCACCTAAGAATATTTTATCTGGATCTTTTGCTTTTTCCGTAATATGTAATATTCTCGTTGTGTTGTGTTTAGGGGTGCCTCCATGGGATCCGCCTTTAACCGATCCTTTCCCAGACATCCTCTTTGACTTGAATGCAAAGTATCATGGTTCTGCTTTCCTTTTGCATCCTGAGATGGTCTGAAGGAGCTCGTTGGGGGATACTGCCGATAGTGTTGCCGTCCCTCCAGGTATTTTATTTTTGTTTTCTGTATTTTTATTTTCACCAGTTTCTGCCGATGAAAGGCCCTCTTTTATATGTGTAGAATCTATTTTGGAAGGCTTGTACTCTGCCCGGGGTCACTATGATTCCATATGCGGCATTTCTCCTTCTCGATTGCCAGAACTGGAGAGAGAGGTGACTGGCCTTTCACCATTGCAACCTCAACCATCTCCCGATCAAGCTGGTCCATCTTGTGCTGATGCTTTCAGGGTGAGGCCCAATCCTACTCCTCATATTTTTGTTGGAAGTCCGATAAGAAGGGTCTGAAGTCGGTTTGTCGATGTTGAAAAGGAGGTTCATTGTCTTGTAGAGGAGACGGATTGTCTTAGGAAGACGGTCGCTAGACTAGAAGAGGCGTTGGTGGAGGCGTGTAAACGATTTCGTTGTTTGGACTAATTCTCTCAACTCTCTGAATTTCTAACTAATTTATATATTTATTTTGTCGGCAACTTGTTTATATTTAATTTTTACTTTTTTAGAGCGCTATTTATTATTTAGTATATTATAATCACATAATACATATAAAATAAAATATACTAACTGATAATCAATTGATGAATTTTGATTAGAGTTTTAGGATAATGCATATAATAATATTATTTAAAATAGAAATTAATTTAAACGTATATTCTAATTCACTATTCTTAATAAAATCAATCTTTTAAAGAATTTTGAAAACTATCGTTGATTAATTTAATTAGTATTATAATAATTTATTTATTGAAATGAAAATGATCCTAAAAGTAATATATATATTTGTTTTTATAAAAACCTAAAATCAATCTTTTAAGTCTCAACTCTCAAGTCCATAAATATTGTTCAATACTCTTGTTCCTTTAAATTTTATGTGACCCTCGTTTGTTTGTCTATCAATACTGATTTACCGTTAATTTGGTACCAAATTAACTCAATTTGATCGTCGTTTTTAACAGTTTACATGAAATTACATATATAACGCAAACCTTCTGCAGAGTTAGGGCATCTCCAGCGTATAGCACTATTTTGGTGTCAAAACCACATCATTTTAGCGTAGTTGTAGCACTGAAATTTTGTTCTTCTCCAATAGAATACATGTACAATAGACGGCCCGAGATTATATAATTTTTTTTTATATCTTCACAAGTCCTGAGTTTAGATTCTTATAGTATAGCTTTAAGTCTGCCTACGATATGCTTTCAATACAGAGTCTTGACATGAAGTCTGATGTGCTCATTACTTCTAAAAACCATACTCATTTGTTTCGTCGTGGAGTCTAAAAACCACAATTGACGGCGCAAAATTTTTATAAAATATATTACAGACTAAAGGCCCCACAATAAGCGGCACTGAAATAAATTCTCAATTTAACATTGCGAAAAAGGACCATTCTAAGTTGTTTTACCTATATTATAAGTGTTTTAGAGATTTTTTTGTTTTTTCACATTAATTCATTTCTTAAACTTTGTGCATTCACCTAAAGCAACTTATATTATGAAACAGAGGGAGTAGTTGGGATAGAATATCTAGTGAATACTTTGCATAATTTGGGAGCGCAAATGATTTCAATCTTTTCTGAATTGTCCTCGTCTGTATTATCTGAAAGTTGCGTGTTACATTTAAATATATAAATTTAGAAAAACAAACAATAAAAAAAAAGAAGATTGTATAGAGAAATTACAAAGAAAATATTAAAAGCATCTTAACATGCAGAACAAGGTAACAGAATTTAACAATAAGATGAATGTAAGTTTTGTTTTTGGTTTTAATGTTAAGATATATTCAAAAAAAAAAGTGAAGATAAATATAGATGTTAAGATACATGTAAGTTGATAATGAAAATTCTATAGGATTATAAAATAAATCATTTTTGTAAACCTCTATGTAAATAATAATGTATGGTTTATGAATTATCATAATTTACTAATTCTAGTATATATATATATATATATGTGTGTGTGTGTGGTTTGTAAACCTCTATGTAAAAATATACAAAGTTTTGTTTCAGACTACGTGATGATTTGCTGCAAAGATTGTTGTTTTCCACTACAAATAAAACATCTCGATTTTTAATTCATCTAAATTTAACTTTAGATTTACGCGAAATTAAAATTGGGGCTAAACTAAAATTAGGGTTCATCTCCACAGAACGTTATATTTACTGTTTTACTGGATAATCGCCTCTCAATGGAGATACTCTACAAAAAATCATGAGATACTCTAAGACACTTGTGTCTTTCTAATTGGTTCATTTTCAATATTATTTCAAATTTAATTATATAATAAATTATTTAATACAAATAATAATATAATATTTATGAGAAGACTTAAACGTCTTCTCTTCTTTGCAATCCACATCAACTCTTTCATTCCATCTCTGCACTAAATGGTGTCTCTTTATCCGGCTCAGTCTTCTTCCTCTTACGGATATAAGTTTTCATGGGCTTATCATTATCTCTTTTGGTTTCCTCGAACCCATCAACATCCTCGGCGTCCTCGGATGTAAGATTGGAATCACTCCAACTTATGATCACTTAATGTTCAGGAGATTCCAAGCTTAATCTCGCAGAAGGTGGTAACGATGGTAGAGATGGATGGTGAACACGATTGACTCACTCAATCAATGGCATGACTAAAAATATTGAATCACTCAAAACACTCCTAAAATCGTGGGTTTCTATAGACTCAAAGTGAATCACAGACTTAGAAAACTAAAGACAAGAACAATCTCTCAAGAACTTGATCTTTAAAAGAAAATGCAATACTTTACTAAATTCAATGATCAAGGGGTGAATTCTACAGGGATGACTTGAGCTTATATATGCTTGAATCTAGGACTTGAACAACAGTCTAATGACTCAAATAGGAAAGAAATAACACGAACTAAATCAAATAAATAAAGTGGAGATGTGCCTTGAAGAATATATCCGTTAGATTTTGAATGCTTGGGCCAAAAGGGGTATTTCATGGGCTCTTGTATCTTGACAGCTTCTAGATGGTTACATGGCTAATTAATCTTCTAATAACTCCCTTCAGAAGCACCAGATAAGAATATAACCGTTGGGGTTGGGCTTCGAATGCTCTCATGTCCATATATGGTTTGTCTTTGTGTGTGGGTGAGTAGGATTCGATCCACCTGATCCTGTGGTCATATAAAGGTAAATCTTTCTTAGGACTCTCTATTTGATTTAGAAGCTCCCCTGGTTTCCAAACATACGTTTGCAAAGATCCAAGGTTGGAAAGCTCTGAATAAGGCAAGTCGGGTGAAAGCTGGTTTAGAAAACTAGTAACTTTCACATCTGAACCAGTTTTGGGATGATTCCAATTCTCCCTGTGCCTCTGATGGATTCTTGGTTTGGTCGGAAATCTCCAATTAATCTGTGTATCTCCAAATTAGTTATGTTGGGGATCACCCGTTTGTAAATTGAATAACTCCTTCATTTGAACTCTGATTGAGCTTATTCTACTTTGAGCAATTCCCTTATTGAGTTAAGTTTCTGGAACAATTTGGTGTGTTACTAACACCTTCTGGTTTGTTTCGTAGGCTCCTTTGATGGCACATATGTCCTGGGTGGGTTTTAGTTGTATATCAAAGACACTTTGATGGAGTTCTGATTCAGCTACAGGTCTGATGACCTCATCACACCCTATCTTTTCAAGAATTTTTTACTGCAAAACTTTTTTACTTGCACCAAGAGAAAGTAAGTTAGATTTTATTCTCTTTTTGGAGTCTAGGTAGTTACCTCATGTTTGATGCTTTTAAGATTGGTGGGATGAGTCTGGCGGTTTCATTGTTATCGGAATGCGAATGAGACTCTTATTCGACGTTCTGATCTCTTGAAAATCTCCTTTGGCACTCTCGGACCTGTTTCAGCTTCATTTGATAAGGACAAGTGCATTATAATAGTATTGGAGATTTTAAAGATCAACTCAACATTCTCTTCAATTTCTTTAGATTTTTCTTTTTCTGGTTCTAATGAATAAGATGTTAATAAATTCTTAGTAGGACACGTCCTAGCAAAATGACCTCTTTGGTGATACCTATAACAGATTGTTTCAACACTATTCGAAGGATTAGAGGACTTACCTTTGGGGTCTTTGCTTTGAGACTCAAGCAATGGCTTTGGGCTTGGCTTCTGATCTGTGCCTTGGTGACTTGGCTTTGGTTGAGTGTTCTTTGATGGTACCATTTGCTCGGCCGTTTTCTTCTTCTCTTGAGTGTTGGGAAACACTATCTTTGGTTCAAGAAAGTAAGCCTTCTTTAGTTACGCTCTTGGTTTTGGTATTGAGGCGAGAATCCAACTCCTTGGCTTAGTGTGGGGGTAATTTGGCACATGGTGTTGATCTTGGGCTGTAGCTTTCAGTACAAAATCCTTATCGATTTCTAGTTTGAAACTTTCCCATGTATGAGCTTGCTCGTTGTAGCAGACTCGGGCATTTTCTTCTTGCTCCCACCACTCGTAGGCTGGTCCGGTGAGTGTGTCAAGAGCGTATGAGAGTTGTTCCTCCGCTGGCACTTGACAAGATTGAAAACTTGCCTCCATATTTTCTTCCCACCATAGGTAGTCTTCTGTACCTTGGCTATAACCTAAGAAGGTCAGATATTGCAGCGCATATTCCTTGAATTGATCCTATGGTTCATCTTCTTCAGGTTCGTTGATATCTTCACTCTCATGGGCATAGTCTTCTTCTGGCTCTTCACCAAGACTTGCTTTGGATTCAGCCTCATGGCTCCTGACTTTTCTCCACATGGTTCAATTGCTCTTAAACCGATTTGTGAATCAGTTTCTTCACACAATGGTGTGTCCCCATCAAATGATTCTCCAACTTGGTTGAAGTCTCTATATTTTAGTTCACCATTGTATTCTTCTTCTTCTTCACTGAATTGAGATTCAGTCACTTCTTTCCATGCTGCACTCTCATGGTTCTCTTCTTCACAACCCTCATAGTCACCTTGTTCTTCCTCATGCTCCGGTTTATCCTCATAACTTATTTCAGAATCAGTTTCCTTGCACCATGGCTCTTCTTCTTGGACAAATTCTTCTTCATACCAACTTTTGCTTGGTTTATGTTCTTCTTCGTCACATTCTAGCTTGTCTCCATAACTTATTTCAGAACAATTTTCTCCTCTCTATGAAAGGTTTTCATGATAATCCTCTTCTTTCCATGAGTTGTGTGATCCTTCACCCCAATCAATTTCAGAGGTGTTGAATTAACTTATGTGATGCGATTCCAACAGGGAATCATGCCAAATCGCGACATCGTGAAGTGAAGACGACAAGAACTCCAACTAGACTTGACAAACGAGCAATTTAGAAAGAGAAATGGATTAAACAACGTTATAAAAGGATGCAAATAAGTCTAAGAGAATTCAAATTCAACACATGAAAAGGGATTCAATGATCTATGCTTAAAAGAGTTTGAATAAAAAAAGATGTATAAAGATACAATAAGAGGTTCAGCCGAATATAAAGAGAAGAGAAAGTGATGAGGAGGTGAGGAGGTGATTTCGAGACATGCCTCGGAAATCACCAACTTGGAACTCCACAAAATTAAAGGCAAAGATTGAATTTAAAAAGAGATGAGAAGAGATGGATGTGGTGCCCAAAAATGTCTCGATAATGGACCTCTTGGATCGGACAAAGCCATGGCAAAGGTGGACATATGATCCTCTAGTCTCATTAAAAACCTTACTCAAAAAAATCCATTGGGATATAACCGAGATAAGGGAAAAAGAGTGCTACTGGATCATATGGCCATGCACTTAGCCTTCCTGAACATGCATCATGACAAAGGTTGCCTTGAAACATCCCTCATTTCTCGGGTGGTCTTCTTGGGTCTTCACTTGTTGGAACAAGACTCCAAAATCATGATGAAACTCCATTGTCTGGAGACAAGTCTTGGGTCCAAGAGGTGCTTCCTTTGCTCTTTTTGCTCGGTGCTTGCTCAACTCTTCTTCCTTAGTGACAACTTTTTGTTCCTTGTTCTTGTAGCCTCCTAGAATTGCATCATCCTCCCCTAGTTTAAAAGGATTTATCCTCAAATTGGTTTGACCTGCCAAGAACAACACTAAGTTAGAACCATCAAAAGATAAAATTATAGAATACTTACCTCGGAGATCAACTGGAGGGTTGGTGTTGTCTTGGATCTTCACGAGAGGTTCAACTTCGTAGTTGCTTTCTATAAGAGCTTTAGATAGCAATTTCTTCCTTCCTTTCTTAGTTGTTTCCATAGGAGCAAGTTGTCACACAATGTGTAGCTCCTTAGTTTCTTTCTTTGTATCACGAAAGTAGTCAAAAATAAAAACTCCATTTCTCCACTTCTCTAGTTGAGTTTCTATTCTTCAACTCAAACGTCTATTCCTTGCAAACCTTAGGATCTCCCTTGCTTATCCTATCAAAAGAAAAATCCATGTTAGTAGATATGAAGGCTTTAGTTGACTCGGGTTTTACCTTTATCAAGGATAAACCCTTTACGTCGATTTTGATGCTTGATGGGAATCTTTTGTGTGCTGAAACACTTAGGTCTTGAGCTGGTAGTGTCTCCTTGATCATGTTTAAGAAAAAAACTTCGTAGATAAACTTCTTCTCACCATCATAAGCAAAGTACTTGGTCGTTGGATCGGCTCAGTATTTCTCGAAGACTTTGCTAACATTTTGTTCTTCATTTTCTTGAACTCGATCACTCATTTCATTACAGTGTGGCTCTATTCTATGATGATGTGATCCTTGCTGTTCTTGTAAAAGTTTTGTAGATTCACTCGGTGACTTCGGTGGAAGGTTAAGGTCGCAAGATATTTTACCCAAATGAGTAAATAGTCCAGGGTCAAAAGGATCATCATCTTGAATTGTACCAACCATAGCAATAAGGTTAGTTTTCTTACCTAGGTCATGAGGCGGCAACGATAATAGAGTAGTCTTCCTTCCGTTGAATTCGAATGTATGGCGAGTTATAAAGCCAATATGTACCACTATTCAGTCGGACTGCCATGGTATCCCAAGAAGTATATGCCCAGCCTCCATTGATAGAACATCGCATAAGATTTAATCCTCATATTTGATATATCATAGTTTTTACCGGTTTTTAGCCATGATATATGTAGTCTTTATCGAGTCTTTTCGGTGTTTTTTGAGTCTTTTAGATATTTTTCAGGTTCTTTCATGAGTTAGACCATTATAGAGCTTTTGGAGGCTTTTGGAGTCAAAGGCATCAAAGCAGATTTGAGGTGGAGTGATCGTAGAAGCAATGCCATTTTTTAACCTCCGTGTCGACTGACACCAAGGGTAGTATCGATCGACCCAAGTGCCAAATACGCATAAGGGTGGTGGTGTCGACCGACACCAAGGGTGGTGTCGACCGACCCCAAGACACCAGGTACATAAAAAGATTTATAGAAAATTTTCTTTACGCCCAAAAATCTCCAGAATCTTCCGGAACCGCCTTGGCTCATGTTTAGCTTTAAAAATAGGGTTTTTGCCACTTGTTTAGGCCACGTTTCATTTTACTCTTTGATTCTATTCACAAACTTTGAGAGATCAACTAATTTCTCTTATGCTTTCTATTTTATTCATGATGTTTGTTTCATTCACCATGTCTTAGTAGTTTGCTAGTTAGGTTTAGGGATTTTCAAAGGTTTATGATAAATTGTTAGATTGTAGATTGTTAGGATTGAATCAATATAGTTCTTCATCTAGATTGTGTTGATTGCTTATTCTAACTTTGCGACCTAGAATCTGATCTTAAGTTGTTTCGTATACACAAAAGTGTAATTGATTGCCTTAACTATCTTAGATGAGCAAAATAACTATTCACAACGAAATTTGGTTTAGGGCGAACCTAATCGTTAATGCTTGTCGGAATTGAGGAATTTAGCAAAAAAATTTGGAATTCTAGATTTAGACATAGATAATTTCCGCAGCAAAAGCTGGTTGATTTTACCATTGTGTTTCGAGTTCGTGAACGGTTCTTAATAACAATCCTGAAAATTTATTGGTTCTGCAGTTATGAATTACTTGAAAAATTCCCTAAGCTTAGCTCTTTTCCCAATTGTTTTACAACCCGATTGAATTGCTTTGCTGTTTTTAATTACAATTTATATTGTTTAGCTTAATTCATAAACTGATAATATATTGGGTGAACTGAGTTCTCTATGGAATTCAGCCCCTAAGTACTACAATTGATGTTTTAATTTGAGAGATTTGCTCTAGGGTTAATTTGATTATATCAAATTTTGGCATTGTTGCCGGAGAACTCTTTGATTCACCATTAGATTTAAGTTAGAATTTAGTCTAAGCTTTTCTTTTATTTTGTTACTTACGTGTTCTATCTTTTCTTTTTGTCTTCTGTGTTTCAGGTGTATGCATAATTGCGTAACCAGGAGTAAAAAGAATCTTCAGCTAGTGAATCTTTATACTCAGGAACTAGCATAGTTAGAACGAACCAACCGGAAAGCACAGCGGGGACCAGGAATGATGAACACACTAGTGCTGATAAGGGATGAGGCTGGAGTTTTATGTGATCAAGAGGGCCAAGTGCACAACGAGAAGGGTCATAAACTTGATACAGATGGAAACGTGATTGCAGAGATCGTTGGTTTGAGCGACACCCATCCCCTGGTGTCGATCGACACCAACGTATCAATGATGGTCCGTAGGGTAACAACAGAGTTGGTACAGTTGATCGTGTGATGACACTTGGGGATTACAACAAGCCTGAGCAGTTCTATGCTAATCAGTCTGCTATTCAACCTCCTCCATATCAGAGAAATGACTTTGAGCTGAAACCCGTGTACTACACTCTTGTGGGTCAGAATCTGTTCCATGGTCTTTCTCATGAGCATGCCATGGATCATGTTGAGAGGTTTGAGGATCTGGTGACAAGCATTAAATCAAATGGTGTATCCAATGACTATCTCTTCTGCAAGCTCTTCCCATACTCTCTTGTTGGAGAAGTAGCTTATTGACTTAAGCAGTGGAAGCCGATCATTGAAAAACTGGGAGGAGACCAATATTTCTTTTCTGAATAACTTCTATGATGATGCACGGTTTGAAGAGCTGAGAACAAAAATCTCTGCATTTTCTCAAGGACCGGCATTTTTTTTAGAGGTTTGTATTGGAGATACCAAATGGCTCGGGATGCTGCGAGCAATGGGAATTTCAACACCGGATCCCGAAGATGCTATTGCACTAATTGAGAACTTGGCTTCTAGCAATAGCACCAAGAATGCTTATTTTGAGAAGCAGAAGCAAGCAGAAACTTGGAAGGGAGTCAGATTGCGAAGGTAAATGCTAAGTTGGTCACGCTACACAGTCTTTTTGTGGGTAAAAAATTAGTTCAATTTGGTGAAGAAGTTGAGCCTAAGTACCAGAAACCTTTCCAAAGCAATAACAACTTCAGTAGAAACTATGGATCTTTATCGTACTAGATACCCCCTCCCAAAACTGCATAGAGTGAGATGAAATCTATGTTGGAGCAGATTCTGGAAGGTCAGAAGAAGATCACAGTTGATTTTAATGGGAAGATTGATGCTCTGTAAACTGATTTGCATGGGAAATTCGAAGTCTTGAACACCCATGTCAAGAAGCTGGATGTTCAGGTTGCACAGACTATTAGAGCTATCAAAAGACAAGAGGGATTCCTTCCTGGAAGGACTGAAAGCAACCTTAACCATGCCTGCAATGCCATTCTCGTGGAAAGTGGAGATGATCTCATGGAGTTGGAAGAAATTGAAGAAGATGTTGCAGAAGAGGTGCCTATGTCGATCGACACCAGCAGCAGAACCAGGATACTCCGAGTTATAAAGTACATGTGTCGATCGACACACCCACTGGTGTTAGTCGACACGAGCAGCTACACACCAAGGACATGAGTAATGAGGCTTGTGTCGATCGACACCACCAGGGTGTCGGTCAGCACAAGTTCTGAAAAGCCGCAAACTTTAGAGGAACAGTTCTACAAACTGAAGGTTCATTTCCCAGGAAATCCTAGGAAGTCTAAACAAGAGATGGAGGAAGCAAGATACAAAGCAATGATGGTAAAGGTGATGATTAAGCTCCCTCTAGTTGATGCGGTCAAGCTTTCACTTCCACTCAAGAGGTATATTAAGAGAATGGTTACTAACGGTTTCATTTCTTAGGAAGGAGCTTTGCTAACCAAGGACATTAGTGCAATTTTCTTGAACGAGACCCCACAAAAGACGAAAGGAAAGCAGAAGGATGTGATTGTCTTTGAACAAGTTTATACCATGATTAAGAGTAGGATTCCAGAGAAGCTACGTGATCTAGAAAGTTTTGTGCTCGATTGCTCAATCTTAACAGGAAGGTTTTCTCATTCTCTTTGTGATCTTGGCTCAAGTATCAACTTGATGTCTCACTATGTTGCTGTTAGCCTTGGGGTGACTACTTTCAAGGCAACGGGGATCTATCTTATCTTGGCTGATGGATCAAAAAGGATTCCATAAGGTGTCTTAGAAGATGTTCCAGTAAAAATTGGAGATTGCTTGATTTCCACAAACTTTGTGGTGTTGAAATATGAGAAAGAACCTAAGGATCCTCTCATTCTGGGAAGACCTTTCTTGGCTACAGCTGGTGCTATGATTGATGTGAGAAAAGGAAGGATAGGCTTAAATACGGGTGATCTGGTCATGAACTTTGACATGGACAAACTGAGAAAGACACCCCCCATTTATGGTCAAGCATTCTCTGTAGAAACCTCCACAGACATTACTACTGAGTATGTCAAAGAGTTGGTTCCTAGTGAGAAAGTAAATAACCAAGCTTCTGAGCTTGAGGATTGAAGTGGTGATCATCTCTTCATGACTAGGCTCCAAGATGAGGTTCTACTCACTGGCAAGTTGCTGGAAGAAGACATTTTTGTGATGGAGACAGGGATTACATAGCTGAATTGTAGAAAAGTGCAGATATCCAAGCTGTAGGCTTAGTGTCGATCGACACCACACTCGACGAGACGGACCAATGTCGACCACGCCATGTCAGTCAACACCCTATATGGGTTGGTCCAAAGTTTTCTGAAACAGATGGTTTTCCGGATGGTCTAAATACTGCAAGTCCGAGACCTGTTATCAAATAGAAACTCCACAATCTACACACCATTCACCCCGGGAAAAGCAAAGGTACGCACTTTCTGGACTTAAACCATATGTATCATCAATTAGATTATTCAAGGTACAAAGACTGTTTTACAGTTAACCAAGCCACGAGATTATCGAAGAGCATTGGTTTCTTCTTTAGATGATTTTACTGGGAAAAGTGGTGACCCGCCCATAAAACGATCTCACCCTAGTGTTATTCCTGTGTTCATTGGTCGACCTCATGCGCTCAATGCATATACACCACCATGGAAGAAACGGCTGTTGCAGAGGCATGCATTACCATTATCCGATCCACGAGATGCCTAACCGCAGCAACGTCAAGCTAGTGAAATTAAATGAGCGCTTAGTGGGAGGCAACCCATTGGTAATTCTGTCATATTTTAATGTTTTTACTAAGTCAATTCGATTTCACTTTTAACCGAACTCATGTTTCAATAACACTAGGGACAGTGTTGTTCAAGTTTGGGGGAGGTAGTTACTAACATTATCTTTTCTTTTCTTAGAGTCAGTCGAGTCTGTTTTTATTGAGTCAAACTTTTAATGAAACTATGATTTTCCGAGGAAACCACCAATTTGCAGGAACCTAAGTAACCACCGATTCACACTTGACTGGCATCCGAGACTAATGGAAAAACCAAAACCTAACCAGTTGACTGGAGACATCCATATTTCCAGCAGAAACCCACTAAAGCTTGAGCTAATTTCTGATTTTCCTTTTACCTCATCAATGTGACTGATGTTTATAGTGCTTGACTCCTCGTTCATACTTGACAGCAGACAACATGTGTAAAAAGTAATGGTACTCCTCTCCCTTATTCTAAAAAAATAAGTAAATAAAGAAAAGATGAGATGAATTTTTTTTGAGTAAAGGGATACGAGAATTTCACATGACCCCATTATTTTACTTTGAAACAGATGATCACACAAAGGTTGGAAGCGACTTTAGGAAAATTTCCCATCATACCATTATATGCCTACACCTTTGTTAAAAAAAAAGGAATAAAAAAAATAATAAGTCTGGGGGAGAGAAAGAGTACCAAAATTTTGTATGGTTGCTTTGTCATTGTATTGTACGAGAACGAGTCTACAAGGTTCTTGGCATTGAGATCAAAGATGAGACCCAGCGATGAAGGGCTTATGGACTATGTTGCGAAATTTTGGGTTCAATCAGGAAAGTTGTGAATGTCTACAGTGAAGTACATGGATATCTGGATCCTGTCAGGTAAGAATTTCTAGTAGCTTACTATGGTGAATGTGAGTGTGGTGCTCTTATGATAAAATGAGTTTCTATGTTTTCAAACACCTTTCTCTTAATTAGTTTTCTGTTTGCTTGATATATCATGGTTTTTACCAGTTTTTAGCCACGATATATGTAGTCTTTATTGAGTCTTTTTGAGTCTTTTAGAGTCTTTGCAGGTTCTTGCATGAGTTAGACCATTATGGAGCTTTTGGAGGCTTTTGGAGTGAAAGGGATCAAAACAGATTTGAGGTGGAGTGATCGCAGAAGAAATACCGTATTTTTACCTCCGTGTCGACCGACACGAAGGGTGGTTCGATCGACACAAGTGCCAGATACGCATAAGGGTGGTGGTCTCGATAGACCAGACACCAGGTACATAAAAATATTTATAGAAGATTTCCTTTTCACCCAAAAATCTCTGGAATCTTCTAGAACCGCCTTGGCTCATGTTTAGCTTTAAAAATAGGGTTTTGGCCACTTGTTTAGGCCACGTTTCTCTATAATCTTTGATTTTATTCACAAACTTTGAGAGATTGATTAATTTCTCTTATGCTTTTTATTCTATTCATAATGTTTGTTTCCTTCACCATGTCTAGGTAGTTTGCTTGTTAGGTTAAGGGATTTTCAAAGGTTTATAATAAATTGTTAGATTGTAGATTGTTAAGATTGAATCAATAGAGTTATCATCTAGACTGTGTTTATTGCTTATTCTAGCTTTGCGACCTAGAATCTGATCTTAGGTTGATTAGTTGACACGAAAGTGTAGTTGATTTCTTGAACTATTTTAGATGAGCAAAATAACTATTCGCAAGGAAATTTTGTTTAGGTTTTTTTTGAACAATCGAACCTAATCGTTAATGCTTGTCTGAATTGAAGAATTTAGCAAAGAAATTTAGAATTCTAGATTTAGACATAGATAATTTTTGCAGCGAAAACTGGGTGATTTTACTGTTGTGTTTTGAGTTAGTGAACAGTTCTTAATAACAATCCTGACAATTTATTGGTTCTGCAATTATGAACTACCAGAGAAATTCCCTAAGCTTAGCTCTTTTCTCAATTTTTTACAACCCGATTTAATTGCTTTGCTGTTTTTAATTACAATTTATGTTGTTTAGCTTAATTCATAAACTGATAATATATTGTGTGAACGTGAGCTCTCCGTGGAATTCAGCCCCTAAGTACTACAATCGATCTCTTAATTTGAGAGAGTTGCTCTAGGCTTAATTTCAGGATATCAATATTTCCCAATGACAAAAGGCACTTCCATTTGATGCTTCACTCTTGTTTATCCTTCATCGTTGAGCCATTGAAGATTATAAGGCTTAGGATGCTTCTTGACTCTCAACCCTAGCTTCTTAACCATAGTCTCACTTGCCATGTTAGTGCAACTTCCTCTATCGATGATGAGACTACAAACCTTGCCTTGGACGTAACAACAAGTTATCACGTTGCTTTTGCTCCTCAGTCTTAGATTAAACGGTTAGCGTCCTCATAGCCACTAGTAACTCTTTCTTAGCTGATAGCTCCACATGCTCAGCTTCACTTGGTTTAAGCTTTGATTGCTCTTCCTCAGATTTGTAATGTCCATTCTCCTTTAGAATCATGATACGCTTGTTGGGGCATTCATTGGCGGAATGTCCTTGTCCTTGACATTTGTTGCACTTGAAACTACTAGTCCTCGCCTCAAATTTGTTTTTATCTCCTTGACGAGCAACATATGGTTTAGCTTCTAGTTTTGTAGTGGATGGCTGAATACGATCTCCATGAGCTCTCGGCTTATCTTCTCTCGGGTAGCTTTCTCTAGCATTGCTACTTCCAGCCCTGTAACTGGGCCTTGTAGATCTTGTTCTTTTGATTTGTTGCTCGATAAGGATAGCTTGGTGTAGCATTTCATGTAGATCCATGAGGTGCTGCATCTCAAACCTATCTTGAATCTCACGTTGCAACCCTCCTAGGAACCTCTGACATGGTATCTTCATGGTCTTCTTGTACGTCGGCCTTGATCAAAAGTTACTCCAATTCTTGATAATAGTCTTCCACAGTCTTCCCACCTTGTACAAGCCTCTTGAGTTAATTATGCAACTCTCAGTAGTAGTAACTTAGCACAAAACACTTCCTCATTATAGCCTTCATCTCGGACCAAATTTCCACTGGTATTCTTGGTTTCTTCTTCTAGATGTCACAAGCTGATCCCCAAGACTCAAAGTGTAGTCACAGAACTCAATAGCTGCAACCTTCACTCGATTTGCTTCTGTATATTGTTAACAGTCGAAAACCATCTCAATCTTCTTTTCCCACTGCAAGTGGGCATCGGGATCATTCTTCACATGAAATGGTGGAATATGAAGCTTGATACCACCAAGGCTGCATCCTCTCATGTTGACCGTGCCTAGATCTCCTATGATTGGTTCGAGAAGAGCCAGTGTAATACATATGCAATACTGGGGAGGAACCACACCCAATCATGACACCGTGAAGTCAAGACAACAAAAGACTCAAAGTAGATTCGACAAACGAGTAATCTAGCAAGAAAAATGAATCAAGGGTTTATAAAATGGACCAAATGACACCACGACGAGCTGTGGAAAAGCCTATCGATAAGTCGGGTTGATCTTTGGATGAACAAACCGAGAGATCGAGTGATCTTTTGGATAAATGCACCAAAAACCAAGGTTGATCAATGGATAAACACACCAAAGATCGGTTCGAACAATTGGATAAACAACCAAAAGTTCTAGTTGGAATCACTCCAACAAAAGATAAAAATCTCAAAAGATATTTTTAGTAAAAGAAGGTTAATGAAGATAGAAGTCTCGACCGGAATGTAACGAAGAGAAAGAGATAAGGAGGGTTTCGAGACAGGCCTAGGGAACCCACACCTCGGAAACACACATCATTAAAACTACATATTTGAATTCGAAAACTAAAAGAGATAAAAAAAAAAGTGGCACCCAAAAAAATGCCTTCAACTAGGGCCTTGGTGGACTGAACTAGGACATGGCTAAGATGGACATATGATCTACTAGCCTTATTAAAAACCTTGCTCAGAAAACCCATTGAGACAAAACTGAGACAAGGGAAAAAGAGTGCTACCGGATCATACGGCCATGCACCTAGTCTTCTTGGGCATGCATCACCACCAAGGTGTCTTTGAAACATTCTTCATAGCTTGGGTGGTCCTCTTGAGTCTTCACCAGTCGTAGCAAGACTCTCAAGTAAGGGTGACTGTAGTGAACAAGGACGGCTCTATGACCGGACTAGTCACGAGCTTTCCGTGGCAACCACATGAAATATCCGAGGTCTGGTCCGAACAGTACTAAGATCACCTGTTCCACGACCGGACCAAGTTCCTCGAACATTTACCCGTTCGGCCAGAGTCTTAGGCTTTTCAACCCTTATCAATAACCACCCGTTCTGTGACCCAGACCAGATTACTCTCAGTCATGACTCGCGTTTTGGATGGAAATCCTCGTTTTATTGAGCATAAGATAATTTTTACAAACATTTCAAAATACATAACGAGTAGTGGCCACGGCCTAGAGCCAAAAGGTTATGTACATAATACAAACATACTTCTTTACAAAAGGCACAAATCTACTACAGGGTCCTATCGTTCCACACATCCCACTACTGGTTCCCTCTAAGGCTACCTGCACAAATAATGTAATCATAAGTAATCGAGGATTACTTAGCGAGGCCGGGACACCTGCATAAAATTATTAATAATTTCCCATCTATTTTCCAAAAGGAACAATCAATCACTCAAACAACACAACACAACACAAGCGGAAGCATTAATAAATATGCAATAACTCATAAATATGCATGCAATGAACACGTACAACTTGTTAGACTCAATGCATGCAACCCTTCCCCTCTAAACTAGACAAGACTCTCACTAGTCTTATCTAGACACAACTAGTCATGTTTTTCATTCTCGTTATGTTGATGCCACTCAGAACTTCCAACATAACCATGCAAGATTCCAAAAAGAGCTACCATCGCATCTCCGAATTGCTTTATTACTCAAGAACCTAATGTCACATGAGGAAATCCACAATCGGCACTTCACTAGAATACGAGAAACTCATGGTCTATGTGACCCCTAGAGTGAGTTGTATTCTCTCACTTCACAACTCAGATCTAACACAATAATTAACCACCGTGGTTAATTATTTAGATCTTAACCTCAACCCCTCTCATGCATGAACATAATAATTAGCAAAGAATTCAAGTAATAATAATTCATCATTAAAATAACCAACAAAATTAACCCATGAAATAACCCCATCATGTACCATTTCACATGCTTCAGTGACTCACTGCAAAAATGGCTCGTGGAAGACTAAATCAATGACCGGCTTCAAGTTTGAACAAGACGGTTTCGCCTCCGGAAAGTCTTATTCAAATTGACATCTTCTTTATAGAGTTTTTGAGGTAGTTAGCTTGCATGTTGCAAGCCATGCATGCTTGCCACTTCACAAATCGTTACGACAAATGTCCATATGCATGCAAGGCCATGCAACACTTGTCGCAAAATCATCTTCACCAAGTCACACAAGAGTTGCTCGGTAAGTTTAGTTTAAGGCTTAGCTTGGAAGCTTCCTTTTTTCTAGCTTGCTTAACAAGCTTCCCATCAACTTGCTCAATACGATTTGCCAATGCTTGTCCAATAAGCTTCTTTGAAAACTTGATTACCAAGACCACTCTAACTTGCTCGACAAATTTTCCTCTTGACTTGCTCACCAAGTTTACTCCAAACGGACCAAGATCTGTCAACTTTGATCTGAATTGGCTTGGTTTATTCTATCCTCTCATGATTTCTCGGAAATATAGCACACGGCTATCGATATTGCTCGGAAAAATTCCACTTATACTTGGTTAATTCTTTGATTAACCCACCTTTGCCTAAAATTCTTTTCTCCTTTGAATTTTTCCTTTACTTATCTTGTTCACTCATAAGATCACTTCTTCTTTAATGAACCGGTCCTTAGGTAAGGACGAGGGTCATTACATTCTCCTTCTCTTAAAAGAATTCGTCCCCGAATTCTACGAATCCTTTAAGGTTCAAATGGTCCCCCTTCATCTTCACTTTCTCGGCTAACAAAAAAACTGAGGGTACTTAGCACGAATAGTTTCTTCATCCTCCCATCTATTACATTTTGATTCTGTTTTCCCCAAAACAATTGGATTTGCGGAATCCCTTTTTTCTTTAGGACTCGAATCCGCCTTTCTCCAATGCCCAAAACTCCTTCGGGATATGTAGGATTTGTTCTTAACTCCCCGATCCTTTCTCGTTCAATGTCATCTGGATCTGATACATCCTTCCTTAGCATGGATACATGAAATACTTTGTGTAGTCGCATAATCTCAGGCATATGCAACCGGTATGCAACTTCTCCAATCCTCTTCTCAATTTTATACGGTCCAATGTACCGTACTCCAATCTTTCCCACCTTTCCAAAAGGATCCTTTCCCTTCGTGGCTGTAACCTTAAGGTACACCCAATCACCTTCCTGAAATTCAATTTCTCGCCGATGACGATCAGCATAGCTCTCTTGCCGGTCTTGAGCCTTCTTCGTATTAGCTTGGATAAGCTTGATCTTCTCTGTGGTATCATTGATATAGTAGTTATCATATTGAGTTCGTAGCCCAATTTATGTCCAACAAAAATGTGTTCGAAAAGGTATTTCATATAGAGCTTCAAATGGAGACATATCGAAACTTGCATGATAACTGTTGTTGTATGAAAATTTTACCAAGGGTAGGTAGGATTCCAAATCCATGGACCAATCCAAAGCACATAATCGGATCAAATCCTCTAGGGTTCAGATTGTCCGTTCGGTCTACCCATATGTTTATGGGTGAAATGCAGTACTCATATGGACATTAGTCCCAAGTGCTCGCTATAAATCTTGCCTAAAGGTTCCCATGAACTTTGGATCCCGATCAGAAAATGATATTCGCTATAAATCTTGCCTAAAGATTGTAAAACTCCATGAAGTTTTACAATCTGATCATGTAACGATCGGTTAGAATAAAGGCTTCATATGTATTCTTTGTCGGAATCAAATGAGCAACTTTAGTAAGTCGATCCACTATCACCCATATCGCATCATTGCTACGTCCTCGTGCCATAGTCATTCCTATAATAAAATCCATAGATATGGATTCCCATTTCCAAACTGGAATAGATAGATTACGCAACAATCCAGCCGGTACTTGATGTTCTGACATTACTCGTTGACAAGAATCACACTTGGCTACCCATCTTGCCACAGATTTCTTCATTCCTGGCCAATGATAATATCTCTTGATTTCACGATTCATCTTCGTACTTCCAGGGTGAATACTCAACAAAGTGTGATGTACCAACTTCAATATTTTCTTTCGTAAATTCCCTTGATTTGGCATCTTGATCCTTCCATGTAGCAATAATGTTTCATCGTCGGCCAAATGATAACCACTATCGTAAGCCCTTTAGTTCTTCGATGATCTTTCTTAGGCTTTTGTCTTGAACTTGCTGTTCGCAAATTCGTTGCAAGAGATTTGCTCAGTTTATAGCTTGTAAACCCAAGCGTTTATCTTGCTCTCCATCCAAAGCGAATAACTGAACTTTCTTCAATTCTTTGGAGAAGGATTTCAAATTCTTCTTCTGCACTCACATAGGCTTTTCTTCTACTCAGAGCATCTGCCACCACATTAGCCTTGTCAGGGTTGTATTGAATCTTTAAGTCATAGTCAGCAATGAATTCCATCTATCTTTGTTACCGCGGGTTGACATCTGGCTGAGTGAAGTATTTAAGGCTTTGATGATCCGTAAATACTTGAACCGACTCACCATACAAACAGGACCTCCTTATCCTTAATGCAAACACCACCGCAGCCATTTCCAAATCATGAGTGGGATAACACCACACCTTCCGTAATTGCCTTTAGGCATAGGCAATAACTCTCTCATTTTTCATTAAAACACATCCGAGTCCCGCTCGAGAAGCATCAGTGTACACAGCATATGGTTGGTTCGGCTCAGGAGCTAGAACTGGTGCCGTAGTCAAAGCTTCCTTGAGTTTTGAAAATGCTTTCTCCACATCTTCACTCCATTCAAAACGTATTCCTTTACCGGTCAGTCGTGTCAAAGGTTTGGCTATTACGGAAGACCCCTAAACGAACCTTTGTTAGTACCTTGCCAGACAAAGAAAACTTTGGACTTCGCTGACTGAGGTAGGCTCTGGCTACTCTTGAATAGCTGCAACTTTTTCGGGATCTGCTGATACTCCTTTTCCCAGACACTCGGTGACCAGGAAATCCAATTTCCCTTTGCCAAAACTTACATTTACTGAATTTAGCGAACAATTTTTGTTCTCTTAATCTTTTCAGTTCTTTCTTCAGTGGTCCGCATGATTGTTAGCACTCCGGGAGTAGATAAAAATATCATCAATGAATATGATGACAAAGTTGTCAAGATAATCATTAGATACTTCATTCATCAACCTCATAAATGCTGCTGGTGCATTTGTGAGTCCAAAGGGCATGACCACGAATTCATACTGCCCATACTTCGTTCAAAACGTCGTTTTTCACATCTAGTTCCAAGATTGAGATTTGATTATAACCTAACGTTAAATCCATCTTGGAAAACCACTTAGCCCCTCTTAATTGATCTAGTAACTCATCAATTCTTGGCAATGGGTGTTTCTCTTTGATTGTAACGCTATTGATTTCTCGATAATCAATACACAACCGCATGCTTCCATCCGTCTTTTTCACAAATAGAACTAGGGTTCCCCATGATGATGAACTTGGCCGAATGAAATCCTTCTCAAGCAGGTCTTCTAACTGCTTCTTCAATTCACCAAGCTCAGCTGGTGTCATTCGATAAGGCGCCTTCATAATTGGAACAGCTTCTTGTTCGAAATTAATCGTAAAAGGGTTGCTCTGAGGTGGAGGCAATCCTTCTAATGGGTTGAAAACATCCTTGAACTTTCTCACCACTTTGGTATCTTCCAACTTTACGTCCTCCTTCTCATTATCCCCTATAGTCGTAAGGGTAATAAGACAGACTTCATTTACTTCCATTGATCTTCCACTTTCCAACCTTAGAGCCGTTATGAACGAAGCTAATTTACTTGGACGAATCCCTTGGTAAATTATCTTTGGTTCTCCTTTCTCTTCGATTATTACTCAGCGATTTCCATAATCCAAATGAGCCTGTTGCCTCGATAACCAATCCCTTCCCAAGATAATTTCAAACCTTTCCATTGGCATGATTAACAAATCTGCCGGAAATACTTTATCTTCGACTGTTACCGGCACCTTCCTCAACATTCCTCTAGCTTGGAGAACTTGATCTCCAGCTGTAAACACCACATAACTTATCTCAACTTCCTCAAACACCTCATTGAATCTTCCAGCCACTTCAGGAGTCACGAAACTATTCGTTGCACCAGTATCGAACAATACATGTGTGGGGTTACCACCAACTAGTAATGTTCCTATCACCAAAAATCACGTTATGCACACAACATAACATAATATCAAGCAATCACCCAATTATCACACAATCACACAATCATGCAATAAGAGAGTTAGAACCCTTTCAAACCTGTAATGGGGCCATTCTCACGGGTGACTCTTGCCTCTTTTTCCTCTTTTTTCTTGGGTGATTCCTTGGCTTGGTGTGGCAGTGCTAGGTGCTCAGGGGCTGGGGCAGCTTGACGGTCTAGCTTATTCGGGTAGGTGGTCGAATAATGACCCAACTCACCACACGAAAAGCACGTTACATTGTCAACATTACGCACCTTTAATGAGGTAGTGCTAGGACAAAATCAAGCGATATGCCCAATCTTTCCACAGGAATAACATCCTCGTGGATCCATAGAGATTTTACCACGTCCCCCTTGGTCTTTGTACCCACTTCTTCCATTCCTACCATTTATCTTCTTCCCACTTGATAGAACTTCTTTCTTCTTCGAGCTAGATCATGCTTGATCATTGCTCTTAGATTGCACAGAGAGTGGATGGACTCCGGTTATTTGCTCTATTATTTGATGCTCCTTTACAATAGTTTCCTCCATTGATATGGCTCCTTCTACTAATTCATTCCGATTAGTATATCTTGCCGACTTGATACTCCTTTGAATATCTGGCTTAGTCCCCACATAAACCTCCGAATCATCACCTCTTGGTCGTCTTTTATTGGTCCAAGATACCTTCAAAGCCTCATAAACACAGTCTCATACTCTCTCACACTTTTGTCTCCTTGCTCTAGCAGATTGAACTGTCTCTCCAACCTATCTCGAGCTTCATGTGGAAAACACTTCAACTCAAACTCTTTCTTAAAATTATCCCAAGACATCTCTTGATCGCGGTAACGAGGTGTCACGCTTTCCCACCATGTGCGTGCATCTTCATCCAGATAATATTCAGCAATTTGGAGTTTATACTCCTCGGGGCATCTAGAACTATGGAAATTTGTTTCCAAATTCCTTAACCATCTATCTGCCATAATTGTGTTCTGCTCCGCTTTATTCTTATGAACTCCTAAGTCCTTCAGCATCATTACCAACTTGAGAAATTTTGATTAAGATACTCCTCCTGAGTTTACTTCATGATTGTCCTGATAGGGATGCTTTTGCTCCTGTAACATATGAGTTAGTAACTCATGGATCATCTTTAGACTTCATGGATCTTCTCTTGGTACGTTAGGGATATCAACTTGCCGGGGAAAATTATCTCTCGGTAATCCTTGCTGTAGGTAAGAATCATATGGTCTCGGTGTCATCTGAGTATGATGACTAGAGTTCATAGATTATGCCGGAAAACCATGATTTGAGTTAGACTAAATGGATTGAAAGAAAGAATCTGTTGGAGTAGACTTAGGGATACCACCACTGGCACTTAAGTTTGGCTCCCTTGCTTCCTCATTCCTACTCGTATAGGTGACATAATTCACCTCATCCTCTTCAATACTCTGATAACCCAACCCTCTTCGCACAAGCACATGACTCCAAGGTTCACTTTCTTCAGATCTTTCTCTAGACATCTTTCACTTTCTGCACCAAAACAAGGTAATTTAACCTAACTTAAACTAGTACGGAACGAACCGGATTACCTAAAGTTTCTTTTGCGACTCCTTTTTGACTCGATAAAACATTGAAAACAGGAGTCATGATAGCATGGAGAACCATGCTCTGATACCACCTTCTGTTGTAGCGACCAAGGACAACTCTATGACCTGACTAGTCATGAGCTTTCCATGGCAACCACATGAAATGTCTGAGGTTTCGTCTGAACAGTACTAAGATCACCTGTTCCACGACCGGACCAAGTTCTTCGAACATTTACCCATTCGGTCAGAGACTTAGGCTTTTCAATCATTATCAATAACCGCCCGTTGTATAACCCATACCAGATTACTCTCAGTCATGACTCGCTTTTTGGATGGAAATCCTTGTTTTATTGAGCATAAGATAGTTTTTACAAACCTTTCAAAATACCTAACGAGTAGTGGCCACAGCCTAAAGCCAAAAGGTTATGTACATAATACAAACATACTTCTTTAAAAAAGGCTCGAATCTACTCCAGGGTCCTATCATTTCCGCACATCCCACTACTGGTTCCCTCTATGGCTACCTGCACAAATAATGTAATTATAAGTAGTCGAGGATTACTTAGTGAGGCCGGGACACCTGCATAAAATTATTAATAATTTCTCACCCATTTTCCAAAAGGAACAATCAATCACTCAAACAACACAACACAAGCGGAAGCATTAATAAATATGCAACAACTCATAAATATGCATGCAATGAACAATTACAACTTGTTAGACTCAATGCATGCAACCCTTCCCCTCTCAACTAGAAAAGAGTCTCACTAGTCTTATCTAGACACAACTAGTCATGTTTTTCATTCCCGTTATGTTGATACCACTCAGGAGCTCCAACATAACCATGTAAGAGTCCAAACGGATCTACCATCGCATCTCTGAATTGCTTCATTATTCAAGAACCCAATGTCACATGAGGAAATCCACAATCGGCGCTTCGCTAGAATACAAGAAACTCATGGTCTACATGACCCCTATAATTAGTTGTATTCTCTCACTTCACAACTCAGATCTAACACAGTAACTAACCACTGTGGTTAATTATTTAGATCTTAACCTCAACTCCTCTCATGCATGAACACTAAAACAAGAATTAGCAAAGAATTCAAGTAATAATAATTCATCATGAAAATAACCAACGAAACTAACCCATGAAATAACCCCATCATTTGCCATTTCACACTCTTCGGTGACTCACTAAAAATGGCTCGTGGAAACCTCGAACAAGAACCGGCTTCAAGTTTGAACAAGACAGTTTTGCATCTGGAAACCCTTATTCAACTTGACACCTTCTTTCAACTCCTTTTTCCTGGCGAAAATAACAAAGCATAAGGCGTATTTATAGAGTTTTTGAGGTAGTTAGCTTGCATGTTAAGAGCCATGCATGATATACTACTTCAGAAATCGTTACGACAAATGTCCATATGTATGCAAGGCCATGCAGCACTTGTCGCGAAATCTTCTTCAGCAAGTCACACAAGACTTGCTTGGCAAGTTTAGTTTAATGCTTAGCTTGGAAACTTCCTTTTTTCTAGCTTTCTCAACAAGCTTCCCATCAACTTGCTGAATACAATTTGCCACATGCTTGTCCAATAAGATTCTTTGGAAACTGGATTACCAAGTCCACTCTAACTTGCTCGGCAAGTTTTCCTCTTGACTTGTTCATCTAAGTTTACTCTAAACGGACCAAGATCTATCAACTTCGGTCTGAATTGTCTTGGTTTATTCCATCCTCTCATCATTTCTTGGCAATATAGCACACGGCTATCAATATTGCTCGGAAAAACTTCACTTATACTTGGTTAATTCTTCAATTAGCCCACCTTCGCCTGAAATTCTTTTCTCCTTCGAATTTCTCCTTTACTTATCTCGTTCACTCATGAGATCAATTCTTCTTTAATGAACCGGTTCTTAGCTAAGGACAAGGGTCATTACAGTGACACTCCAATGTCTGGAGACAAGTCCTTGATCCGAGAAGTGCTCCTTTAGCTCTTTTGGTCCAAACTTGCTCAATTTGTTCTTATTGGTGTGAACTATTTGCTCCCTTCTCTTGGAATCTCCTAGTATTGCATTATCCTCCCCCAGTTGGAAAGGAGTTTTCCTCAAATCTGTTTGACCTGCCAAGAACAACGCTTAGTTAGAACCATCAAAGTATAGAATTGTAAAAAACTTACTTCGGAGATCAAGTGGATGGGTAAGGTTGTCATGGTTCTTCATGAAAGGTTCAGTTTCGTAGTTTCTTTCCTTAAGAGCTTTGGACAGCACTTCCTTTATTTCTTTCTTTGTACAGCCTTAGAAGCAAGTTGTCACACAATGTGTAGCTCCATAGTTCCTTGTTTTGTATCATGGAAGTATTCGAACATAAAATCTCTATGTTTCCTCGATTATATAGTTGAGTTTCTATTCTTCATCTCAAATCTCTCTTGCTTATCTTATCAAAAGAAAACTCTTTGTTAGAAATTTAGGAAAATATTGGTAAGACTAAATGGAGCAATTATCATAGTTAAGCCCGTTAGGTTGATGTTGGAATTTGAAGAGAATCCTTGGTGGAAGTTGATGAGAATCCTTGGCGTTCTGAAACACTTAGAGCTTGAGCTGGTGAGGTTTCATTGGTCTTGTTGAGGAACACAACTTCGTAGAGAAGATTCTTCTCGCCATCAAAAGAAAAGTACTTGGCGGTTGGATCGGATCGGTACTTTTTGAAGACTTTGCTAGCATTTTGTTCTTCTCTTTCTTGAACTTGGTCACTTCTTTCATTACAGTGTTACTCTATTCTATGATGAGGTGAAACTTGCTGTTCTTGCTCGGAATTAGTACCTATAACCTGCAAGAAAATTTTGGGCTCACTCGGTGGCACCGGTGCAAGGTTAGGGTTACGAAATATTTTACCCAAAGGAACCAAGATTTTAGGATCGAAAGGGTCTTCATATTGAATTTTTCCAAACATAGCAAAGAAGTTAGTTTTCTTACTTAGCTCTTTCTTACCCTTAAGTTGAAGCTGATCAAGATATACCTCATGAGGTGATAAGGACGCTAGGGTAGTCTTCTTTCCTTTGAATTCAAATGTATGTTTGTTAGTAAATCCATCATGTACCACTCTTCGAGTTGATCGCCATGGTCTTCCCAAAAGTATATGTCCTGCCTCCATTGGTAGAATATTGCACAAGATTTCATCTTCATATTTACCGATGACAATAGGCACTTCTATTTGATGCTTCACTCTCATCTCTCCCTTGTCGTTAAGCCATTAAAGATTATACGGCTTAGGATGCTTCTTGACCTTCAAACCTAGCTTCGTGACCATATTTTCACTTGCCACGTTAGTGCAACTTCCTTCATTGATGATTAGCCTACATACCTTGCCTTGGACGTAACAATGGGTGTGGAACAAGTTATCTCGTTGCTCTTGCTCCTTGGTCTTGGATTAAACGGTTAGTGTCCTCATAGCTACTAGTAATTTCCCTTTAGCAGGTACCTCCTCATGCTCATCTTCACTTGGTTTAATCTCCAGCTACTTTTCCTCAGACTGATAGTCGCCATCCTAATTTAGAATCATAATTCGCTTTTTGGGGCACTCATTGGCCTAATGTCCTTCTCCTTGACTTTTGTAGCATTTTACACTACTAGTCCCGGCCTCAGCCTTGTTTCATTCTCCTTGACGAGCAACATAGGGTTTAGCTTCTAGTTTTATTTTTGATGGCTGAATATGATCTCCTTGAGCTCTCAGCTTTTCTTCTCTTGAATGACTTCTCTAGCATAGCTACTTTCAACCCTGTAGCTTGTCCTTGTAGATCCTCGTCTTTTGATCTATTGCTCGGTAAGAATAGCTTGGTGTAGCATTTCTTTTAGGTCCACATGATGCTGCATCTCCAACCGGTCTTGAAAATCACATTGTAATCCTCCTAGGAACCTTGACATGGTAGCTTCATTGTCTTCTTACACTACAAGAAAACAGCCGGAATCTGACGAATTTATCTGGACGAAGAAAAGGTTCGAGCTGTCCGAGAATGGCCCAGTCCGAAAACCGTAGGCGAAGTGAGAAGTTTCCATGGACTTGCGGGATTCTATCGGAGATTTGTGAAGGACTTCAGTACCATAGCTGCTCCTCTCACTGAAGTGATCAAGAAAAATGTCGGATTTAAATGGGAAGAGGCACAAGAAGAAGCATTCCGAGTGTTAAAGGATAAACTCACCAATGCACCAGTTTTATCTTTACCGAACTTTCTTAAAACTTTTGAAATTGAGTGTGATGCATCTGGTGTAGGTATTGGAGCTGTCTTGATGCAAGAGAAGAAGCCCATTGCCTTTTTCAGTGAGAAGCTTGGAGGAGCTACATTGAACTATCCAACCTACGACAAGGAGTTGTACGCGCTTGTCCGAGCATTGCAAACATGGCAGCACTACCTCTGGCCGAAGGAGTTTGTCATTCATACTGACCACGAGTCTTTGAAGCATTTAAAGGGTCAGCAAAAGCTCAACAAAAGGCATGCTAGGTGGGTAGAATTCATCGAAACATTTCCCTATGTGATCAAGTACAAACAAGGTAACGAAAATATAGTTGCTGATGCCTTATCTCGAAGGTACGCCTTGATTTCTACTTTGGATGCTAAACTTCTGGGATTTGAACACCTTAAAGATCTTTATCAAGCTGATTCTGATTTTCAAGAGATTTTTAAGTCGTATGATAAGTTTGCTTTTGGGAAATATTTTAGGCATGACGGATTTCTTTTCTATGAAAATCGGTTATGTGTGCCTAATTGTTCCGTGAGAGATTTGTTAGTTAGGGAAGCGCATGGAGGAGGCTTGATGAGGCATTTTGGGATCTCCAAAACTTTAAAAGTGATGCAAGAACACTTCTACTGGCCGCAAATGAAGAGAGACATCGAAAGAATTTGTGGGCGATGTGTCACGTGCAAACAAGCCAAATCGAAGGTACAGTCCCAAGGTATGTACACGCCCTTGCCTATTCCTGATCAGCCTTGGACTGACATTTCTATGGATTTTGTGCTTGGATTACCTAGAACTAGAACTGGAAAAGATTCAATCTTTGTTGTTGTCGATAGGTTCTCTAAAATGGCACATTTTCTGGCTTGTCATAAAACCGACGATGCTTCCCATATTGCTGATTTGTTCTTTAAAGAAATAGTTCGTTTGCATGGAATGCCTAGGACTATAGTCAGTGATAGGGATACAAAATTCTTGAGTTATTTTTGGAAGACGCTTTGGTCTAAGCTAGGTACTAAGTTGCTGTTCTCAACTACTTGTCATCCTCAATCCGACGGCCAAACTGAAGTAGTTAATAGAACTTTGTCTACCTTGCTGCATGCCTTGATTAAAAAGAATTTAAAAACTTGGGAAGAATGCTTACCACATGTTGAATTTGCTTATAATCGATCTGTGCATTCCGCCACCAAGTTTTCTCCTTTTGAAATTGTTTACGGCTTTAATCCTTTATCTCCTTTGGATCTAACCCCATTGCCTTTGAGTGAAAGAGCAAGCTTAGATGGGAAAAAGAAAGCTGAACTTGTTAAACAGATTCATGAGAAAGCAAAGCGCAACATCGAGGAGAAAACAAAGCTGTACGCCAAACAAGCTAACAAGGGCAGGCACAAGATGATCTTTGAAGAGGGAGACCACGTTTGGATTCATCTAAGGAAGGAGAGATTTCCGGCTGAGAGGAAGTCTAAGTTGATGCCTAGGATTGACGGTCCATTCCGAGTTACAAAGAGGATCAACGATAATGCTTACCAACTCGATCTCCAAGGTAAGTACAATGTGAGTTCAAGCTTTAATGTTGCTGACTTAATCCCTTTTGTTGCAGATGTTCCAGATTTGAGGACAAATCCTTTTCAAGAGGGAGGGGATGATGTGATCATGGATAGCTCACAGAAGCAGCTTGAACCCGAGGATGCTTTGGCCGTACCAAGTGGACCAATGACAAGATCGAGAGCCAAAGAGTATCAGAACGCCATCACCGCATTACTCACTCAAGTTCAACCGATTGAAGCTCAGTTCGAGAACATGGAAAATCAAACCGTCTTGGTTGCTCGATTGGACTAATAAATGGGTGATTCGTTTGTACTCTTTTTCCTAGCCTTTGGTTTTTTCCCAATGGCTTTTCCAAAGGAAGGTTTTAATGAGGTAAATGGGTCACTCTAATCCATCTTAGTCCACAAGAGTTAAACAAGTTTGGTCCAGGTCCAAGTCTAATAATTTTTGGATTTATCTTTTGAAGTCTCAAGCCCAAAGAAGAGATTAAATCAGCCCAGCTCAATAATCACCTGATTAAAATCGGCCAAGGGAGTGGAAGAGGTGGCTTGGGAGACTCCAAGAGATATTCCAAACTAGTTAATGTTTTCTTAATTTTCTATGAATTAATTCTAGCTTTTTCTTTACTCCATCTTTCTTTAAAACTCTTTTCTTGTACTGATTTTCGGATAATCCAAGTTTTTTTATTAAAAATTGAGAGTGATTTCTCTTGTGTTCTTTGAAGAACAAACCTGATTGTTGGTGAGTAATATCCTTCAATCAATCCGAATCAAGGTGTGTCATATCCGCGATTCAAACCTTGGCATTTTCAAGTGTGTCATATCTTGGAAAAGTCATTGAGGAAATATCCAAGGTCTTCCGCAACCTTGGTGCGATCCATTCACTCCACCCCTATCTATCTATCCACTCCTTTCATTCTACCCCTCGAAAGTGCCGATTCTAGGAGGATCATATCAACAACGAATACTGCCTTCCATACTTCCCAAATAGGTTAAAACCATCTGTACATAACCCGAAGTACACATTTCTTCTTTCAAACGCAAAATCCGGATACAGCGATTGAAAATATTTCCACGCTTTTGCATCTGAAGGATGTGTAATCTCTCCATCTTGAGGATGCTCTGCATGCCATCTCATTTGCTCTACTCTGCGCTCAGATTGATATAACCTCTTCAACCTCGAAGTCAACGGTAAGTACCACATACGTTTAAATGGAATTGGAACTCTCCCACTACTATCCTGAAACCGTGGTTTACGACAAAATTGACAACTTCTCCGGTCTTCATCTTCTCTCCAATATATCATACAGTTGTCGATGCACACATCTATCACTTGATACGGCAAACCAAGACCAGCTATAAGTTTCTGTACCTCGTAGTATGATGCCGATGCAAGATTATCTTCAGGCAAAAGATCTTTCACAAAATCTGACCGTCTTAATGGACATCATTCTACTAGCAGATGATAAAGGCGAATGACCTTCTCTACACCCATGATATAATTGCTGCTTCGCTGTGTCTAATATATCAAAAAATGTTTTAGCTTCTACATTTGGTTCTTCAACCCGATCCCCATCTATTACGGTCGATGGCAAATTCTCTCTAAATGCATAATTCACCATCTCGAGTTACCTACACCAAAATCTACTTCCGTTCTATGTTCTCCTAAGCTATCCGCAACATAGGGTTCACTGCTACTACTACCATAATCATAATTTTTTTCTCCATGTAGATACCAAATCTTGTAACCCGACATAAACCCATTGCGATACAAGTGATGCCAAACCATCCCTATCTTAACATTATGAGAATTGCAACAAATTGGACAAGGACATTTCATCTTACCACTTTTTTGCACTCGCGGTTGATTTCTGGCAACCGTCATGAACTCGCATATACCTCGTGTATAACCATCGTTTAATAACTTTGACTCAGGATCAAACATTACTTCGTCCATCCACGATCTAAAATATCTAGAAGAAGACATCTCTCTCTTGACGTGTTTTTTTAGAATTAAAGTGTTGAAATGTAAAAATTGTGATTGAATGGAGGAGTATGGAAACATATATAAAAGAACGCTTACAGTCATAAATCCATCATAAATCCGTCGGTTTTTAAATGGCTATAACAACGGCTATATAAACGTTCATATATACCGATGGAAAACGATGGATTAGTATCCATCAGAAATTACTGACGTGAAACTGACGGATTGTTGACAGATTTATCAATTTTCATGTCCGTCGGTTTTGCGGTAGATTTCTTGTAGTGTTGTAGGTCGGCCTTGATCAGATGTGTCTCTAACTCTTGGTAATAGTCTTCCACCATCTTCCCACCTTGAACAAGTCTCCAAAGCTGATTATGTAGCTCTCGGTAGTAATAGCTCGGTACAAATCGCTTCCTCATGATAGCATTCATCTCGGTCCAAGTCTCCACTGGATATTCTTCTCCTAGACGTCACGAGCTGATCCCACCAAATCAAATCATAGTCATAGAACTCCGTAGTTGTTATCTTCACTTGTTTTGCTTCTATATAATGTTGGCACTCGAAGATGATAACATCGTATTTTTACCTATTTTTACTATCATTTTCATATGGTTTTATAAAGAGTTTGCTTTTTTTCAAAGCTAAATAGGCTATTATTGAATATTTTAGTCTCAAAGAGGTTTTACAAGTTTTAAGGGAAAATGGACCAAAAAGGAGCAAAACCCGTTTTAAGGCAGTTTCAGAGCATCATAAGTTTGGCATTCGTTAAAGACCTTTCCATGGACCAGAGATCTTTATATCCATGGAAAGCTGGAAGAGAGTCGCTTCGGACAAGAAACAAAGTAATCCATTCAGCCATTTGGAAGATAAAACCCGAAGAGTGACGACCTGTCAACATTGGTCACAATGAGTGTGACCGAGGTCGTGCCTCTTGGAGACCTTGGACATAGGGCCCGTAACCGGGGCCAGTCTTCATCACCACCTCGGTCAGAAGCCCCATGACCAAGGTCAGATCCCTTGCCTCCACACGTATGAAAAAGACAAGTTTAGCATTCAAAACCCTAAAACTGACCTCTTGGACCTCAAGACCTATAAATACTTAACCCTTAGCATTTGGGTTTCGTGTGACTTCTTAGAAACTACACAGAGAAATCCTAAGGATGACCAAAGAAGCTCCAGAATCCCTCTTGCTCGCCGAAGCCCTAGGAGTCCACCAATTATCTTCCCTTTCATCTTTTGTTACTTTGATTCTTAAGGAGAAGTCTTTACCTCTTTGTATTCGATTCTAAAGAGTAATCTCTGAACCTTTACCTTTTGTTCTTATTGATTTATGATTATGAATTCCTTAAACTTTTCTTTGTTGATTCCTTTAAGCATGCTTGAGTAGTTTGATTGTTGGGTTTAAAAGGTTAATCAAAGGGGGGAGATGATCTAGGTAGTTTGAGTGGCGAATTCATCGTCTATGCATATCCGTCAATACTGGTCTTTTGTTCTGAGCTTTCTCTTAACGCATGTAGCTAGCGCCATGGAATAGCCACTAATTTCAGGCATCTAGGTTTCGCTATCTGCTTGCTTAGTTTGCTAGAACCTAGTTTCGATGAGTATCGCGTCATAACAAGCACATACCACTTAGTTATATAGTTTTATGGACTATAATTGAACTTGATATTAATGGTTTGATATATATGTTGTTGCCTAGGAGAGTTGAGTAATAGGATATATTGATTTCAGGCAGTTTTCTTCATGAATTATGGGTTAATCGATCTTTCGTGTTTCATAGTCTGAGACTTAGGAGTAGACATGCATTTACATGAATTTATCTTGAATGAATTTATCATCGAACCCCTGAGATCCCTTGAATGCCCAACGCTTTCTCCTAATTGTTTTACATTCGTTTTATTTGCTATTTAGTTTACTCGTTGCGTGACACAACAAAACCCCACCTTTATAATTAAGTTCTAGCTTTACTTGTTCCTCTAGATTTGCAATACAACTTCTCTCTTTGTGGGATTGATAACCTTAAGTACTACAATAGATTTGGCTGTGCACTTGCAGCTTTATTATTGTGTTGTTTGAGGAAAACTTGACTACGCAGATACATTACACTACACACCACGCACACAATCAAGTTTTTGGCGCTGTTGCTCGGAAGAGATTGTTTGTTTACAAGTCTAAGAACTAGAGTAACGTCTAAGACACTTTGCTTTTGATTTTTCTTTTTGGTTTTTACTGTTTTAGGAGACCTTGAGGATGAACCTCAACGCTCTACCTGGAGAGTTTCAGAACCTTACCCTTGCGCAACTTATGGCGGACTACAACACCATGTGCAGTGACACCTCCAAGCCATTGATTAGCTCAAGCTATGGAGCTTACCACAGCCCCTCTCAGCCATCTTGTGGTACATCATTGATGAGGCACTCTGGATTTCTATCACTATCTCGATCCTCTGGAGATGACCAATGAGACAAGCTCATTCACATTGCAATGGAACCACTCATTCACTTACACCGCGCGCGGATAGATACTGTTATGCTGTGGATCAAGATTTGATTCACATGAAATTATGAGCATTGATGTCAATGATAGCTATTCGTTTGACACACATGAACCATTCACTTCGGGGACCTCGTGCACTAATGACAAGCTCATGGACCTTATGCAACAACTTGCCTCAGAGCAGCAGAAGTGTATGGAAGAACTCGATCCTAAGTTTTCGAAGATGGAGATTGGTTTCGATTCAAAAATCTCTGCCATCACTTGCCATATTGACCGTGTTGATAAGCTTAACAACGAGCTGCTGAACCAGAAGAATTATATTCCAAACCACGATGCCATGATCATGAATATAGTTTAGCAATCAATGCTATGGAAGGTAGAAGCATTGCAACATGGATTCTTCGATCCTAACGAATACACCAAGTGGAAAAAATGAACAAGTAAGCATTACTTATGAAGAAGAAGAAGAACTTGAAGCTCAACAACAGCAGCTGACCCAAAAAAAGCTCATTGAGTGGATAAAAGAAGAGGAAGATGCTGAAAATTTCTTGTATCTAGAAGAAAATAATGGGACCAATGAAGCTTTATGCATCATGGATTCTCATGAAAGCAACATTATAGGGCAGCCATGACCTCAAGAAGCAACCCAAGAGCAGGGCACTCCAAGTCCACTGGCTCAATCGCCACAAGATGGTGAATACATTGATTGGAAACCGGCACCAATCACTTCTTGGCGTACACCTTTGTCTAATAAGGGCCAAGGTACTATTGTTTCTTTTTCTCAGCAACAAGTTCTGGAAGGTCATCAAGCACCACGTCCATCTAGGGGTATGCAAGAAGATCAAAAAGAAGAGCACAAGAAAAAAGGAATTTATGGTCAAAGAGAAGTCTATCTAGTAAAAGAAGCTAATGGGGCTCAACATGAAATTGTTTTCAAAAATAATGGTGAATATCCTAACTTCTCTATTGATGCTCAAGAGAAAAAGGTTGTTATACCTAGAGGAAACTTAGAGGACCACAAAGAAAAGCTCAGAGAAGTGAACCTCCATGACCAAAGGAAAGTCCTATTTCAACTGGGAGAAGAAAAGCACGATGACCGTTACTGCCTCGATGAAAAAGGAGACCAACGCCTTGGCTCTAGGGGAAAAGGAAATTCGTGTCATATTGAGGTATTTAATGCCATCACATGTCAAGAAAACTCCCATCCCCTAAGAAAACTCGAAGGACAAGTAGTTGGAAAAGAAGAAAGCTTCAAAGAAGATATCAAAGATAAGCTTAAATGAGAGGAGCAACAAAACGTGGTGAACATCAAGGAGTCTAAGTATTTGCTACATAAGAGCCCCCAAGAAGGAGAATAAGAAGAAGCATCCACTGCTGTTTACCCTTGTATGGCTACTTGGACCCCACAAGAAGAAATCCTCTAAAACCCTATTTTTAGGCGATCTCAACATCAAAGGGGAGCTCCGAACAAGCCAACTTCAAAACATGACCTCCTCCATCACCTTACATCACCTACGAAGGTCAACCACCAAGACCTCTATATTGGCTTTTACGACCTCCTCATCATCAAGCAAACAAGACAGCTCAAACCCGGTTTGATGAAGACCTTGACAAAAGGGTGAACAAATTATACGAGAAGGGTGAAGACTTGTCCTCCCGTATTGCTGGACACGATCCTATGGAGGACGAAGAAGAAGATGATCCAACAAGGAAGCCACCAGAGCTGGATGAACCAAGAAACATTGTCTAGGACAGAGCCAATGACGTTAAACAAGTGCGCTTAATAGGAGGCAACCCACTTGTAAGTTTTTATCTCAATTTTAGTTTTTATTTCCTTTTTCTTTTGATGTTTTCATGTTTTATTTCAATTTTTTTCATAAAAATACAAAAAGAAAATAGAAAAGAAGAAAATAGAAAAAAAGAGAAAGAGAAGGAAAACGAAGAGCCGACCTAGGTCGTAGAGGCCGTGACCAAAGTCACAAGAAGGGACGACCCTTGTCACAGTGCCCGTGACAAAGGTCATGAAGAAGGACACCTAGGTCACGAGGCTTATGACCGAGGTCATCAACAAAGTCGAGTCTTCGCCATTTCGATCATTCGCGGACCTTATAGAGCCTTCCCAAAGCTATCTCCTCACCTCCCTAAGGTCACAAGGCTTGCAAACGGTGGCAAGCACCACCTATAGACCGGTCAACTCCCTTGGCCGATGTACATGGAAGGCAACGGATCAATCATAATCACTCGTGACTGATGCTGAGAGTCCCCACCGAGCCAGCCCTGTGTCATGGATGGGTCACATCTCTCGTGACCAGTGCTAGGTGATGATTTTGGACTAGTCACCCATCCCATGACCAGCGCCAAAGATTATCCCATCCGAGTCTTACCGTTCCATGACTTAAGCCTCAACCGTTCTGTGACCGTAGATTTCACAAGGAGTTACCACAAATCAAATTTGTCTGATCAAATGATCTATGATCAAATATTAAATGATAAACTGGGTATTTTGGGAGTAATGGTCAAAGAAATTTTGATAAACGTGATCTGGATTGGAATATTTTCAGCTTTTGAGCATCGTGATTTTTCTGTGACCGTTCTACGATCATGGAATTCACAAAAGGGTGCCAAAAACCAGATTGGATCGATCAAATGGGTTATGATAGAATATGCACCAAATATGCACCAATAATTTGGACATATTGGGAGTAATGATCGAAGAAATTTTGGAAAAGGAAGCTTGGATCGCAAGATTGGCAACTTTGAAGATTGCATCCATTCCGTGGATAGTACCGCATCCATTCTGCGGACAGTACCGCATCCTTACCCGCGACCGGCGACCATTCCGCAACTGTTCTACGATCGTTCCATGGACCGTTCTGCGTTTGTTCCGTTACTACCCCACGACCAATGCGCGACCCTAGCAATCATAGGAGCCTTAAGTCACCACAGAAAAGATCTCAACCGTGGCCGATACGACATCAACGAGATATCACCACCACCATCTCACCAGCACTTCCATCACCATTTTATCTTTAGGTTTGTTTTTGTTTTCTTTATTTACTGAGATTATTGATGGTTTTTAGGTTTTTATCTCAGGAAGGATGCAATTAGAGATTTATCAGCAAGAATTCAATGAACTAAACCGAGTTCATTTGATGTCAAGCAACAAAAAGAAAGAAACACCGATTAGTCGCCAATAATCTAATTCGAGGTGACATTGTTCTTAAAATCAACTCTTTCTTTATGATTTTTCATCCTCGTCTCTTTCTTATTTTCCCACCAAGGATGGTGTGATTTAAGTCTGGGGGGAAGGATGTTCCATCCTTTACTAATGCTACTTTCTATTTTGTTGACTTAAGACTTTTTTCCACTTTTTACATCGATAATTTTGCTAATTTTTTGCCCTTTTTATAGAGTCAATTTTTTTTCTTTTTTTTATTGAGTCAAAATAGTTAGGGAATTATGAACTTGTTTTGATGGATTATCTGAATTGGATTAACACTCTTATGACTCAAAACTTGGCCGCAGAAGCGAAGTTCGGAAAGACTATGGGTTGACTCAAAGTCTCTTGATATTGGAAAATAGGTTAAACCAACGTTGTCTCTAAACCTTATCGAAACCTAACCTGACTTTTAATTTCTTACTCAGGGGGTTTGGTATTCATTGGACGAGACCTATTCCAACCTTATAAGACATTGCACTTTTTCATCAGTATGCTTCACCTCTCCTTCCCCTTCATAACTCAAAAATCCGAACCAAGAAAGCAAAACGACATAGTTAATGTGATCAAGGGATTTTGTGCATAAACCCGTGCATCGTTCGGAGTCTCGGGGATACTTGTCGCCAAGGGATACTTCATAATTGATGTGACCGAGGGATTTTGTGCGTAGACCCGTGCATCTTTCGTGACCTCATGGAGACTTGTCTACAAGCAAGCTGCCGGCAGATAAGAGATTTTCCTCTATTTCTTGAAGAATATAGTTGATCTTCTCCTCATTTGTTAGATGAAGGTCTGAACATGACAATAAATAAATAGAAAAGTTTCGATTAAAAAAACGTTGATAAGTATATAGTGTAAATGAGAATGATTTGTTGAGGTTATGATTCATACCTGGATTGTTGAAGTCTTTTCTTTTCTTTCGCTCAATATCTTCACTTAACAGATGGTATGTTTGTTCCCATACATTAGTGGGTCTAGAAAGAGTGCCAGAAATAAGCATAACACAAAACAAACTACGGAGATAGTCTCCAAAACCACACTGCACTGCATCCACCAGGGAGTCAATGTAGATCTGATCATCTCAAGTATACCATGAGCAAAACATGCTTCTTTGTATGTTTTATAAACAACTTCTCTGTATGTTTTCAGATCGTCAAAAGACTACGCACCTGGGACAATATTTAGTAGGATCCTCATATAATATTCTGCTTATTTTTATTTTTTGGTTAATAAAAAATAAAACCAAAATATATGACGTTTAAATGTTTAAACCATAGACATACCTGCAGTTAAAAAAAATCTTTGATTTCATTCTTCTGTGGTTCATTTTGATTGACTGGCTCAAAAACTACTGAAACATGATCTGGGCATTTGTTGAGGAACTTAATAAGGTATTTGATAGAACTTGATTGGTTACACCATTCCACATTTATGTGAGCTCGATACCGCAGATCTTACTTTTCATTATAAGGGACAACATATCTATTGTCACACTTAAAACCATTCTTCTCAATATAATTAGTTGAGCGTCGCCTTCTATACACAGCATAACCATCTTACCAATCTTAGTGATATCAGAATAAGCCTTGGGAAAAGATTTTGAGCACTTACCATCCACCATACATGGGGAATTGGTAATACCTGCGCCATCCATGTATCATAGAATCTTTGATGATATCGTGTAGCTCTGGATTCTTTTCTTTGTCTGGAATTTCAGCACATATGATCTTGTCAATGTCATCCGCCGATGGTAATTTGCTCTTATTTTCCATGAACAATAGTATGTGAGCATGTGGTAGGCCACGTTTCTGGAACTCAACTGTATACATAGCTAAAGAAAAAAACAAAAGAAAACAAAAAGAACAACATCAATAACTATTAGGAAAAAATTCAGATACTTTTAGTCATAAGCGTAATGTTAGAGAATAAAATGTTAAAATAAATTATCATATTAAATAAACTGAGATTATTTATTTAAATTAAGAAAACTAAAAGTATTTATTATTTTTAACATCATCATATTAGGTTGTGAAAATATTTTTGCTTCATCGTAATAAAAATAATTAGATGATTACAGTAATTTAAATATATTTTAAAATTAGTATTTTAAAAATTGAACTACATTACTAACTTATATTGTTCAATAAATGTTTCCAACATGAGTTTAGATAACAATAATACTAAAGTGTATTAATGTACCAATAAACCGTACTAAACCTAAGTGAACCACCATATACATAGTTTTCTTGGTTTTGATTAAAAGTCTATTCACGACAACACAAAATGTTCATATCAACACTACCAAACTACCATTAACAGATATATATATATATATAAGAAACCAAAACAAAACACTTATCAATTGAAGTAAAAAATAGATGGAAGCACAATCAAGCAAGGAGAAAAACGCAACAATAGGAAAAACATTTCGAAAACTTACATGCACGGGTCATTCCAAGCATTTGTTTTTCTTTCAAATCCTTCATTAAGGAGTCAAGCTTGATCTTGAAAACAGGACATATAATATCTTGTCTTTCATCAGGATTTAAACGTCTTTCATCAGGATTTAAAGTCGTTCACTGCAGTATCTTGTTATCTCTGGCCACTTCTGATTACATGTAAATGTGACAAATAAATCTGGGAAACCATAATGCTTACATAGAGTCATAGCATCATAATAGCTATTAACCATGTACCGAGGTCCACTGGTGAAAGAAGCTGGAATACTGGCAGGCCTTCCTTGATCACTCATTTTTGTGTTTCCAGCCTCTACTGCCTCCTTTATAGAGCTGTAATCATTGCATCTCAGTTTAGACTGATTGAAGTTAATATAAGATAACCTGTTAGTTTCTATTGATAAGAATCCATCAAAACCAAACTGTTGGAACAATCTCCTAGATCGCATAAGATTTTGGCACTCTTTATCCCTCTCTTGAAGACGGAATGCAAACCATTGTCTTATACTAATACACTTCCTCTTGTTGTTGTTATTAACTCCTGTAAATGCTTTCTCAATTCTAGGCCTCCATCCATCTTCACCATAACATAATATTAAAGAATATTGAAGCACCAAATATGAAGGATGCCACTCCTTGATCCTTTGGAGACTCCCAGTTGGTTTGTCTTGGATAACAATATCACGTGATGGCATTTGTTGAACAAAATCTCCTGGTATCAATGCTGCCACTTCAGATGCTGTTGGGGCGCTATATTGCCTTCCATCGACCCCTGCTCTACCACTAACAATCCTCATATGAAATGTCTCATCTTTATTAATCTCAAACCTATATCTGGCTGATTTGAAGTTTTTCACATAAGGTTTCACATCGTCTAGCATTTTCATGATAGCTTCAATGAGTTCCTTTCTCAAGTTCCTTTGGCTTCCTTGCACCTTTGAGTTCTTTCCTTTTCTGTAATATAGGAAAACACAATAAACTGATTAGTATAGTTTATATATTGTATATACAAATTTCTCATTAAAATAAAATTTAAACATTTACTTACCCCATGACAGTCGCTCTATTGTCAACTTCCTTTTCAGTGTCCACGATATATAATTGTGTGTACTTAGCATAATTACCATCTTTAGGTTTCATACTACTCATCAAATGATAGCTTCCTCCTTGTAATCTAAACATAATAGGTCCTCTACCTTTAGGAACAGATTTGTCAACGTTTCCACCAAAGGACGTCATTGCAAATACACTTCAATAACCCCTAAGATTCTCTTGGAAGTGTTTGCTTAGTGCATCTTTTCCAATAAATAATCTTGTGAGAAATTCTGGTGATTCTTTCAAAAATGGTAGCTTAACTGTTCCTAGAGTACAGCAAAGTGAAAACTGTGTGTTTTTTGTACTCTTTTTCTTGTTTAGACGTTCTTCATACCACATGTTTGCCCCACAGTATTGACACTTTCAATAGGGTCACTATGATCTAGATATGCTGCATTTGTTTAAGAACATGTTAAAAATGACATAACATTAGTTTTAAAAAATATATATTTTTGTGTAAATCAAATTTAAACAGATGATGTACCTAATATTTTGGTTTTTGAATTTACTGTTACCGAGTTTTTTCTTGAGGGAGTTTTTTTTCCGAGAAGGCCTCTTTATTTCAGTTGCATTTGGTATAACCGGTTCAACTCGATCATCAGGCGTCATATTTAGTTTCTTCTTCACAACTACTGTCGTCGTATTCTTGTTCCATACCATATAAATCATCTAGTAATTTTTTAAAAATAAACATAAGTTGTTGATATGTCATATATAATTTATTCAGGCCTTAGAAGGCTAATGCCATAAATTTAAAAATTGACAAACCTTCAGACTTTGGCATTGCATTTTCAAATTCGTCTTCTAAATTTCTCACATGATCTATAGTTTCATTTGCATATCTGACACTCCCTTACTGTGTGCTTGTTCCTGATTTATTCGAGTAAATAATTAATTACAGATTAGTAGAAACTATAACTCACATAGATAAAAAAAAATTTAACATAAATTTAAATCTACTTACTATGTGGTTTTTTGTTTGCAGTCAATGGTAGCACACGAGTAGGAACCTTTCTTTTCTTTGGTGTTGGGCTTGTTAGAGTAGCTGATGTCAAACGAGACATGGAGTCTGACGACTTTATAACTATTATAAAATATAATAAGTTTTAAATTCGAAATAGTAATTTAAAAATTCAGAAAGCCTAATGATTGATTAGTATATGAACAAAAAATTGAAATCTGAGAAAGGAAAAAAACTTACAATTTGTAGTTGAAACATTAGGTTGGTTGGTTGGTTTAGTTGTTGTTGTACTCCTATATGCTTCTGTCAAAACTGGAGAAAAATATGTTAATGCATCGAACAATATATAGTATATCAAAAGAAATAGAGAAATGATATCCTTACCACTTCTAGAGAGCATATTCTCCTTTGAACGATATGGTGTGTTATTTGTAGGTGTTTGATTATGGGGAAAAGTTGGTAATATCTTGCAAACTTCGACCAAACTTGCTTGTTTGTGTTTTGAGAAGAGATTGTTGCTTTTATTAAATTTGAAGAAGGAAGAATATAACCACTGGGCAAAAATGTATTCCTTGTAGAACATAAAGGATTGTTTTTTGAAGGAGTCCGAAATTGACTACTACTTCTATCGGAAAACTTGGTAAGGTCTTACAAAATTGTAGTAAACACTGATGTAAGAGGAACACAAGCGTTGGTTTTAGGTGTCTTAGTTGTTGGAGTTATTGGACTTTGTTTTGTGAAAGTCCTGTGTTTCTTGGATGGTTTAGAAGAACCATGAAAATGATGGGGAATAATCTTTGTTTTCTTCATGCCACTAAAACACATTTAAACAACAACTATATTTATACCAGAACGAAAAATGTAAAAAAAACTGTAACTGTTTTATCTTAAGATCACACACATGCACGTCAAATTTTAAATCTAAAACTGTAACTATGTCTAATATATTCTTCTCCTACATTTTCATTATTGCCCTTTTTTGTGCTCGCTCTTTTAGTTATGAATGTTACAACAATTCTTCTGTTATACAACCATGCTGAATATATTGGTTCATTTTGTTTTACAAAAAAAATGTAGAGACCAATTCACTTATTATATGATCTCACACAGAAATTTATCAAATTTTCCAAAACAAACAAAAAATGAAACCAACTCGTTTTTGGAATTTGAAATTTCTTTTCGATTCAATAGTGAATATTGATTGTATAGCTTGTGTAATGATAGCAATAATAGACTGGTACATGGGTTAGTCAGAAATAGAGTTAATGTGAGAAACATAGGTATTGTTGACAATGTCGAGTGATAGATGTATAGAGTGGACTTACTCCAATTGCGCAAGCTATATATCCTGGTCTCTCTCACACGTTTCTAGAGAATAACAGAAGGAAGAATCCGATGTACCAGGGGATCGCACCGAAGAAGAAACCAAGGATGAATCTTTAAGAAACACAATCGATATATCATCGAGTTATTGCAATTCAGGAAAATTATTTATGACCAAAATATTACATTTTGCTATGATCTAGGTGATTTTAATGAAATTAGCGCAATTGATGTCAATGAAATAAAATTATTAGTATGGTGATGAAAATTTAGCTGTAATTGAGCAGAAATTTAGAAGTTATATGAGGTAAGTTTTAAATTTTCATTTAGGGATGTTCCCAAATTTTGAAATTCCCTGTACACTCAGCAATAAAATCGTTGATCTTGGTAGAAGCGTTTATAAACTGAAATGTTTGATCTTTCCATTTGTTTGACTAAAATAAATCGTTGATCTTTCCTTGTTTGGACCATAATAAATGAAATTTTTTTATCATGAATTGAAACGCTTTTGTTTTAGAAAAATTAAAATAGAGAGATTATAAATGATCTTTATACGTATGTATCCTTTTTCAAACTTTTTTATGTAATTTTTTTCCATCACGTATTTTCGTTGTTGCATATTATAATTACAATTGATTATAAAATTAGAAACTGTTTTAAGTGTTGCTGGTTTTAGAACTGGGTTTGATAAAGCTTTGATAGTAAAGCCCTAGTGAAAATTTAAATTCTCAGGAAACGGTTTAGAACCTGTAGTTGATTCTAAAATTATAAATTGTTTTTTGAATTGTCTAGTAAAAAAAAACAAAACTTAAATTGTTTAGTCATATTTTAAAGCAAAGCAAGCAATAATATTCCAAAAGTAGAAAGAACATAAAAATAAAATCCAAACGCAAAAATTAAAAAGTAGCAATACTGAAAATAAACACAATTTAAAAAATTTAATTTCAAGTCAACTCATCAATGATCTTTTGATTCGACCTTGACCATCACACTCTTATCATCTTTCTTGACATCCATTGTCAAGCAACCGGATTGGAATCCCTTTCCCTTTTCATGCCGGATTTTACTAGTCTGGTCTTGATCGGATGCGTCAAGATCAATTGAATCAAGCTCCAATCAACTGAAAACTCCTGCCTTTGAGATTTTGCAGAGCACCCGGAAGATTATCAAGATCAGCAATCTGTGAAGCAAAACACATTTTTAACATAGCTAGCCATATTAATAAAAGTCGTTTAATCGTCAAGCTTTAACCAATCAATAGCAGAGTAATTTCGTTGTTGTCTATCAAATTCATGCATCCTTAAACAGATGCAGTTTTCCAAACACCCAACCTATCAATAGTGATTCCAAATTCAAAACTCTTATCTTTCAACAACCTAACACTTTCACTATAATCTTATTAACAACACCAAAACACAATAGTTGATGCACTATGTGCGACGATATCAGAGGCCGGAATATCGAACAACATGAGTTTAGTTTCACTTGTGTTGTCCATTACCATGACATAGAGCTTATACCTTTAGAAACATATAAAATCAAACTAATCAAGTTGATACTATCAATCAATACATTGTGAATTAATTAAACAGTCTCAAGCACAACCATACCTGGCTATAACATTAATGACAACTGATCTGCAGTTGTCACACCAAAGTATGTATAAATGTGAGTCACCTTTTTGTTGCATTTCTTACAACTAAAATAGTACCAGGCCCAGTCTATGTCGATTGCATAGATGTTACAAAAAAGCTTAACTCTTCCAACCTATGTAATAGATGAAAAGAAAGTATTGATTAACATTAACTTCTATTCTAATTTGTTATTTGTGTAAATTCAAATAAAATTGATAACAACCTCTGTTGAATTCTTGATTTCTTCGATTGTCTTATGTTCATATTTGATATAATCTGGTTGGTTAGGAATGGAGAGTTGACGTCTCGATCGACTCTGACGGAAGGTTGTTGTCAAGCCATCATTTGGAAGGCTGTTAAGACGGATCAAATTAAAATGTTAGACTATCCTATAAATTGATCTTATTGAAAGATGTTGAACTATTTGACTTACATATTAACAAATAGTTTAATCTCTGAAAATGGTGGATTTACACTTAGTTGGGACGCATTGAAGGAGTTTGAAATACTCCTAATATCTGTAAAACCAAAACCAACAAAATTAGTATTAGACGTTGATAAACAAATTGCATATTTCACAATCATTTCAATATTTACTAAATATATATACCTTTGAATGCTTTTATCTTTGCAAATTGCAACAAACAGATGATGCACATTTCTTTTGAGTAAGCCTCCTCACAAGCTTGGAGGACTTGATCAGAAAAGTTTCTCCACAAAATAACTGGCATCCTCACATCACTAGAAAAATAAAATTTTAATCAGTTAAAGAGCAAACATATATGGTTGTGTAAATTTAAATCAGTTGGAGATGGACATACTTTTCATTCCTTATCTCAAAATCAATCTTCTTGACTGACTTATTCTGCCCTTCGAGTTCCTCAACTTGACCCATGTTGATGACTTCACCCATTACATCTATGGGGATCGAATAAAAAAAATTGAATGTGCTTAATACATCTTAAAAGAAAGGAGGTAGTAAAGTAAAATAAAAACACCCAAACATACCAACTAAGATACTTGGATTAACTCTATCATTTAAGATGAGAGGAAATGGAGCCAATGATAAATACTGTGAATCATATATACTATCACAGACTCTCACATGTGTGGAGTTTACAAAATTAATTTTATAAACATGTGCTGTAGGCCTGTACTGCCCAGCAGTGTGAGTTAGACTGAAAGTTTCAATGAACTTCCAGTCAACAACCACCATGGAATTAGCATATTTAACCACCAAATTTTTGATAACAGTGGCATGGATTTTAGTTCCCTGAAATGAGTAAAAGTATGTAGATTATATCAGTAAAGAATTTTAGAATTCATATAGAGATTATACTACCAAATGATTAACATGACATAGAAGATTTTGGAAACAAATTTGGTTAGGTTACCTGTTAATCTCCAAGGACACACTCAAAAGTCTCACCAGACTTTTGAGTGTACTGTCTCCAAGAGTGAAGAACCTTCACCTTGATTCTCCAGTGTGTCTGGCCTTAAATCTCTGAGGTATGCAAATGCAGCCTCCATTGATAAGAGTGTTTTTTTTTTTTTGCGAGTAAAAGTGAAGTGTGTGTTGTGAATATTAGCATTAAATAATGCTTAGGTATATATAATGTTTTGTATTTGTGGTTTAATAAGATTTAATTAATGATTATGTCTGCTATTACAGGAATATTAATTTTTGAATCATATGAGTTTTAAGTATTCAAATTATTTTTGGAACTTTTGTTATTAATAAAATTTTGATTGTGGAAAGTTATTTATTATGACATTTGTAAAGGGAATGTTAATTTCTGATTGATATCAGTATTAAATTTGTTAATTGATTTCGGAATAAATGTTATTAATACAATTGTGATTGTGGAAATGTTATTAATACCACGTTTAGTAGCATCTTCCCATCAGCCTTTTCACTTGTTTGTTGATACATTCTTCTTTTGCTCCCCTTTCATTACCTTATCATGATACATAAAAAATCCAGACTTCATGTTTAAATCTTTGGATTAGTGATACCATAAAATGAGGAATTGGTTTTGCATAATGAAACATAAATCTACAGAGGATCCAGAAAGAAGCTTAAGCGCCTAACATCGTTGATGAATATAATAAATACGGATCAAAGTCAAAACCTTTATAGCGTTGTAATTCCATTTCTAAATTCAAAACTAACAATCCATATGAAGGCAATCATGATCCATCATCAATTGAGCCTAATAAGGACACAAATTCTCATCAATTGAAGGCTGTTCCTTTCACTCATCAAGGTTTAAAAAGGCCAATTACTAACTCATCAAGAGTATTTGCAATCCGAAATAGATCAAAGGAGCAGATTGTATAAGTAAATTAAAGGGCATCACTTTTCTGAAATATGTATTTACTGAAGTGGTTTAGCATTGCTTGTCCTAGTAATTGTGTTAACAGTTTCGATTCCCCTCTTGACTTTTGAGTACAATTTTTTTTCTTTTTTTCCTAATTCATTTTCTTAATAAACTCTAATGTCCTTTTTATTAGATTGACTAACATTAAATTATGGAAAATTATAAGAGATAGCCATAGAGGATCCATTTATTAGTTCTCACACCTTTTGCCTCTCTCCTAATACTGTAGAAAAAGGAATTGACCTTCAACTCCCTGTCTCACAAAACCAACAAAATAAACTAGTTAAATTGTCAGCACCTATTTTTGTTCACTTATTTTCTCTCTTATTTCTATGGGGAACATTAAATATTTAGACTGTTAACAAATAATTTAACATGTTAAACAAAAAACACAATTAACTAATAAGTTATCAAAACTTTTGTTATGTACGGTTCATTATTGTAACACATAAATTTTATACTATGTTAAATCAAAAGTTACTAAGTTAAATGTGATAATTAAGTTATCATGATAAATAAATATGCCAATATATAAGTTAGCTGATACTAATCATATCATAAATGATTTAACACGATAAATATTAGTTTACCAAATATAACAATTTAATTAGCAACGGATATAAGAATGCTAACATATAAGTTAAATGTGACATTTAATTTATCATGATAACTAAATATAATACTGTATAAGTTAACGGTAATATATATGGTAGCTGATAAGAATGATCTTATTGGACATAATTCATATTTAGCATGTTATTTGTAACTTGTTATTTTTTTGTGTATAATATAGTAAATGAGTTAAAAAGATTAATATGAATTTATCACATAAATTATATACTTATTGCGATACAATATGATTTAACATGATATATTTATAAACTTATTAATATATATATATATATTTATTGTTATCATGTTAACCCAATAGATAATCATCTTACTCATAATATGTTCTTACCTTAAGTATTTGGTAATAATATCGTGAGAATTAGATAAAGACGTCGATATCTATTTTATTATATTGCTAAATAATTTGTTATATGTGGAGGGGCATTTTCGTCCAACTTATATAAGTTGATGAGAGAGGACTAATAATATAAAATTTATGTGTGTATTTTTAATTTTTAAGTCCCATGTGGTTTTTTTTTAAACGACTGCTTTATTAATTTAGAACAAGTTTACATAATCATTAAAGAGAAACTTCCGTAGAAAATTTGGAGGATAAAAGCAAATAAAAGATGTAACCCTTTGGAGAAGTACTATTTTTGCCAATTTATCTGCAATTTGGTTACTTTCATGGGGAACCAAGGTGTAGGATAAGTTGATGAAACGATCCGCCCAACTGCGGATATCTATTATTAATGGATCCATGGCTGCATTCTGTTGTTGATTGTGTAAAAGGCTGTATAGCTCTTTGCAATCTATCTCCATGATAACTTTGCAGAAGCCTTGATACCACAAGGTTTGGATGGCATGAAGTAAGGCCATTCCTTCTGCCTCTAGTGAAGTTGATCCCTAACGTAGTTTTGAAGAACCCGAAAGTGTGTATGTTCCTCCTTCATCGCGTATAATCCAGCCAGTCCCAATATAATGATTATTATGTATGAAGCTAGTATCAACATTACACTTGAGAATTCCTGATGGGGGAGATTCCCAATGACTACTTGTAGTAGATGTATGATACCGAGATGTTTGTGGAATACCTGCTTGGGGATGTGTAGCCATTAACCATTCCATAACACTATATTTTGACTTGATGATGACTGAATTAGCTTCATGAGATTGCTTGTTGAAAATGAGGTCATTACGAGATTTCCATATCTTCCAACTCACCCAAAATGGTAAAGGTTGTACCTCTGTATTCACAGATGATGAATAAATGATGAGGAGGGGTTTATGTTATCTTCCAAGGAGGATGAAGTCTGTTGAATCCCAATGAAATCTATGTTAGAAGCTCTCCAGACTGGCGAAGCATCGTTGACAAGTTGGGTCTATTGGTATGCCCCTCCTATTTAGCTATGAGCCAGTGCCTAACACCTGAGATAATACCCTCCAATAGAAATGTTTTAGTTTTGGGGGTATTGTGCTTTTCCAAATTTTTTGCTTGAGATCTGGGTTTTCCAGCAGCGTGTTGATGGGGAGAGCTAGCGTTGAAAGATAGGTTATCAACCAATATCCCGACTTGACATTATAATTGCCATTCTTTGTATAGTGCTAAATGATCTTATCAGCTCTCGCATGTTGGGGGATATACAAACGACGTGCATGGTTTGCATCTTCCTCATTAAAAAAACTCTGGAGTTTGGTTTCATACCAACGTTTACGTTAAGGGTGCCATAAATCACTAATCCATAGAAGGGGAGTAAGGTTGATTGGAACCGCAGGCCGAGGAGGATGTGAGGGAATCGACAAATCAATAAATGGATTGATGGTCTGTCCATCACCTATAGAAAATCGTAAACCTTGTATGAGTAAATCACGACCAGCCATTATGGATTGCCTCCTGTATCGTATAATCCGGAAAGTAACAACTCTTCATAAGTCGGGCTAAAAGGCTCTCAGGAGCTGTAATGATTCTCCACGCTTGTTTTGCGATAAGTGTGGTGTTGAATTTCGGTCGCTGAATCTAAGTGTTGAGTTCTCTCTTCACGAAATTAGATTTCAGCTCACTTAAACCGTGTCAAGTTATCTCTACACTAAAAATTTATTTCAGCTTGATGAGTCTAAGTGATGAAGTTCACTCTTCACGGAAACAGTTTTTCCAATCGCTGAATCTAAGTGTTGAGTTCTCTCTTCACGAAAAAATATTTCAGCTCATTGAGATTAAATAAGTTTTGATTTTACTCCTCAAAGGGTTCAGCTACACAAGATTTATGATTCATTTTCTAAATGTTCACTTTGATTGCTCATATAGGTCCCAAGATACTTCATTCATCACCTTGGTCCGACCACATTACACTACATTTTATGTTAAACCGAGATCAATTCTCGCACCGAACTCTGATTCCTTGTAGTTCATCATGCATAGCGGCTAATCAGATTGCTAATGTTAAGCCGAGATCAATTCTCGCATCAACCCTGATTCCTAGTCCATTAAAATTCATTGCACATATCGGCTAATCAGCTTGCTAATGTTAAGGTGAGATCAATTCTCACATGGAACTCTGACTCCTAGTCGATTCAATTTCACTTCGCATATAGCGACTAATCAGCTCGCTAATGTTAAACCGAGACCAATTCTCGCATCGAACTGTGATTCCTAGTCAATTCAAGTTCATCCCGCATAATGACTAATCAACTAGCTAATGTTAATTTGTTTATTCTTCGCAGTTCATATCCAATACTTTCTGTTTAGATCATTTAAGTCGGGTCTTAAAACCTCGCACATCATTTCGAGCTTTTTGTTCATAATTCATAAGTTGAGTCTGCCTCACAATTCATATCTAATACTTTCTTTTTGGATAATTTAAGCCAAGGATGTGATTCTAGGGTTTTGGCGTGGTCACCACTTCTCGTTTTCCGGTGGATTGGCTGCTGATCATGTCTCTTCCGATGGTGATCTTATCACCAGGTAAGGGGGATTCATAGGATACTCAAGACATTCAACACAAAAAGACATACTCATCAGCAGTTCAAAGCAAGCAAACTCTCTCGAAGCACCATTTCGATGTCTCGGTTGTAAATGGGAATCAAACAGTTCAAATTCATGATGATATTTTTGAAGATTCTGCTCCCCTATGGGAGGATTTCCTAATTGGTAAGTTTCTGTCCAACACAGCACCGCATGTGGCGAAGATTCACTTAATCGTCAATAAGATTTGGTCACTTGGTGATAAAACTGTGAAGATAGACGTCTTCGAAGTCAATGGGATGATGGTTAAGTTCAGAACAAGGGAGAAAGAGATCCGTTCAAGGGTTCTCAAGCGTGGTATGAAGAATATTGCAGATATCCTGATGATTGTATCTAAGTGGTTTTCAGTCATAGAGGAATCACAGCCAGATGTCAAGTCAATCCCGATGTGGATTGTAATCAAACATGTTCCGCATAGGATGTTTACATGGAAGGGTTTAGGGTTCATTGCAATTGTGGTGGGAGATCAAAAGAGGTTACCTCCAGATACGATACTTTGTAAAAGTTTCGAGGAGGCAAAGGTTTTTGTGGAGGCTGATTTATCAAAAAAATAGCCAAAATCATTCAGATTTCAGTCAGACAAGGGAGTGGATGCAGTTGTGGAATTCAATTATCCATGGCTACCGCCAAAATGCTCAACATGCTCGAAATGGGGACACCTAAAGAAAATCTGTCTCCTAAACAGAGGAACCCAGTCTGGTGCGTTGGAAAAACAATCTGGTGGTGGTTGAGAACAGTCAAAACAAAGCAGAGTCAACGGAGAAACTAGGTGATGTAGTTCCTCCAACAGAGTGGAAGCAAGTCAGTGAGTTACATGATGATACTGGTGTGGATCAGTCAGAGATCCTAATCAAACCAAATGAAGATGGGTGAGAAGTGAACTTGGAGAAACTCATTTCTGATACGTGTGAGGTGACTGAGAGTTTGGAAACACTAAATCAGACAAATAATCTTGAAGCAGAGGGTGAATGGAGCTCTGTTTCGCCATCAAAAGCTGGTCGGAAATTTGAGAAAAAACGTAAAGAAAACAATGATATTGATGTATCTCCTTCTCGATTTTCAATTCTAGCTGAGCACGACAGTGATAGGCAAAAAGAGATAGTCGGGCAGAATAGTATAGTGGAAGTGGAAGAAGGTTACCAAAAATAAGTGAGAAGAAAGCAGGAGGAACAAGTGTCAGACCATCGCTTCCTCGCGTTTCGAAATCTAAGTTTGGTTCATAAACAAGTTCTCAGGTCTCAAAGGATACAAATCCTAACAACTAGAAATAGAAAAGCCAAAAGAAAAAACTTTAGATGTCGGGTTTCTTTTGGAATGTTCGTGGATTAAATAAAATTTCTAAGCATTCGGTTATTAGTAGTTGGGTAAATAGTCAATCTATGCAGTTTGGGTGTTTATTGGAGACAAGAGTCAAGGAGAATAAAGCCCCAAAAATTCTAAATACAGTTTTTCAGAATTGGTCGTTCATGTCGAATTATGAGTCTAACAGGCTGGGGTGTATTTGGGTGGTATGGAAGGCAACCACTAGGCTAACGCCGGTTCTTAAGAGTAGTCAAATAATCACTTGTTGCATTTTACTGGAAGGGGAAGAAAAAGATTTTTTATGTTCTTTTGTCTATGCTTCTAACTTTATGGAACAACGGAAAGAGTTATGGGAAGATATTCGAAATCATCATGACTTACCACTCTTTAGAAATAAACCGTGGTTCATTTGTAGCGATTTCAATGAGATACTAGATGGGGAGGAGCATTCCAATATTGTGGAGTCTCAAACTTTACCGCAGGGGATGAGAGACTTCCAAGATGTAGTTAGATATTGTTCAATGATAGACCTTATTTATCATGGCCCGCGATATACTTGGTGTAATAAAAGAGCAGAGGGGGTTATTTGTAAGAAACTTGATAGTGGTTTGGTGATCAGTTGCTAGTTGCAGAAGTTCCCACAATCCTATTGTAGTTTTGATTCCGGAGGGTGTTCTGATCATGCAAGAGGAAGAATCAGTCTGGGGGAAGTAGTTCCAAGAGTCAAAAAGCCATTTAAATTCACAAATTTTCTTGCAAGCCTTCCATAGTTTCAGATTTCAGTTGGGGAATATTGGGAAAATTCAGAGCCTCTATTTACTTCAACTTCTGCATTACACAGATTTTCGAAGAAACTCAAAGCCTTGAAGCCAGTGCTACGTGCATTGGGTAAAAAGAATCTTGGAGACATATCTAGCCGTACACGGGAAGCTCATGTCGATCTATGTAACAAGCAAGCTGAGACCCTAGCAGACCCATCGACTCAAAAGGTTGAAGCGGAAGCTATGGCTTTTACAAAGTGGAATCACTTGTCGGGGTTGGAAGAGGGGTATATTAAACAAACGTCAAAGCTTCATTGGTTGAATGTGGGGGACCAAAACAACACATATTTTCATAAGACGGCGAAGATTCATAAGATGCGGAATTCTATCAGAGAAATAACAAACCACAATGGAAAGGTTTTGAAAACTAATGAGGAGATCAATGCGGAAGCAGAGAGATTCTTTAGGGAGTTTCTATTACAAAATCCATCTGATTATCAAGGAACATCGATGGAACATCTGCAGCAACTTATAGAATTCTGATGTTTGGAGCTAGAAACGAATATGTTGACACAAGATGTCTCGGAGGAGGAAATAAAAAAACTGTTATTCTTGATGCCAAACAATAAGTCGCCTGGCCCGGATGGATATGCAAGTGAATTTTTTCAAAAAGCATGTCCTATTGTTGGAAAAGATTTCACTGTTGCTATCAAGTCGTTCTTCGAAAAAGGTTTTCTTCCTAAGGGACTCAATGCTACGATTCTGGCCCTTATACCAAAAAATGATGCAGCTAGGGAAATGAGGGATTACAGGCCTATCTCATGCTGTAATGTCATACACAAGGTGATTTCAAAGATTATTGCGAATAGACTCAAGCTTCTGTTACCTAAATTCATTGCTTCAAAGCAGTCTGCATTTGTAAAGAATCGGCTTTTGATGGAGAATGTCCTCCTTGCCACTGAATTAGTAAAGGACTATCACAAAGATTCGATCTCTCCTTGTTGTGCCATGAAAATCAATATTTCCGAGGCCTTTGACTCAGTACAATGGGATTTCTTATTAAATGTTCTTCAGGCTATGAACTTTCCAGAGAGATTCATTCATTGGATTAAGTTGTGTATCTCGACAGCATCTTTTTCGGTTCAAGTAAATGGTGAATTCGCAGGATACTTTAGAAGTGAAAGGGGTCTTCGACAAGGTTGTTCACTCTCCCCTTACCTCTTTGTTATATGCATGAATATTTTTTCAAAGCTCTTAATAAAGCTGCAGTCGATAAAAGAATTGGTTATCACCCTAAGTGCAAGAGCATTCAGTTGACACATCTATGCTTTGCTGATGACTTGATGGTTTTTGTGGATGGACATAAAAATCAGTAGAAGGAATTCTTCGAATATTTGAAGAGTTTGCTATGATTTCGGGGCTGAAGATTAGTGTCAAAAAATCAACTCTTTACATCGGTGGTATTTCGGAGAACAACGGAGCGGATATAATACAACATTTTCCTTTTGCTCAAGGAAAATAGCCGGTAATATATTTGGGGCTGCCACTCCTCACCAAGTAAATGACTAAATCGGATTACACCCCTCTGTCGGAGAAGCTCAGAGCAAGAATAACTTCATGGACAGCATGCCATCTCTTATATGCTGGTAGACTACAACTTCTAAGTTCAGTGATTAGGAGTATAAAGAAGATTGATCAGCTGTGACTCTGCTTTTCTTTGGTCTGGACCAGAGTTACGCACAAAAAAAAGCAGGTTCAGTGGCTTGAGGTATGCCGACCCAATCAAGAAGGAGGTCTAGGACTGCACTCTCTACAAGAAGCAAAAGATTCTCTCTGGGTCAAATGGATTTCGAACAATTTTCTTAAGCAATAACCTCTCTGGGCGCTAAAGGCAAACACATGTATGGGATCTTGGATGTGGAGAAAGCTTTTGAAATACAGAGATATAGCAAAACAGTTTTATAAGGTTGAGGTTCGAAATAGTAACACTACCTCTTACTGGTTTGATAGTTGGTGTGGTTTGGGGTGCTTAATCGATACCACTGGGAGCAGAGGTTTTATTGATTTTGGAATTTCCACACAGGCTACGGTTGCTTCAGCAAAGGAAAACCATCGTAGAAAAAGGCATCGTAATGACACCTATTTCAAGATAGAAGATGAAATTGAAAAGGTCGTATTACAAGACGATTAAGATATCCCTTTATGGAGAAGTTTCAAAGACAAATACAAGAAGAAGTTCAGCACAAAAGCGAAAAGAACTCTGATACGCACCTCTCAACCTTGCAAAGACTGGTATAGCGGATTTTGGTTCCCACACGCAACACCCAAGTACTCTTTCTTCATGTGGCTAGTTATACATAATGGACTTTCAACGGGTGGTCAAATGCAGAAGTGGAACTCCGGCCAAAGAACAAACTGCACATTTTGTGGAGATAGGAATGAGTCTCGTAATCATCTATTCTTCTCATGTAGTTACTCAGCATAAGTCTGGACCTCACTCATTCGTAGACTCCTTGGGAATTGGTTTTCTCTCGATTGACACCAGCTGATTTCCTTGTTTCACAGTCCCGCTTATGATCGGACACAGCTATTCACTTATAGGTACACTCTTCAAGCAACCATTTATCATCTTTGGTGAGAACAAAACGGGAGACGTCATGGTGACACATCTATTCCCCCAGCTCATCTCGCCAACCTCATTGACAAGAACATCAGAAACAGATTCAGCTCCATCCAAAATCAAGGAGACTACACTTTCGAAGATGGTCTCACCTTGTGGTTCGCTACTCGGCCCCCTTAATATCTAAAAAAGTAGTTTTCACGCTTGTGTGCATCAAACTCTTTTTAAAAACTTTCTAATTCATTTCAGTTCTTAAGGTGAGATTCATTGTAAAAAGTTTTTTTGGGTTTGAATAAACTTTACATTCAATTCAAAAAATTAAATTTTAGTCAAGTCTTACAACCTCTCACATCATTTCGAGCTTTCTGCTCAAATTTCATAAGCTGACTGCCTTATAATTCATATCTAATACTTTTTGTTTGGATATTTTAAGTCAATCTTAAAACCTTGAACATTGTTTTGAGCTTTTTGCTCAAATTTCATAAGTCGAGTATGCCTTGCAATTCATATCCAATACATTTTGTTTGGATAATTTAAGTCGAGTCTTAAAATCTCACACAACATTTAGAGCTTTTTGCTCAAACTGCATCAGATGAGCCTACCTCGCAAATCACATCCCAACTTTCATCAATTGGGATCAATTAAAGCTGAGTTAGCCTCACAAACTAAAATGTTCAGGAGACAATTCTTTTAAACATTTCTTCGAACAAATTATTTAAATTATGTTTATGCTTGATCCCTAAATTGGATACGTAGGCAGCTCGGTAGCAGGTGCAGCTATAAAAGTAATTTAAATCCTAAACTTTGAGTTGAGATAGTCTAAAGCCGATTCATCTTGAAATTACTTAGTCTGAGCCCACCTCACAACATAAGCCAAATTCATCTTCCAAATACTTAGTCCAAACTTAGCTCACAATATAAGTCGAGTTCACCTTGCAGTGATTAGTTTCAGCATATCTCGCGACACCAGTGCTATAATATTAGTTCTCTGAGCAAATCAATTTACTCAAAGAACTGGGGGCCAATTGTTGGTGAAAAAATTCACACCACTTACTCATTTGGTGATGTCAAAGGCCCATCATTTTACATAGCCCAAGAGATTCCATGTTGTCAAGAGAAGATGGTCAAACCTTGAAATTGATTCCTGATTCATTTCATGAATTAATGGTCATGGTCAAATATTGGAGTTATTTTTGATTCAATTCATGAATTAATGGCATGATCAAAGGTTGAAATTAATAGGTGAATTAGTTCAGAAATTTATTGTCAAATAAGGAGATATGAAGAGGAAGAATGAGAATATAGAAAGGAGAGGAAGCAAACGTAAAAAAGAATTCTCTTTTCTCACCAAATTTTCCGCAAAAGTAATGTTATGGTATGACTAAGATGATTGGAAATGGTCAGAGCACGAAAGTGTGGTTGGAAAATTGGCTAGGGGATGAAATTCCAAGACCTCCGGCCGAACTCCTTCCATCATAAGATGAGGAACTTCGAGTTGCAGATTTGTTATACGCTGGTTCAAACCAATGGAATATACCATTACTCAGACAGTTGTTTCTAGTGAATGATATCAGGCTCATACTCCAGATCAAGCCTGTGTTAGGAAGGCAAGATAGATATACATGGGGCTTCACGAAGAATGGATGTTACAGTACACAGAGTGGTTATAAGCTAAGTGAGATCATCGTTGAGGACTCGGAGAATCTGGCTCGTAACATTCCTTCTATAGAAAAGTAGATGTGGTCGAGAGTTTGGAGTATGAAAACTTCTCCCAAAATCAAACATTTTACATGGCAATTTTTAAAAGGAGCTTTGGCAGTGGCGGAGAGACTACGTTCCAGAGGTATTAATGCTGAGTTAAACTGTTCCTCATGTAACCAGGGACCAGATTCGATATGCCATGTATTATTCAATTGTCCCCTGGCTATTCAGGCTTGGAGCGAGGCTGGATTGCCTATGCCTAGATCGGGATTCTCACACTCCTCAGTCTTCGTTAACTTAAACCATATACTCGCCTGTTGTGATAACAAGTCGGTAGCATTCTCTATACGAAGAGTTTTTCCGTGGATTCTTTGGCACATCTGGAAAGCAAGAAACACTTTCATCTTTGAGAAATATCGGATATCCCCATTTAGCTTACTAATTAAGGTACAGACTGAAGCAGAGGAATGGTACCTGGTTAATTCGGCTACAATCCCGGTTCGAAATCTATGCGTAACATCAGAAGTTCAAAGGATAAAATGGTCTCCTCCTCCTCTGCCATTCTCCAAATGTAATATTGGAAGCTCTTGGATCTATTCTCGCCGGAACTGTGGTGTAGCTTGGCTGTTACGAGATAGCCATGGAAACCCGTTGTTTCATAGTAGAAGATCTTATTCCCGTATACAATCTCCAATTGCTGCAGAGCTTATGAGTCTCCTTTGGGCTGCAGAAAACTTGGGGAATCTCAGACAGTGGAAGATTAATTTCGAGTTGAATTCAGACCAAGCTTTGAAAGTTTTTGAAAATCCTCAACGGTACCCTATTTTTTCTGCTTTGATTTCTGAAATTCATCATCTATTGAACAGATTTGATGAATGGTCTATCTCCATAATGCCAGAAGCTTGCAATGACCCTGTTCTTCGCATAGCAAGAAGCGTTACCTTGGAAAATCGTGATCAATCTTACATTGCTCAAGGTGCCCCGGGTTGGTTACTACCATTAATACAGTCGGAGAGGAACGCTGTCGGATCTTGAAGCTGATTTTTTCTCCTCAGCAGAGCTTGAGCTGTAACAAGCTCTGTTTTCTCTCATTTGGCTGCTGGGCCGTTTAATCTTATTCTTCTCTTTCAACTTGTTCTTTGGGCTCATAGGACCCTATTTGTGTTTTTGTGTTTTTGCCAATGAGCATTTCTATCAATATAATCTTATTTGCGGAAAAAAAAAAAGCAATGTTATGGTAGAAGTTTATAGTCTATATGTAATCAAACAATTCTTATTAAAATATTAAATTTTATGACTTTTATTTTGGTTTTCTCTTTAATGGATTCATGTCCGTTCTCTTACCCAATTTATTGTTTTCCCTCGGAAGCTTTGACAACTTTTTTTACATTGTAAATTGGATCAAATTGTTTTCTGCATCCATAGCAACTCCTATACTTCTTGAAAAAACTCTTCGTCTTCATGAATAACTCCTCGCCTTCATTGCATGATAATTGACGTTGTTGGACCACAAAGTTCAAATTTTGATCCTTCATAAATTAACTTGTGGGATAGGATCCGATGACCGCATCGAATCCGAACCTATATCATCCACTGTCCACGTTAGATGAAGCTGCAGATTTGGCGGACTACCATTATTAACGTGGTCGATTCCAAAAATTTTATTTCAAAAAAATCAACAGTCGACCTGGAGATACTCATAGTAAATTATATGTATATTGCATTATTGTTTACTACATAGTTACATATAAATCTGATATAAAATCTGATTTTAGAGAAAATTAGCTTATAGTATAAATTTTAAATTATTTAGATACAATTGTTTTTAGCTCTGGTAGCAGAGAATAAGCTTCTAGCATAGTTCTTGCTCTTCTGATATAGTTATTCAATTTTTTGTTTATGCTTTTTATTTCATTTTGGTTCATAATTCTGTCATGAGTGTTTTACTTATTAACTACATAATATTTAGGAAAAATGATTACAAGTTACAACAAATATGAATCACGGTATGGTTACACATGCAAATTATATTAATATTCTAATACCAACACCAAATATTGGTATCGCATGGTGACATTCACTAACAATCATAAGTCATGTGCGCTTTTACACCAATTATTGGTATCGCATGGTGTCATTTCACTAATAATCCTCTATACATTAAAAGAGAAACATTTGTGCTGACATGTCAAACCCACAATTTTCTTTACCATTTTTGATTTAATTAATTCAGCTATTTTTAACTTATTCTATTAGCCAAACACTCATATCAATACTAACTATCTTATTAGATTAGTTTGATTATATATGCACAGCAGTAACAATTACATCAATTAACATTTAATTATATTATATTTAAATTATATTTACATCAATTAATATTTAATTACATTACGTTAAAACCCAAAAAAAACACAGTTTTCATTTATTTAATAATTAAATGAACATATTGTTAATTTTTCAACAATCCAAATTTACGAATCTATAAATATGTATAATAAAACCAGAAATAGCAACTTTTTATCTTCAAATTTATTGAAAACCCATATATTGAAAATTCATAATCTATTAATCAAAAATATATATTATAGTATAAATCAAACTGTAAGAAACTTTAATAGCATAAAATATGCTTGTGCATTGTTCGAGCTCTTACCTAGTCATAAGTTATATGCGCAACACTATAACCATCAGTTTTACTATTTTGTTGTATTGTCCAACAATACCCAACAACATCTGATGAGATAAAAAAGGTATTCGAAGTTTGTGGATCCGAATATTTTAATTTAAAGATCATAATATAGGGATCCATTTTTGCATATATTTTATTAAAATATATTATAATATTTTATATATTATATAATGCATAGAAGAATTGGTCAAAATATCAACAAAAATAAAATTCATAAAAATAGTTTTGTATATTATTTAGAAAACACATAATAAATATGTTCCAAATTGTATATAGAAATCAAATTGAAGGGTTTTATATTAGTTTTTATTTTATATATTCTTTTTAAAATAATATATTACTATTTTAATTTTTAAATTCTTTTTTTTTAACGTCTTTCATTAGAACTTTTAAGAGTTATTTACATAATCGTTGAAAAGAAACCTCCTTAACATTCTAGGAGGATAAATGTAAATAGTTGTTGTTACACTTTGCGTATGTGCAAACTTTGCCAACTTATCCGCGACTTGGTTACAATGTATTGGAACCGAAGATGTTTTAGATGAGCATTCTGAACCCGAGAGTGGAGTAAGTCTTCCAAGGCTATGCAGTCGCCTTCCATAATTAGATTCCGAGAACCTTTACAATAATGATTGTAGCGCGTGTAGTACAGCCATACCTTCAGCTTCCAGTAGGGTTGAACCTTGTTTTAGTTTTGTTAGATGCCCCAAGTTTGAATGAACCAGATTCATCCCGTAGGATCCAACCAACGCCTATAGATGTTGCAGATAAGGCGGTAGCTTGCATCAACATTGCAATTATAGATACCTATAGGCAGAGGATACCATCGGCTTTTTCATTGCAATTATAGATACCTATAGGCGGAGGATACCATCGGCTTTCTGCATCATGTGGTGATGGTAATTGGTTCCGTGTGGCTGAGCTTTGAGGATTTGCTTCCACCCATTATGTTGCATTATCCACTGCTCTATTGTGAACTGTAGATGGTTCATTGTTTACCTTGTTGAATATGAGATCATTTCTTGATTTCCAGATCTGCCAAAAGGACCACAATATCCCATGTTGAATCTCCGGAGTCGTATTGGAGTCATAAACGTTGAGCTGATTTCAAATATTTTGTACCATTGTGTTTGTTACGGTAGAAATTGTGGACGCCGGGAATCCAGATGTTCGCCAAACCGTTTTTGCATATTCACATTGAAATAGAAGATGGTTTTTTGTTTCGGTGTCGTGGCAGCAACGTTTGCAGATGGCGTCAATTGGGATTCCTCGCCGGTTAAGTTTGGCACCGGTACCAAGAGCCGAAGATAGGACTCGCCATAGAAAATGCTTTATTTTTGGTGATGTTTTTGTTTTCCAGATACGCACCTTTAGAGACGGATTCCCTAGTGGTGGAATTTGCTGAGAAATTCTTTTGTGCAAATCAGGGTAATTGTGTTTTTTTTTTATCCGACAGATCCGAATCTGGTATCATGGAATTTTAGGATATTAAATTTGTGTCTGCTACTATACTAGAATAATAATAAAATGATAGTTATGGTCTTTCACATATGACTTATGATTGTTGGTGATGTCACCATGTGATACGTATGTATCAAAACATTAATTTATTATGTATGTGTGACCATACCGTGACATACATATGCAATTAATTTTTCTAATATTTATGAATTTTTTAGTTATGATTGTAAATTTAACTAAGTTTTTTTTGTTATTTAATCAAAAATAAGAAATGAATAAAATAAAAAAAAATCTTTTGGCGATGATTTCATGATGGTCTTTCTTTTAGAAAACGAAACAAGAACATTTGCAGAAGCCATGTCTACACCAGATGGACCTTTCTGGAAGGAAGTCGTCAATAGTGAGATCGACTCCATTATACAAAACCATACATGGGAGATAACTGATATACCCCAAGGGTTTAAAGCACTAGCGTGTAAATGGATTTTCAAAACCAAGTTAAAAACTGATGGATTAATTGATAAATACAAGGCCAGGTTGGTGGTGCAAGGTTTTCGACAAAAAGAAGGTCTGGATTTCTTTGACACCTATTCTCCGGTGACGAGAATAACCTCTATAAGAATGTTGATAGGAATTTCAGCATTAAGAGACCTGGAAATCCATCAAATGGATGTAAAAACTGCCTTTCTAAATGGTGATTTAGAAGAGGAGATTTACATGAAACAACCTGAAGGTTTTGTCATCCCAGGACAAGAACACAAAGTCTGTAGACTTTTGAAGTCATTATACGGACTTAAACAAGCTCCAAAACAATGGTATGAGAAATTTGACAACGTAATGATGTCAAACGGATTCTCAATAAATGAATGTGACAAGTGTATCTATGCTAAAAGTACTCCAAATGGGTATGTCTTGCTATGTTTATATGTTGATGACATGCTCATTATTGGGAGTAATAAAGACATGGTCAATCAGACTAAGACCATGCTTAGTTAGAAATTTGACATGAAAGATATGGAACTTGCGGACGTGATTCTAGGAATCAAGATTATTAGAAATTCTGAAGGAATTATCTTGTCCCAAGCTCATTATGCTGCAAAGATACTTGAAAGGTTTAAAGCATATTCTAATGGGACGGCAAAAACTCCAGTTGATGCCCAACTTCATCTGACTAAAAATTCAGGCGAAGCGGTGTCACAAGTGGAATATGCAAGGGTGATCGGAAGTCTGATGTACTTAACAAATTGTACTAGACCCGATTTAGCGCACTCAGTAAACGTACTTAGTCGCTACACCAGTAATCCAGGACATAATCATTGGAAAGTTATAACAAGAGTATTAAATTACTTACGTTATACACAAAATTATGGTCTGCACTATGGCAAAGAACCGGTAATTTTGGAAGGATATAGCGATGCAAATTGGATATCCGACTCCAAAAACTCAAAATCTACGAGTGGGTATGTCTTTACGCTGGCAGGTGCAGCCGTGTCCTGGAAATCTTCCAAATAAACTCTGTTGGCCAGATCAACCATGGAATCTGAGTTTATAGCGCTAGACAAAGCCGCAGAGGAAGCAGAATGGCTTCAAAACTGGTTGGAAGATATACCGATGTAGGATAAACTAGTGCAAGCTCTTCGTGTACACTGTGATAGCCAGTCGGCTATAGCTAGAGCACTAAATAATCTCTCTAATGGTAAATCTCGTCATATTAGAAGACGACATAAAACCATTAGACACTTGATCCCAACGGGAGTAATCACCATAGATTACATCAAATCAAATGACAATCTAGCGGATCCATTTACTAAAAGATTGTCACGTGATCAAGTGGTAAAATCATCAAGAAAAATGGGTCTAAAGCCTGTAAATTAAGAGGAAGTTTGATGGAAACCCTACCTACGTGACTGGCGATCCCAAGAAGTAGGTTCAAAGGGACAACTAAATCAAGCTGAATCAAAAAGAGCACTGAAAAATTTTGTATGTGCCCGGTTCCTAGGATGATAAACAGTGCTACCTGTATGTGATAAGGATCAGCATTAGGCTTTTAATGATTTCATAGTTTCGTCATAGTGGAGTATAACAGGATACTTCTGAAAGGAAGCTCATGACAGATCACCTAATGAGTGTGAAATAGGGCCGTTTCTAGGAGAATGAAAGTAAGGCTATATTCTCCAAGTTTACTCATGAAAAACCAGGAAAGTTCAATGCCAAAATGAACACAATAGAGAACATAGTTCTACGAGAAAATGTCGCTATGCTATACCTGTTGTCTAGGTTTACTTCAAAGTCTGGGTGGTTCAAGACATCATGTTCACCTCCTGGCCAAGTAAACCCGACAGATATTAAAAATGATTGGTTCAAAGCTGAAACACGCTACCTCTCAGATATAGTTACATCTTCGCATACTCTCGAAAGTCTGTCTAGTCTAGTCGAGTCATGTCTAGTCTAGTCGAGTCTGTCAAAGTTCTTTTGTTTCAAATGTTTATAGTCATTTCTATTCATGTGGGGAATTGTTGGGGTAAAATTTACTAAGACAAATTGAGTCTATAAATTGTGTAAAAGTTGAATTGAAATGAGCATGGGCCAAAAGTGGCAAAGCCTCATTTTTAAGTGAAATCTGGAAATTGTTCCACATTGCTTGGAAGTTGTGTTTTAAAGTGGTATATATATAGTCATGTTTATACATTAGTTTAAATGACTATGGGATGAGAAAATGGGAACCATACGCGCGCACCGCCACCGCCGTCCGGCCGGCTCGGCTCGGCATGGTACGGCACGGCACGTGGGTCGTGGGTCGTGGTAATGGGCCTCCAGAGGCCCCCGCGCGCATATCTTTCTTTTTGGGTAAAATTCGTATGGAGTTTCTGAAGCTCATTAAGGAATTCGAAAAAAGAATATTCGAAAGAATATTCTTTTCTGGATCGGATACGCAAAAAGGAATATTCGAATTTCCAAAAGAATATTCCTTTTGGGTGCGCGTTTGCTGCGAGAATTCAAAAAAGGAATATTCGAATATTCCTTAGAATATCCGAATATGCTCCGCGAATTTCTCGAGCGGAAACCGCCCTCTCACCCTATATATATATGGTGAACTTCGATCAATTCAATCATCAAATCATTCGATCTTCGATCTGAAAACCAACAAAAATTCTCTCGCCTTCTTTCTAAATTCGTAAGTCGTTTTATCGAGAGTATCGTAGAATATATAGTTCGCTGGATTCTTTTTTCAAGTGTTGCAAAAAAGGATCGGTTGCAATTGTATCCTGGGATTCAAAAGTCGCATTGAACGGTCACACTACCGGCGATTTATTGAGTTAATGACAGAGACCAAGTCTCGCCTTTGCATAGTCAGTGTTGCGTTTATAAGATTTAGTCCGCAATTTCATTTCCAGAAATTTAAGCGCCTACACTTGTAGTAGACGTGAACTACCTGCATGACAATAGATTCCTTGAGCATCCCGTGCTACCCAGCCTACACCCACATGGTGTCCGTGAAGATGAAAGTACCCATCCACATTAACTATAATAGATCCTGGTGCTGGTCTAGTCCATTTGGCCAGTCGCGTTCTGGGTAGAGTTTCCGGTCTAGTTAGGTTAACCGGTGGAACCTGAGTAGCACCGATCCATTCATCCACACTCTCCCTTGAGATCTTAAGTATTTTGTCCGTAGTTTGTTTATTTTTGTTGAACAGGAGATCATTCCGTGCTTTCCACAATTGCCATCATATCCATAACGGAAGGTGTTGTTGTTCTTTTGAAATACATGATTCATATCGTGTGAGGAGTAACCCTATATTTGCCTCCAGTGAACCTGTTCGATCATTATTCCGTGAGAATGGTATTGGAAAGCCTCCAAATGGTGGAAGATTCCGAGCATTCAAACAAGACATGATTTATGGATTCCGGAGCTTGGCAACAACGCTGACATTATCATCAATAGGTATTCCACGCCTATTCAGTTCTGTTCCCGTTCCAAGCGCACCAGATAATAATTGCCAGAAAAAGTGTTTTAATTTGGGAAGGATAGTTGTCTTCCAAATCTGTGTTTTATGGCTGGGCTGCCATGTGATGGTAGTATTATTGTTTCGGACATTGTTGAATTTCTCTATGTCGCAAAACTCAAACCTCCTTCCTTTTTCGGTAATCTCATTGTTTTCCAAGCCACCCATGATATACGTCGAGTACCCTCATCCGATTCCCACCAGGGATAACAGTGAGTCAATCTCGTGACAATAGTTATCGGGAGTTTAAAACAGCTCATTGCATATGTTGGCATATCCAAAGCTATAGCCTTGAGGAGTATCTCTTTACCCGCCAACGAGAGAAATTCAGTGTGACAACTTTGTGTTCGTTTTCGGACACGTTTGACAAAGTAGCTAGACATCTCACATTTTTTCCTTGTGAATTCCTCTGGTAGTCCCAAATATTTCCACATCCACCAGTGTAGAGATATGAATATGATTTCTAATACTTTGTTTCTTCACCTCATATACTCTTGAACCAAACGTAATGGAGGACTTGTCCATGTTTACATGCTGACCAGAGAGTTCACTGTATCAATGGAAAGTACGTGCTAGAGCTTAGCTGTTTCGGGCATTTGCTTGGCAGAAGAATAAAGAATCATCAGCCAAAAATATGTGATTTACTCGAGGTCCAAAATGGCTAAGTGTTAATCATTTTATGTTGCGAGCCAAAATTGTTTTTATTTTGCGCGGAGATGCTTTCACAAAGATTGAAAAGTTTTGCTGTTATACATGACCAATATCAGTATCCGTGTTTACAATTTCAGTTGTCTCCCTAACAAACTCTTGTTTTCAGTAATGTAAATCTTACTACATAAGTTTACAAGTACGTCAGATTACAAATTCGACCACCAATTTACACCAATGACCAATCAATCCTCAACACGAATGGAACGAAACCGGACGTAAAAAAAAAAAAAAAAAAAAAAAAAAAAAAATCAAAACCGACGTCGTTTACCAAAAACATTTCCAGGAAATAAAAAATGGAAGTGTTCATCTATAAGCAAAACCCTTCGTCGAAATCATCGAGAAAGAACAAACAATGTTCTGTAGCTTATCCATTTCCAGACTTGTCTTGAAGAAGACAACAACATCATCTCTTCTCTTCCGCAATTTCAGATTTCTTCTCTCCATCAACTCTCTTCCTCACATCCCACTTCTCCGCCCTTCTTCCAACACTCTAATCCCCTCTTCCTCCTTCTCCTTCTCAAACCGTAATTGGTACTCCTGCGGCAGTGGTAGCGGCGGCGACGATTATGATCACATCAGAGGTGACGTCAATTGCCCACGTTGCTCAGCTCAGATGCTTGTCGTCTTCTCAAATCGTCCATTATCCTTAACCGCTAGAGAACCAGGGATCTATCAAGCTGTTAATTTCTGTTCTCAATGTAAAACAGCTTTTTACTTTAGACCATTCAAGCTCTCACCTTTGCAAGGAAGCTTTATTGAATTAGGTAAAGTTAAAGGAACAGATGAAGATGATGATGATGATGATGATGATCAGATTCATCAGAAATCTTTTCCTAGACATTGGAAAATTCAAGGTCTTAGAAGTGAAGATGATGAGGAAGACGAAAAGGATGATGATGATGAAAATGGTAAAGAGAAGATATCAGTGATGAAACTTGCAACGCCTAAAGAGATTTGTCAAGGGCTTGATGAGTTTGTTATTGGTCAAGAAAAAGCAAAGAAGGTTTGGTTTGATCCTAAGTGTCTATAGTATTTGAATTTGATTCTTGTTTTGTTTACATTACTTATCTTTAACTTTGTGTAGGTGCTTTCTGTTGCTGTTTATAATCATTACAAAAGAATATATCATGCTTCCAAGAAAAAAGGGTTTGTCTTTTATTCCATTATGATTCTAATACTCGATATATGTGTTACAATAAAGCTTAATCCTTTTACTCCTTTTTTGAATTTTCAGCTCTGTTTCAGAATCAGATATGGAGGATGATAATATCGACCATGTGGAGCTGGATAAGAGTAATGTGTTGTTGCTTGGCCCTACTGGTTCAGGTGCATATTGTTGCTTTACCCATAATGTTCTTGAAAGTATTTACAGCTACTGTTTAGTATGATAATGATATTGGTCTTTATGTTTCTTGCTTGATTATAATAAGAACAGGAAAGACATTATTGGCGAAAACTTTAGCACGTATTGTCAATGTGCCATTCGCTATTGCTGATGCAACTTCACTAACTCAGGCAAGTTGTTTCACTAATTTCTTGGTATTTGACAATGATAATTAGTTACTCAGAATCATAGTATGTTGCACATCCGAGAAGAGTTATGCCCACTAGGATGTCTTACAAAATCCTTCATCTGGTTTTCATTTTGAAAAATACTTTGAATAATGAACTGATCATTCATCTGGCTTTATTAGAGACAACTTTACACAAGTCTTTCACTCTTAGCATAACTAAACTACTCTTCTTGTCCAGGCAGGTTATGTTGGTGAAGATGTGGAATCAATATTGTACAAGCTATATGTGGTATGGCCTGCTATTACCTTATATTATGTTTCTGGTTTTAGCATACTTGTATCCCATCTTTTGAAATATCATCTAAACAACTGCTTACTGGATAACTTTTGGTTGACTACTTCTGAAACTAAAAATGTACTTTTTCCTTGTCTTCAGTATTGATATATAATAGTTACAACATTTAAGAACATTTACATTTTCTCAACACCTTCTTCTTGATCCATTATTGTTACAACAGGAAGCTGGGTGCAATGTAGAAGAAGCGCAAAGGGGAATCGTGTACATTGATGAAGTTGATAAGATGACTATGAAGGTTTAAGTTTTCTTCACTTGTTACTTTTGATTCTGAATTGGTTGATACTCAATACTTAGCAACCTATTTTTCTCTCTCAGTCTCATAGCTCAAATGGTGGTAGAGATGTCTCTGGAGAAGGTGTCCAACAGTCATTATTAAAGTTGCTAGAAGGAACTGTAAGCTTTTTCTACTTTAAATCTTTTTTTTTTCTCAACTGCGTATAGATGTGGACTGTTGACAGAAACAATTAGGACTTCCTTGTTTGCCTTCTTGTTGAGACAGCTTGGATCAGATTTTTTAGGTGTATACACAATAGTCTCATTTGAAATTAGCCTGCATGTTCGGAAACAAAAACACAGGGTCTATACCAAATTTAGAAAGCTAAAGTATATTGTCTAAGAGTCTATTATACTTGATACCTTAGTAAAGAGACGTTTCAGACATTATTCATAAAAAAAGCGGTTGAAACTTTATACTTAAATAGTAAATCAACAGTATGGAAAATCAATATAGTGTGAGAATTTCATGAATCATGATAGCATTTGACATTCTAGTTGATCCAAAAATTGAATAACAAATTTCCAGGTGGTCAGTGTCCCGATTCCTGAGAAAGGATTACGGAGAGATCCTCGAGGAGATAGCATTCAGGTGATGCGTGAAACTTTAAGTTTTTCTTTTGTTTCCGAGTATTTCAGAAAGCACTTTTGTGACACAGTCAGTCAAAATACTCAAGTTCTTGAAAAAGCTGAACATTTTGGAGAAAAACCAATTATGCAGATGGATACAAAAGACATCCTTTTTATTTGTGGTGGAGCATTTATTGATCTGGAGAAAACTGTTTCCGAAAGGTAAATTTTTCAACTCTTAAAGATTCATCAAAGTCTTCAATTCTGTCCTTTTCTCTCTGTGCTACAGGGCTTGAATGTCACATATAATTTCTCTTGACCAGGCAACACGATGCCTCTATTGGTTTTGGTGCTTCTGTTCGTACAAATATGATTACTTCTGGGTTCAGTAGTGCTGCTGTAACATCCTCCTTATTGGAATCTGTGAGTAATACATTCTTACATCATAGCTCATTAAAATGTATGCTAGTTTATTTTTTTGTCAAATTGATGCAACTTGTGCATTGTCTGATACAAAAGAGCACTTATAATCTATTGTTAATTGGTTGTAGTTACAAAGTGAAGATCTTGTTGCTTATGGTCTCATTCCTGAGTTCGTTGGGAGGTTACCTATCTTAGTAAGCTTATCTGCATTAAATGAGGATCAACTTGTACAGGTAGCTTGATTCTACTTATCTGCATTTCCGGCAGCTTTCTCTGTTACGAGTTAGAACTTTTTTCTGGTTCCTTATGCAGGTTCTCACAGAGCCTAAGAGTGCATTGGGTAAACAGTACAAGAAACTGTTCCGCATGAATAATGTAACTCTTTTTACCACTCCGGGTTTTACTTACATATGCCTCCTCCTCTGGGATAACCCACTTTGCTATGTGGATTATGTGTTAGGTCCAACTGCATTTTACTGAAGGAGCTACGAGGCTAATCGCAAGAAAGGCTATGTCAAAGAACACTGGTGCACGTGGCTTACGGTCTATACTAGAAAGTATCCTCACCGAAGCAATGTTTGAGGTGTGAAGAATGTACCCTTATCGTCATTGATACTTCAATATTGATATTCTACTACAAATACCATGTTTGTGCTTTTAAATGTTAAATTTGAATTCTAAACAGGTACCTGATAGCAAGACGGACGGATCACTGGGTATAAAGGCAGTTCTGGTGGATGAAGAGGCTGTTGGTGCAGTTGGAACACAAGGGTGTGGCGCGAAAATTCTTAACGGAGATGATGTGCTGCAACAATTTGTTGAAGCAACAGAGTCAAAGGTAAGTTTAGTGCAATACATGCTAGGTTGACACACCTTATGAGGTATCTTTTGCGAAAGCTTCAAGAAATTGTTTGATGTTACAGGAGAAGATAAAAGAGGATGAAGCTAAGACAGCTCAGAGCTTGTAGGAGAATCAATGTTACAAGATAGGTGAGTTGTGTTAGATACATAGGGCATGAATGATCTCATTAACAAAGAGATGAAGAGTAAACAGTATTTTGATGGGTAGAGCACTCTTGAGCTTGTTGGATCAGTTGTGAATAAAAATGTGTGCGACGAATGCACTCTACATTGGATGAGAGTAGATGACTTTTGACTAGTAGGATGCTAGTATATTTGTTTTGTTACTTCTATTCTAGTTGTTTCTTAATTTCGATTACGAAGTGTCTAACCTAGTCAAGCTAAAAATGATTTAGAAAGATTTCAGACAACCAAGAAGAGTCGGGATAAAAAAAGAAAATTCCATGAAAATTTATTTTGTTCCCCTGAGTCTTGATAGAAAAACCACTAAGCGCTGCAGATTGCTTCCTAAGAAACTTTCCCTAGCTTGCTTAGTTAACCAACTTGTTCAAGCATGTCTTACGTTTTCTCGGTATATGGGCTCTATGGCAACTTGTGCTTTCTCCAAGTGTGGTTTCGCCATATAGTTTGTTGGTCTATGGTCGGTTTGCGCCCATTATTAGGCAGCATACCGAATCGATTTAGTTAACCGGTTTAGTTGGAAAAATTCATTTGTGTCTTTTTTAAAAGGCACTTGTGTTTATCTATTAAAAGAGAAAAACCCAGAGAGACCTTATATATGAAACATAACTATTGATACAAAGAGAATCAAGAGAAGTTTAGAGAGAGAAAAACATTTTAGAAAGAGAAAACTTCGAGGTATCAACCGGAAGGACATTTGAATGGTGGCTAGTAGTTTATTTTTATTTGTGATTTCAACCCCGATCTCCGCATCCAATATCCAACCAATTCTGTGTCAAATTCATCTCTAAAAATCGAGCTAAGGTATTTGTTTGGGTTAAACGCTTCCGCATAACGCCTAATATTGGTAGCAGAGCATTTGGCTTAGGTTCTAGCATGTTGTCGTTCTTAGTTATCATGATTAAAAATCTATATGTTAGTCATGCTTATTCATGATAAATTGAAGAAATCGGTTAATGATAAAAATGTTTGCAAATGGTAACCCTGTGATTCTTTGATGAATTTAGATGAAACTTTGCATGGTTTTGCATCACATTGACATGAATATTTCTAGAAAATATCATATGAAGAAGCAGAGTATGTTGCACAAAATCGGTCAAATTGTGAATAAACCATGAATTTTGTTTAGCTCATAACTCTCTGGAGAAATACCAGGATTGCACGATTTTGGAGCCTAAAAGTAATATTAAAATTATTATTTTTATTTGGTATATAGCATGCACGATTTGGTTAAAGTAAACAGAGAGATATGAAGGTCGCAAGTTTCGACCAAATAGATGCATACATATATGTGTTAGGAAGAAGATTAATTTTTGAATTCAGACTTATTTTAATTATTGCATTATGTTTTCAAGGTGTATTAAGTGCTCAACATGCAGCCAAGCTTGTACTCTTTAAAACTTTCTTTCTTCTTCATTTTCGGATTTATCAAACCTTTCTTATCAAAAATCTCTTTCTGAATTCGTTTGATCATGAGTTTGTGTGTGTAATATCACAACCTCAACTTGTGACTCCTTTTGGTATGTCATATCCAAACAGCATCAAGCCTAAAAGTTTAAAGGACATTCCGCAGCCTTTGAAAGTTTCACTCAAACCCTAAAACGTCACCAACATTCTCTTAACCAGACGGAGTGTAATCTAGGGGCTGGGATCTCATCAGATCGAGATTCTATCAAGAACCGTCCCTAATTGATCAAAGAGTCGCTCCTCAAACCGTCGAGCAAAGCCGAAAGATAAGATAGAACAAGCTTTGCGGAAACAGATTTTGCCAACCCTGGAAGCCAAACAACACGACCACATTACCACCATAGATCAAGCCATCAAAACCTCTGGCAACCGTACTAACTAAACTTAGCCACCGTGAGCTCGCTGCCACCTAGCCACCACCGAGCGACAAGAGCCAAGCAACGGGACCCAACACCACTGGATGGACGACTGGACCCACCACCACCGGAGGGAAGCCAATACCACTGATGCAAAAGTCGTAAAAGATTTACATCCCTGTGATGAAGACCAAAAATCAAAGCCAAACGTGACGAAGAAGAACCCACACCATCGAGACTAAGACCAAGCCAAACAACAACAAGGAGAAACCAACGCCACCAAAACAACCTCTAACCGAGCCCCCGTAGCTACTCCACCACCGAAGCTACCACATGAACGACCTAACCAAAGACAAGGATAATCTTACTAAAGGGAATAGAGTAAAGGAAAAGGCTTTTCCAAGGAGCTGACATATCGTGTTTTATGGCTTGTGCTTCTTGGCAGCTATATTGGGATCTAGAAATTTTTTGAGAGAAGAGAGGTCCACGGAGCCAAAGAATCATGAAGGAGAAGACATTCAGATATGAGAAGCATTGATGCAGGAAGGAGCCGATCTCCAACCAGTCCGCCCAGATCCCCGCAGCAAGACACTGCTGGAAAACCCGAGACGACTGGAGAAAACCAACCGCTGCCCGAGGAAGCGCCCACAGTAGCCTTGAGAACATGTTCCGCAATTGAAGGCAGAGTCGCTGCTACGGGACAAAATGGAAGACTCAATGCTTACTGACGAGAGGGAAAACTGGAGACCGGAGAAGACAGCCGTCGTCGTCGTCGAGCAACGCGTAGCCAAACCCCGACACTCCGGACCTAACGCCCGATCCGGAAAATGACCCGACTTCCAACCACCAACGAAACAAAATGACATACGATCAAACGGTGGCGGCCAGAACCGGTGCTGAGGAAGCCACCAAGATCTGGCCGAGATCGAAGAAAGAACGGAGCTTTGCAAGTGTCTAATCGGAGGGAGCGTGTTGGTCACGCGCTTTCTACCTATTAATGTCTCATATGATTTACGAGAGTTTACGATGAAAATGATTTATTGCTTACTCTATGTACAAACTACATACATTTATATAGAGTAGAGATTTATAATTTAAGTGATTATACCATTTCCTTGTTTTATAGAACTATGGCGTTATTAAAAAGGCCACTTAGTATTATTGCCTTTGTGAGTAAGAAGAAATTTTAGAAAATTTAAATTTGATTGGTAAAATGTTTTAGCTTTAAAGATCTCTAACTAATTTTGGACTCTACCACACTAAACGCTACTTTACCAGTCACCTTAGAAATTAGATCATTCTATACTATTTTTGCTATATGATGAAAGTTGTTTAATTGTTGGTTAATAAAATAAAGTCGAAAAGTTCAGTAAAACCATATACGACGATTTCTGTTTGTGTTGTTTCGTAGTCAGACGACACTAACTGTTGATCACCATTCAACACGTTTGAGAAAGTTGGCTGTTTTGAAATCGGGAGATTGTTGTCGTTGCTCAGCATATTAACGATTTTCGAAATTGTGGGTCTATTTTTAGGATGATCTTGAATGCAAAGAAGTGCAATGTGAACGCACCGTATCACTTCTTTTAAAGAATATGTGAATCACATGAGAATGTTTTATCTACAATGCTTACACCTTTTGTTTCGCACCAAGATTCCTATGCCTAAAGATATTCAAGAACATATATTTTGGGTTTGATCAAAGATAAGTTATTTCTTTAAAGATGATATATTGAACTATAGCATCACTTACATAAGCAATAATGCTGTGTTTTTGGTCGTTATGAACAAACTTCGTCGCCTTTTTCCCCGATATGATCTCTAATAACAACACTCCAAAGCTATATATATCTGATTTCTCTGAAATCAACCCGCCTAATGCATATTCTGGTGACATAAAGCTGCTGAAATTAACTTGTGTTCAAAATTAACCCAAAGACTTTGATGTAAAAAAAAGTAGGTCATGGTTTTTTTAAATTTCTTTGCGTTTACATGTAAAAATATTGTACTTCCAATTAGCATAACGTTTTAGTTTTTTTTTTTTCAAGTATCATTCATAAATTGTAAAGACAAACGAAATGATAAACATACTATTTTCATTTTACGTTTGTGTTTACAATTTGTAAATAATATTTGATAAAAAGTAATCCTAAATATGTGTATTGGTGAAAATACACATGAAACATGCAAACGTGAACTTAAACCCAAAATTTTAAAGTTTGAAACAAGTGAAAACGTTTTAGATGTACACTTACAATGTCCCGAAAATTCTTTGGGTGCTATCATCGATTTGCTTGCAACCAAAAATCCTGGCGGTTCCAAAATCTAAGATCTTAGGATTCATCTCATTGTCAAGAAGAATATTGCTTGCCTTAAGATCTCGATGGATGATCCTAAGACGTGAGCCCTCATGCAGATATTGAAGTCCTCTTGTCATCCCATTTTCTATTTTCATACGCGTCTCCCAATCCAGTTCCCTACATTTTAAAGCGTCTATGTGCCACAAAACGAAAAGAAAGAAACATTCAGAATTGACATATCAAAAAATAAACAAACAAATACGTACGTATTCAAATTCACAATTTAGTAGTTTTCAATAAATATCTCACCAAAGAGTAAAACATCAAGGCTCTTATTCAACATGTACTCGTACACTAGGAGTTCTCGTCGCCCTCAACACAATATCCTAAAAGCCTCACTAAGTTCTTGTGTTGAAGCTTTATGATCAAAACGACTTCATTCTTGAACTCTGTCAGACCTTGACTTGATTTTTTGAAAGCCTTTTGATCGCTACATCGATCCCATTTGGTAGCTTTCCCTGACGGTTGAAAATCACTTTTCCATCAATTTCTTTATTGTAAAATTGTAGCCAAGCTGGAATCTAAACTAGTTATGTGATCTACAGGCGCCATAGTATAGTAACCAAGTAAGATTGGATCTCTAAATTTGGATCCAGGACTATAACTACATTGTTTAAAACTTTAGTCAAACTACTTTAGTTAATACACAAGCTCATGGATACTAATCATATTTTTAAATTGGTACCTTGTAGACTGGACCAAAACCGCCTTTTCCTAACTTGTGTTCCTCAGAAAAAGAATTTGTTGCATCTATTATGTCATGTAGATTTAGGTAGCACATATTTTCTCCATTATCATCAATAATGCCGCCTTCTAATAGCTCTTTGTTCTTTTTTTTCGTCTGCGTAAAACTATCTTTCAGAAACTTGTGAAAACATCTTGTGTAGTGATAAGAGTATTCAAAAAGCCAAAATTATTCTAACCTCTCTGTGCTTTTTTTCTTCTTATTCTTGAAGAGATGCAACAATATAAACCAATGAACAATGCAGCAGCAGCAGCTACTAGTGATGATAGTACAACGAGTAACACAATTCTTCTGACTTTAGAATCCTTTTTTTTTTCCTGTGTGCAAAATGAAGCTTAAAAACATATGTCTCAATGCATTCGTCTCATTTTTTTTATATTGAAAATGCTTACCCTTGTTTGAAGTTGCAGTTAAAATGTTTGAAGCTGACGCTCTAAGAAAAAATGTGTGTCCCTGATTGTATCCAGTTGCTGCAGATTGAAGGCATCTCTTGTCCACATCAAACAATTGTGGTCATCATATGCGTAGGCCTTGCAAGAGCAATTAGCTAGGCAAGCTGAGGCACATGTTGTAACAAGATTTTCTGTCATGAGCAATGTTGTTGTTGGATCAGTGGCTAATTTGATGTTTTCCATAGGAAGAAACTTGTCATTTCCCTTGCCACATTGAAACGTTGTTTCCCTTATACAACCACCAGAGAAATCACTTGAGTCCTCGCGAAATGCTTGTTTAAGACAAGGAACACATGTACAGGGCGAAAGCATTTCATTATCATTGCAAATCCCAAATGATCCACAATAATTATAAACCTCACATCTTTTTTCAGGTTGCGACAATATCACATCCCATGACTGTAAGTCGACACGCCAAACTTGCATCATGAACTGCCCCGAAATATCCATGACAAAACGATATGTACTCTGGGAATCAACAGAATAGGTGATGTAAGACTCCTCCAGTTTCAATTTGAAACTCAAGTCAGTACCCGTATATGGAATTCCCTTGAAAATTTTAAGTCGATCATCCAATGTCCCACTTGACCAATATGACTTAGATCCATTCCAAACCAAGACGAGAGAGTGTGTTTTAAGGTCAACCTGGAGAGAGTATCGACCCGGTGATGGGTCTGTCAAGCTTTTCCAAGAAGTGAGAAGGTAGCTTCCCAATTTGAATTTAGCGCCAGGAAGCCAAGTGTCCGTGGGATGATCAAAACTCTGCCACAACACAGCTGCAGAAGATAGGACCATCTCTCAATATTAGATTACCGTTATCAAGCAGAACAACTTGAACATCTTTGCTGCTACTAGAACAAAGACCGGTCGACCAAACTGTATCGGTCAAATTAGTATGGAAACTTAAGTTACCATTTGAGATCTTCACCATGCCTCTCCTACTTGACCCTTTGATCGGAGATTTACGGGTGAAATTATGATGGAGAATTAAGTTTCCATCTGAGATCTTTAACAAGCAGGTAGAAGTTGTATTTCGGACATGAGATTCTCTATTCGCAATCCAAACTATAGTCCGTTGAGAGACTTGCTGGAATTTCTTGTAACACATGGCTATGTATAAGTTTATATCAGAAGTACCTGGATTGAAGAGACCGAGTTCGAAATTACCACTGCTGGAAACAATGGTATCAAATCTTGAAAGAGATTGATTGGTAGAAATGGTGTCACTTGCAGAAGAAACATGTGAAACTTGAAAAGACAAAAACATCAAGACTCCATAGTAAATGAAAAACATGTTCTTCTTGCAAGTCTCCATGTTCACCATGATCACAAGTTCGTTTGAAGATAAGAGGTCTATGTTACATAGTGAAAAGTCTTCTTGACCCAGTCAACTATTCACTATGGCACCGAAGACGACGAGAAGTTATAAAAGCAAACTTCAAAAAAAAAAATGAAATAATAATTATTCGAATAAAAGGAAAATATGATGGCCCTATATATTATTTTCAAAATCATTTTCTAAAACAGTGTTTACGCTGGCGGATTGATCTGCTTTCTCGATGCACATAAAATATCTCGTGAAGATAAAAAATTTGTTCTCATTTTTCTCACTTTCTTTAATTTTCATAATCTAAATTCAAAAACGGATAAGTTAGCATGGAGTGCCAGACTTTATCCATATTTTATTATTCATATAAACTCTGTACTGCCGCTTTAAATTTCTGAACCGTTTTAATTAATACATACTTGTCGACTAAAAACAACAGTGTCTAGGAAACAGGTAAATATTTATTTACCGTAGGTAAAATTTTGTAAAATATGACATTGTTTTGTATGTTTTGTGATTCGCAAGCACCATAAGATTCTCCATGCATAGTGTATTAGTGTTCATCGCGAACAAAAAAAAAAACATATCAACTTTCCTTTTTCTTTTTGAAGATTATATCAATTTTTCCTTTAGCACTTCAGAAATGATAAGACGCAAATAATGTCGCATATGCATAAAATATTTTGAGATAACATACATTTTATAACTTAACAAGTATTTTTTAATGTATTCACTTTCAAATAAGTAGTGTCGGCCAGCTCAATATTACTAGGGACTCTGGTGCAAAAAAAAAAATTTAGACCCCAATAAATTTTATTTATATATTTAAAAAAAAAATTTTAATTTTTGAAAGTGTAATAAATTGGAATAACTACTAATTAATTTTATTTATTTTTGTTTGATTTCTGTTTTTAGTAAATCGGAGTCTTTTTGACAAATACATATAGTCATATTTATAGTATATGATGTTATTATGTCATTACATAAACTGAAATGTTACATGATATACATGGCTAACTATCTACTTCCTCACGATGACTATCGAATAACAGCAGATGCATCCCAAATTAATGTCTAGTTCTAAATGTCCCTAAAACAATAGTTTCGAATCAAAATCACTCCAAATTGAAAGTTATTGTGGGAAAATAGATTGTCAGCCTTGGAAAAAAAAATTGGGACCCTTTTATTATTGAACTTAGAGTTGGATGTCACTATAAGAATGGTGTTGTATATTGATAATGAGAGTGTTACATATGCATATATATACGACTTAAGAGCTCTAATGAGAAAGACAATATACTTGTATTAAATAAGGAAAATGTCTAAAAAAAACATCAACCTTCAAATTGTGAACGTTTAAATTCTCAACTTTCAAAATGCAATATAAATGTTTAAGTTGTCGTTGACTTCATGATTCAATGGTTAACTTATGTTAACTATGTCATTTGAGGCACGACGTTAAATCGAGAGACAGAGGACGTTTACAGGATCAAAGCTTCCGTTAGCAGCTTTCGTTTAATCAAAACGACGTCGTTTTCCTTTTACTAAAAAAGCCTAAATCCTTAACTTTTAAAATAAAGATGTTTAAATGCCTAAGTTTTCTTCATGATTAAATAATTAACTTATGTTGACTACGCCATTTGAGACACAATGTTAAATCGAGAGACATATCACGTTTACAAGGTTAAAGTTTTAACATTCTTTTATCAGTTATTTGACTTTGCAAAGCATAATGCTTAAACCGATAACCAATAAAAAGTGGTAAAGCTACTAAATATTTTCATAATAACCGATTTGATGGATGCGGATAAAATCAATTATCACCAACGCTATATAAACTCAATCTTTTAAGGGGTTTTAGGGAATTCCATAGAATTTTTTGGAGATACAAGGTGAGTCGAGGTGGCAAAGACATTGTTTGATTCTGTTTCTCCGAAAGCGGATTTCAATTTGAGAAGATTTTTGACGGAAGCTTTAACTCCATAAATGTCTCCATCTCTCGATTTAACGTTGTGTTTAAAATGACATATACAACATAAGTTAACTATTTAATCATGAAGTCAACGAAAATAGGCATTTAGATATCCACAATTTGGATGTTGAGGATTTTAATGTTTACAATTTGAAAGTTAAGGTTTTTTAGTAAGAAAGAAAGGACGTCGTTTTGATTAAACGAAAACTGCTAACAGAAGCTTTAACCCCGTAAACATGCACCGTCTCGATTTAACGTCATGCCTCAAATGACATAGTCAACATAAGTTATTCATTTAATCATGAATTCAACAAAAACGTATGATGTTTTTTAATTTACTTTTCCCGTAATAAATGAGATTGGAGAGAATGATATGATGAGAAAATCATATCCGATAGGAAAAATCATTGCCAACTACACCAAGTATTTCCCAACATATGGATACACATTCAAACTATTTTAATATGTTAAAAACTACAGGATATATTCAATTTACATGGTGACATACGCGAATTAACATTGGTTATGTGCGCAACACCATAACCATCCAATTTTTTACTGTTTCAATACAACGGATATATGGAGTCCGGGAATGTTCAATGATCAGTTTGATGAAAAACCAACCATAATCCAAATAAAATTTGACCTAACTTATTAGGTCGGGTCGGTCGAATTTTATTTGGGTTACTGTCGGTTTTTGTCGGACTAATCGTCAGGCATTTTCGAACTTCATCGGATCGGTTAGGCCTCAGCGTTTGGGTTTTCGTTCGCATTTGGATCGGTATTTTTCAGATTTTTGGTATTTCAGTTCTAGAGGTCTAGAATCCATTCGGGTATTTTAGAATTTTGGTTCGGTTTCATCTGCATTCGGATACCCAAAATATTGGGAAAAACTAAAAAATAGTTAAATTTTACTAAAATTCGGTTAAATGTTCACAAATATAACCAAAAAATTTCAGATATTTTGGTTATTTTAGACATTTTGGTTAGTTCTGTCTAAAAGTAATTGATTTTTTATTTATTTATGATTGTAATTTTGAGTATTTTGGTTATCCATTCGGTTTTCAGTTCGGATTCGGGTTTGGTTTTTGGGATCTAAGTCTACAATCCGTTTAGTATTTTGTCATTTTGGGTTCGGTTCTTCCTTTTTTGGATCAGATCGGATTGGTCTTTTTGTCCAAACATAGAACTGGTGCATCGTAAAAGTAAAAAATGAATAACTATGATGCTGTACACATAACTGGTGTTAGTTCGTGAATGTCACCATGTAAATTCAATAGTTCGTATTGTTTTTAACACATTAAAATAATTTGGATGTATACTCATGTATTGGAAAATACTTGGTGTAGCTAACAATTATTTTTTCTATCCAATATGATAAGGTGATTGGAGAGAGACATATCTTCTTTTCTTCATAGTCACTAGCGAAACTCAAACCCATCATATTACAATATGTTAGAAAAAAAATCGAGGCCCCTATTATTATTGAACCGGAATAGGGACTCGGTCCGTGCATGCTATGGTGGTCCATTTTTGGCGGTTGTGACTGCTGCCTGCTATATTTCTTCATAAAAACCATCTTTTACTTGCTTCGTTCTCTTTGAATCTCTTCTCTCAAGCCCCAAGTCTCACAAACACCTGAAATATACTCAAAACATATGCAACATGCAAGAATGACAGTATATGATCCTAAAATATGAAACCGTGGGAATGCAAGACTCAAATGAATATTTACAACTCTAAATGATGTGAAAAGAAAATAAAACTGATCAAAATCAATGTAAATAGAATGTGAAATCCATGAATTGATGCTTTTCTCAGGGTTTTCCTTTAGTTTTTGTTTAAGATTAAAAAAGAATAAAAATTGGGCCAAGTTGGATTCAAATGGGATGGGTTTAGAACGAATCCAATTGGATATTTATTTGGGCCAACGCAGGTCTAGCTTGACGTTTCTAGAATCTGTAATGCAGTACACCCAAACAGTGATAAAATTATGGTTTAATAAAAAAAAAAAAGTTTATGGTTATGATGTTGGTCATATGTACTATACTCTTTTATGGGTAAATATCACTTTTTTTTACATCCATTTGTAGCCATGGGCTTACTGTTTAAGTGGGTTAATCGGCTCAGTTAAATCGAATGTTCGGTTTATTTGGAATTTGAGATTTTTACTGATTCAAACCAAAAAAATTTGGTTTGATCAGTCCGGATATCAAGTTTCTCGGGTCGGTTTCTTCATATACTATCAGTTCCGAAAATCTTAAAAACGTACAATAGTTCAGATATTTTAATCCGATTACAACCATAAACATACATTTTGAACCAAAATAAAGACTTATTACAAAGTGAGACTGAGACCTAACCTATTTCATACACAAAAAGGATTTCCCTAAACAAAAAGAATTGATACTTGCAGTTTGAAGCCCCACAACAAGTATTCATTACAAAATACAAAACATCAGCTCTTGTATCTTTAAACAAAGCTGGTAAGTGGATAGGTTAATAGTTTGTAAGCCTCACTAGGCACCACTGGTTAATGGTTAGAGTTAGGTCTACTATACGCTGCAATCCGCACCAAAAAGACAAAAGCGCAATAGCTTCTGTGAAAGCTTGATCCATAACAAAAAAAGCATGAGACACCAACCTTTGGAAATAAATAGGACAATATAAGATAACAGTTTCAATTGTCAAAGCTTTAACTTCAAGTGACAAGTATAAACAAGTGAAAACATTGACTAAACCAGGAAAATCAAAAACTAAACTAAACTGTAACAAAACTTTAACTAAACAGTAACTAAACTGACAACTTCAAGTAATATACATAAGCATCTCAAATTCTCAAATATCAAACATAAGAAACAAAACAGCAACTTAAACATCTAAATTCTGAAACATATACAGATTTACCTTCACTACCAACAAGAATCACTGAGGAGATGCCATTGAATTCTAAGAATCTACAAAAAGATACACAAAGATACACAAAGTTACCAAGTTACCTAGACAAAAAAAACAAAGATACACAAAGTTACCAAGTTACCTAGACAAAAAAAACAAAGATACACAAAGTTACATGACTTGGTACTTACCTAGTGATTCAATGAACTCCACTTCTTCCAACATTTGCACCAAGTTAGCAACTTGGAGTTGAGATTTATAAGCACATCGCAACCACTGTTGTGTGTAAATCAAAACCTCAACTATATAAGGAGTCAGAGAACTCCTATAAGGATCTAACACTCGGCCACTAGTACTAAAGGCAGACTCTAAAGCAACTGAAGAGACTTGAATTGCTAGAACATCTCTAGCCATTTCTGATAAGATTGGGAATTTTGAGCTGTTTTTCTTCCATCATGATAGAACATAATAAGGTAAACCCAAAGTGTTTTCTACTAGAATCTTTGTTTTTTATGCCAAATATGTCTTAACTCACTACAACTTTCTTCATTACTCCTTAAGCTAACCATCTTGCTATAGATTGAATCCATCCGTTCACAACCATCTTCATCATCTGACAATTCTAAGGTAGCACTTGGCTCAGCAGAAGCAGCAATCTCACAAGGTTTGCTAAGTCTAAGACTATATTGATCATAAAGCTTCTTCATCACACTACAAAGTGAATTGTAAAGTTGCCTACCCTCTATAGCACCTTTCCTATTAAAGTTGATCGAAGCAAAGAGAAGCAAATTGAAGCTTGTTCCTGGGATCAAAGACAATAGCCACAGTCACAAGCGGATTCATATTTGCAAACCTATCCCAGAACTTCTCAAACTTATCCCTCATAATTTTTGCTTGAGCTATTACCTTTATGTTGTTGTTGCCACATTTGGAGATCATATTCCTTTCTATGTTAACAATCTCATTATAACACATACAAGAAGTGATTGGCTGAGAAGCATAGAAACTTAACTAACCTTTCTACTTCATCCCAATTAGTAGAAGTTGGTGGTCCAACTTGTTTCAGCTTGGTCTTCTCATCATCCTCCAAGAAGTAATCACAGTAGAGCTTGTCTTCAATCAACATCCTCTCAGAATCAGCCCTAAGCTTAATGGCAGTAGTCAACATCAGATATGTTGAATTTCATCTAGTCACACAATCTAAAGGCAAGCTACCTCTAGTGATCTTACTTGTACCACACCACAATTGGAATGCCATCAACCTTGTGGAAGAAGACCGGACATACTTGATTTCTAATAGCAACTATACTAGGCTTAGCCTTTTTTAGACCATCTCCCACTATAAGGTTGAGAATGTGAGCACATCAACGCATATGAAGGAATTCTCCATTTAGAACTAAGGATTGAGGTCCTCTCAACCTCAAATAATTGATCAAAACCTTCAAAGCCTTGACATTTCCCTTTGCATTATCCACTATAATGCTGAAAATCTTCTTAATACCCCATTCCTCTAAGCATTCTATCAGCTCACCTGCTATAGTGTCTCCTTTATGATCTGTGATGACCTTAAAGGAGAGGATCCTTTTCTGCATTTCTCAATCCTCATCAATCCAATGAGCTGTGATCACCATGTAGTTGTAAGAAGTCATAGGAGAGACCCATATACTTGTGGTGAGAGATACATTCTTCTTCTCATCTCCAAACAACTCTTTCAAAGCAGCCTTCTTTTCCAGATACATTGCAGCAATATCCCTAGTACATGTTCTTCTAGAGAATGTCTTGTACAGAGGTAAGATATCAAAACAAAATTGTTTCCATCTCTCTGATTCACCAAATGAGAAAGGCAACTCGTTGACTACAACTAACTTGTTCAATGATTTTCTAAACCGATCAGGATCATACCTAACAAGCTTCATATTACAACTATTATCACCAGTCAATATCTTATGTTTCTCTCTAACCTCATAATCCAAAAACAACTTACATCTAGATATGTGACCATTCATTGCACTAGTTCCAACTAACTTAGAGTCATAATCTATCTCTTGATCATAATACCTACAATTACACTTTACTAGGATCATCTTCCCTTTGAATGAAATGCTCCCAACACCTAGCTCGTTTCGGATATACCTTTTTAATTTTCAGTGGCAGAGCAGAACCACTTGATCGTGTCTTCCTCTTGCTTCCTGGCTCAACAGACTCGGGAATTGCTAGTTCTGGTTCATCTCCGTCTTGAGAAAAAACCATCTATAAGAAAAAAATCAATTCGATTAGGGTTTCAAACAGATTCAGACTTCAGATTAGGTTTTAAAAGACAAAATACTCGTTAAATAAAAAATGATAAACAAACCCTAATATGTAATCAGAATTCAAAACCTTCAATTTAAAATTTTAAAATTTCTGATTAGGGTTTGAAGTTCAAATTTGAAATTCAACAAAATCAAACAATGGAAACTTGAAACTAACACCTAATCCTTGTTAAATAACACATCTTCAACACAAATATGTAATTGGAATTGAAAATCCCCAAATTGAAAATTGAAAATTTTCGATTAGGTTTAAAGTTCATCTTTCAAAATTAACAAAATCAAACTATGAATACTTGAAACTAACACCTAATCTTCGATAAATAACATACCAAAAACCTAATTAGTTTTCAAAACCCTCAAATTTTAAAACTCAAAATATCGATTAGGGTTTGAAACTAACCGAGAACGGAGAATCAATGCAGAGAAACTGAAATCCAAATGGAGAAGAGATTCCTCTTGGCTCTTGACGTGTCAAATCTAGAGAAGATTAGCAGAATTTTTGAAGAATGTTTGAAGGTATCATCTCTCGTTCGTGTAGAGAAGTGAGAAATGATTAAATGAGAAATTGAGAAATTGAGTCTAGATCAAGAAAACCAAACAATGTTAAGTGATTTGATGTTTTGGGTTTAGAAGGCTGGTTAAGAAAAATTAAATCGGTTATCCAATTGGTTATATAGTTCTGAACCGAATCAACCCGATAACTGATATCTAATTTAATTCATTACGATCGGTTTAGGCTTTGATTTGAATTGCAATCTGAATCCGATTTCTTCGGTTTGGACCAAACTAATAAAAAAAACGATCTGGACACCCAGGGCTATCCATTTGGGTAAATATCTCTATGCAATACTAATTCTTGGTAGAGAATTATAGATACCAATATATTATTTTAGTTTAGATATGTAATGAAGCTATACTTGTGAGAAAAAAAAGAAAGTTAATTAGAAAATAGAATAAAGCCTTTCCCCAAAAATAAGAAAAGAGAAGAAAGAGTTGGGTTCCATGTGGCGCCTCTGCATTTTAAAATCCTAATTCTTCCGTCGCTTTCGTCAGAACGGAACCCTAATTGTTTCAAGAGATTTCAAATCATGATTTTGAGAACTCCACCTCCGAAGAAGCTCCGGTCCGACCCCGGAGATAGCCCCGCCCCCACCGGTGCCGCTAGTCCCGGCAATCATCTCATCATCTACGAAGATTCTCCACTTCCTGCTTCTGCTTCGCTTCAAACTTCTCATGATAATTCCGATCAACACCTTTGCACCTATCAATGCCGTCAAATGGTTCTTACCCAACCCTCTCCTAAGCTCCATACACATTTTAAGCTATGTAAAAATTAGCGAATCTGAGTTTTTTTTCTTTCCCCTCATTGTTTTAGGTTAAAGCTGATGTTTTAGATGCTTTAAGCAAAGCAGAGAAACAAGTTCAGGAATATCAAACCAAATTACAAACTCTAAATGAGAATTTCAGTGAAGCAGGTGATTATTTTCAATTCTGAAGTTGGATTTTTTAACTGTTTATTTGGAAAATTCTGCCAACGAATTTGTTTTTGTTATTCTACAAAACAGATGTTGAAAGAAAGCGATTACGAGATAAATTCTTATACTCAGAGCAAGAATTAGCTGCTGCAAAAGGGCGTGAGAAGATGCTTCAAGAGCAGCTATTAATGGAGATTAACAATTCTCAAGAGCGGTATACCAAAGAACTACAATCTTGCCATGAATTGGAGGTTGATTTGTTTAAACTATGGGTTAATCTCATTTTAATTCGTTGTCATTGATGTGAATATCATTAAGAGAGTGTTTTTAATCTGTTTTCTCTTTTGGATTGACACTAGGTAAAACTTCAAAATGAAATGAATCTTCGAAAGAAAGCTGAGTCTTCTGCTGCAACAGCCGAAGAAATAGCTAAACTTTTGGAGGATAAACTAAGTCAGTTATCTGGAAGTGTGGACAGGGAGAAAAAACGTCTAAACAATGATATTGCACAATTGGGTAAAGAAGCAAAGCTTTCTGTGTCTAGGATTGGTGCAGATGTAAGTATCCATTACGAAACTTGATATCTTCACAGAAGTTCTGTTTTTTTCTCTCTTGTAATCACTGTGCTTGCATTTGTTTTCCTTTGCTTTTAGCTTGAAAGGATGCAATGTAGGGCAAAAAATGCGGAGACAGAATCAGATCTTCTAAGATCACAACTGGAGGATCTTAAAATGAAATTTGATGAGGTAAGCTATATTTAACTTACTTGCATCGTAAACATAATAGCACACTATCATTTGTGTTATTTATTTTGCTCTGATTTGATCTTTGTTTTGCAGTGTTTGCAAGAAAAGACTGAACTAGACAAGAAGCTGTCGTCATTCACTTCACAAGCAGCATCTTCTTCAGATAACAGTGTATTGGTTAAGCATCTCCAGGAGGAACTGAAACACTATGTAAGTTTTACCAGTTCTTAGTCTGCCTGTGTACTGAATTGACAAAGTTGTTCCAGCATAAGATGCATCATGTATTGAAATTGAATATGAAAGTGGTTAGAACATTGATCGAACTCTCTGTTTTATTTAGCAGTTAGAAGCTTTCATTAACATTAGAAACTACTCATGACATATAAAATATGGTCTTCTTATCTACTTAAGCCATCTAAGACAAACCTGAAGTAAATTTTTTACTTTTCAAGCAACTTGAGGTACAGATAAATGAGGTATCATGGTACACAAGTTATGTTAAATTCTAATGTTGATTGTATATTCTATTCACATACTTTTCACCATTTGAAGAAGTTTACTATTTGTAGATTCTTTTTTCCACTTCTATAGTTTCCATGTAATGTTTTTGTAGTTTTTGTTTTTCTTGTCGATGTTGATTCTTGATAGTTGAATCAGGAAGCTGAAGTGCAAGAAGCTAGAAAGTTAAAATCACGGCACTTAGATGCTGGATTGTTAAATGAGAAATTATTTGAAGAAAAAAGCCATAGGGAGAGGGCAGAATCAGAATTATCAAAGTTGCATGAATTGCAGCTAAGCATGGAGAAGTTGGAGAATGAATTGTCCTCTTGGAAATCATTGCTAAATGACGTTCCTGGTGTGTCCTGTCCAGATGACATAGTTATGAAATTCTCGGCACTGCAGAAGTATGTCAACATGGTCTTTACAGTTTTTATCTTTTAACTAGAGTCTTCTTCTGATGTTGTTTCGAATAATTATGCCTGCCATAAAGTCTGTGCAGAAGACTGAGATGGTTGTTATGGGGGCATTTTCTTGAATTTGCTTAGGTGAACTAGATAGTTTTTTCTAAGAGACATCTGCCACACCACTTTGTCCAGATGTAGCATTATATTTTAGAAATATTCTGGCTTGTTATTGCAATTCTAGCAGGTCAAGTCTGGGCTTGTGAGCATCTAGAGTACTGATTTCTAGTTAACCAAGCACCCTGAGTTAACATATGTATCTATAATACTTCTGAGTGACTTGTATGTTCTGCCTCTGAAGCGAGGTGCTTAGAAGCACTGTGAAGATTGGGGAAGCAAGTACACGTTGTAAACAACTGGAGGTGGCTCTGGATGCTACACAACATGGCAAGCAAAATGCTGAAACTGAGGCTGCATTAGCGAAAGAGAAATCTGAGGCACTCAAAACAGATGTGAAGAGGATTGAAGTAATGGTAAGATTGTAATTTGTTGCTTGTGCTGTGTAAAGGGTCACACATGCATTTCATCTTTTGTTGACATCTATTAAAACCTCTTAAGTTGATTTTTGATTCTGGGGGAATAAAAGATAGCACTTTCCTTTGGTGGCAGTCAAATATTAATCATTTTATATTCAGTACTCTCGTTTGTTGATTGTTTACTTGGTTTCTCCAGGTATCACTGTTTTTGCTTGGATATATGATAGTTCAGCTCTGTATTTCATGTTGATTAGTGGGTTGTGCATTCATACGCCTGATAGAAGCAATTAGATATCCCAAGAACTTTTGGATGTTTCACGTTGAGTTGGTTATCATTTAGTACAGATTTAATTTCTCTATAGAAATGTGGAGAAAACCTCTGTTCTTAATGAGTGTATTCGTTGTTAGACTTGGGTGCAAATGCCTCCTTATCAATCCATGATCCATGAGTCTATCACAAATTTATGACGAAGTTGATTTATTGAAGTATAATTTCTTATCAAGATAGGTGATGAAGTGTGTATTCTATTGCTAGAATTTGTTGCTAACGTCTTGCATTTAATCATAAGCCTATTGAGGGGATTAAGTTGCTAGTGTCTCACTAAATATAACTTTTATCATTTTTTATCAGTTTGTTGCACACTACTACTAACAGACCTTTAATTTTATAATGAAAGCTCTCTTTGGTTACGGGGGAGAAAGAACAGTTAAAAGCTGTTGTTAATGAATTAAGGAAGTCAAACAGTGAAGGAGCTGTGCCTGGGGCCGCAGATTAAGTTGCTAGTGTCTCACTAAATATAACTTTTATCATTTTTTATCAGTTTGTTGCACACTACTACTAACAGACCTTTAATTTTATAATGAAAGCTCTCTTTGGTTACGGGGGAGAAAGAACAGTTAAAAGCTGTTGTTAATGAATTAAGGAAGTCAAACAGTGAAGGAGCTGTGCCTGGGGCCGCAGATGGATCCCTTATTCAGGTTCTAGGATAACACTATTCCTATTCTGAAGATATGTCTTCTTGTTTGTTGGAAGCATAAGGCTTAGTTTGCTTTATTTACAGGGTTATGAATCATCTCTTGCAAAGAAGGAGAGCTACATTAAGGATTTGGAGAAGGATCTAAGTCAACTGAAGGATGTCAATAATCGTCAGCGTGATGAAATAGAACTTCTAAATGAGAAACTAGTCAATGAAGCAAGGAAAATTAAGTCTCTGGAAAGGGAGAGTGATCGCCTTCGCTCTGAGATCTCTTTGCTGGAGTCAAAGGTACAAATGCCAGATATGTGTACATGCAAATACGATTGCCAAAGAAATATTCGCTTATGGAAGTTTTACCTGCCATGGTTGATGCAAATTTTAAGAGCTTTTAATGGTGAATGGTGAATTTTGTGTCCTGCATCTTATGTTTTTCTTTGGTTTCATGGTTGTAAAACCGAACAGAAACTCTAACTTCAACACTAGAGCTTGGTCGGAATAGTAACATTTATTTGGTTTCCTTTTTCTTTGGTAGCTGGGTCATGGGGATTTTTCCGCTGCAAATACAAGGGTTTTGCGCTTGGTGAATACTCTTGGTGTCGAAAATGAGGCAAAACAAACAATAGAGGCTTTACAGGCTGAGTTACAGAAGACAAAAGAAAGACTTCAAGCTGTTGAAGAATTGAAGAGCCAGTCTGGTAAATTTCTGATTGTCGACCTTTCTTAGTTTTCGATACTGGTATTTCCACAAGTCTACCATTTAATTTCATTCTTACCATAAATCCACTACAAGCTGCCAAGCTGGAGAAACGTGTCTTAATTTCTCTGTGACAACTATTTCTCGAGAATAAAAGGGAGGCCAATAATCTTGCTGTTGTACTTCTGCTTCTGGAAGACTTGTGAAGATTTATATAATTCAAAATTTTTATTCTAATTTACATAATATGCTTTTATGAAAATTTATTTTCATGAATATTCAGGAGATGCTGGGAAGCTAGTTGACTCTCATATAACTGGAAAGATTGCTCAACTAAAAGAGCAAATTGCTACGCTTGAAAAACGTGAAGAAAGGTATGTTGTGGAAATTGATAAGTGTTTAACACTTGCTTTCTCATAATTAAGCATGTGGAGTATATGAAACAGGTACAAAACTGTTTTCGCTGATAGAATTTCCGTGTTTAGAAGAGCTTGTTGTGAGCTTTTCGGTTATAAGGTATGCCACTTGCTCATATCGTAGCTCTCAAATGTCTTTCTTTACTCGTGTAGATAGATGATAATATATTCTTGTTCATCTACAGAACTTGTAATCTTGTGAATTCCTTTTGAGAAACCCTGGCAGATTGTAATGGACGAACATCAGCGTCCCAATGGAATCCCAGTGACTCGGTTTACTCTCCAGTCTATATATGCTCAAAGTGATGATGAAAAACTCGAATTTGAGTACGAATCAGGAAACACCAGTATTCTAGTAAGTGATTCTTGCAACTTATATAACTTCGACATGTTACATTTGAAGCTTTTATCACGGTTAAGTAACTGATAAATATGATTTAAATCCACCAGGACAATGGGTACACCTCTCAGGGAGAGATAGCAAAGCAGGTAAAATGCAGACATAATCTTTCCTTGGTAACAGCAGTGTGTTCTTAGTCAAATGTATGATCTCACTCTCCGTGTTACTTGCAGATAGAAATATTCATCAGGAAGTTCAACTCAATTCCTGCCTTTACAGCCAATTTAACGATGGAATCATTCAACCGCCGCACACTATATTGACAGCATTAAGGCCTTATCCCCAACCCGGGTTTTGTATATTTCTAAAGCCAGCTGAATGTAAACATGAAACTGAAAGCCGCAGAGTGTTGAACACTGATTCAGCACAGGGCTTATCTATATCTGTCTTTTGTGGTGTAAGGAAACTCTATTTTGGTATGAAGAAATGTGGTTTTGGATTTACTCATAATAAATATACGAGTAGAGATGTGTTTCAAAATTAGATATTCAGAAACAACGATACAGTACAACAAAAAGTAGTGAAACTCAAAACAATGATACAATACAACAAAAAGTAGTGAAACTCAAAACTTCTTACTTTTAAAGACTACTTGAGTGCCAGGAATAGGAACACACGTTTCAATATACGTTTGCATCAAGGGACAAACTAGTTTCAACTTTTAAGTACTCTCAAACTATTCTCCTCCAAGACAAGATGTGTGCAAGCAATTTTGCTTCTCTAATACTTTACTGTGAATAGAAGCAATCCCTCATAAATTATCGCAGACAGTAGCCAACCGCTATTGGCATGATCACGACAATGACTTATCAAGCTTTCAACAGTGCTGCAAGAGAGCTTGAACATCTCGATCCAAGATTTGATAACACCATTGTTCTCCTTTTCATTTTGGGCAGGCCAAATGACGAGCTCATCACCCGAATCGCCTCACTCAATCCCCACTATATATAGACCTCCTCTCAACACTTCTAAAACTACAGTAAGTGGTTGACCAAAAATACTACTACTTGGATGGCCTGGATAGTAGTTGAATGTCTCTGACACCAAATCAAAGCTCAAGATCGTTTCAGCCAAGTTTAACCTATTATCACAAACCTGCCGGTAGATATTCTCACCCACCAAGGTTCCCGGTAATTTCATGTGGTAGACAAAAGTGTTCTAAACATGGGAAATCACTCAATCATCCGACTATAAGGAAACCACTTGTAATGAGCTGTCTAATAAACCTATCGTCTTGGAACAACAGCTTTAAACTTTTGTAGAAAAATCTGAGACAAATCAAGTCCTTAACAGGAACTCTTTTATTTTTTTTTTGAGGGTTTATTTACAAATAAACCCTTTCCAAAAATAGGCGTATGCCGTATAAAAGAAGAGAGAACACGGTATTCTTTAGTAAAAGGCGAAATAAGAGTTCGCTTTGTTCACACTGCTCAGCTCCCTTTTAAAAGGAACTCTAACCAGTATTTCCACCACTAAATCAAAGGCAAGCTCCTTCATCTTCACAAAACATAGATGACATATACCTTAGCAATTGATCACGATCAACGAGTATAAATAACGATCAAACCCCCATGGTATTGTCGGAACGGCTAATTCGCTTAGATTTCGGAAGGGTTTTTAATGACTCAAGTTATTTATCAAATAACATATAAGCCTTACTTGGTCGACAAGTTTCAGCTTTGTTTCCTTTTTCCTATGTGATGTAAGATCAGAGATATGATCTCACGAAGCCTGGGTTGATGGGGTTCTTGTAGCTGGCTAAAAGACTCTCTCTCTACTTAGACAAGGTGATGAATCGATGGTGAGATGAGTGGTGGAGAACTAACAATTGGCCAAACGGCGCTCCTTATTCGTTCTAGTCGTTGACATGATGAATAATCAACAAGATGGATTGAATGACGCCACAAAGTTTGTGATAGAGCTATGATAAGTCGGTTTTGAACTCTTAAACAAAGGGGAAACCTCGAGATGCTCAGGCAGCTGCTTTCTTAGATAGAAAATTCTCTTTATTAAATTAGGTAAAAGCTGTGTTACATAGTCGCATAGGAAGCTTTATTATTATTGACCTTCGTGGGTCGAGAATGAACAGAAAAGGAAAGCTAATACAGTAATACATAGTTTTTGGTAACTAGAATTAATAATCGAGACTTGATGCTAAAGAAAACGAACAAAATGAACCCTGCAAAAGGAAAAGGAAAGAACGAGGTATGTGAATAATTTCAAATGCGTACCTGGTTATAGAATGTGCATGCGTGCTCGTGGGACTCAAGCTCTTCTAAGAGCATCTTCGTTAGTCTCTCAATGAGTTTCTATAGCAAAAGAGGAGAGATAGTGAAAAAGGATTCTCCATAAAGAAACTATTAAAAAAATTGGAGAAACCCAAGTGATACATGTTTAACTTTTTTTTATAATTTAATTTAAGTAAAAAATTAAAAGAAATTAAAAATATTAATATAATAATTGTGAGAAACTCTAAATGGAGTTCTCTCGACTGGAAATGCTCTAAGTGGTATGGTTTTGGACTTTATATTTTATTTTTAAGAGAATATTTTTTCAAATTTTGATGATGATAAAAACTGTTAAGTGATTTCACTATTTTTAAAAGGTCATTAAAGAAATAATTTCACCACCTGAATTTCTTTTTTAAGTGTTATTAATTTATATCTTATAATACGGAGATGAGTAAATCCTCAACCACTACTATTTTAGCCTTTTCATAATTTCAAACTGATGTGTTGCAGTTTAGAAATATTGCATCCCTCGTTTAATTTAAATATGATGATTTGTGGTCACTAAACTTAATTATTATTATCAAAATATTTTATTTTGAGCATTAGTATTTAGTTTATTACATATTTATTTTAATTTTTTATTTAATCTGAAGAATTTGTGATTTCTTAGGGCTTGATATTTTTTAAGTTGAAAATATTTTAAGTAACATATAATAATTAATGTACTGTTTAAAATAAATTGAAAAAAATGAAAAGTGACATCATAAAATAAAAAGTGTATGTAACATTAAAAGAGAGATGATGTGAAATCACACATAACATTATAACACAGAAAAATATGATGTGGCTGAAGTTTGCTAACATGGCTGCAGAGAAGGAAAGAGAAAGAAGGATGATGTGTCGACGACTTGACGCTAGAGAGGATCACTTCGCCTTTTTTTTTTTGTCGTCTATTACATTATTATTATTAGAGATATTCGATATAATCCTATTATAATGATACTCGACTACCTGCGGTATATATGTGATTACGTTGAATAACTTCTTCAAACAATGATCCCACAAAGAAAAATTTTCCAACATGTGGTTTTGCATGTATGACATCTTCATGATGGACATGTTGTCTCCGCAACCCTCAGATCTACGACATACAGTTCTGTATGTACGATATACCCATAAAAAAAATATGCTCTCCACGCAATATACGAGGGGTTAGAGTTTAGAATTTAGGGTTTAAGGTTTAGGGTCCACGCAATACACGGAATCACGACGAATGACTCTATATGCATTACTCTAGAACCTCTCATAAGCTTTGCATCTATTAATTTGTAAGAAAGTTTTTGGTAAAAAAGTATAATTAAGTCTAATATTAAAAAAAATACATAGTATGAATAAATATAGTAATGTAAAACTAGAAAATAAATCGATTATAAATAGTCAATTATTACTATTTGGTATATTTGTATGTTTTTAATTATGTTTTGTTAATTTATTGTACGTTTTTAATGTGTAAGTTTTAAAAGAATAACTCATATTTTGTAAGCTTAAAATCATTTTCCAATTTGAAGCATGATTTTGAGCCGAGATATTGTATCATACTTTAAACAATTTTTTTAAAACAATTTCATATTATCTTATTTTGAATGTACTATAGTATTTTCTTTTGTTTTTAAATTCTGTATTTATTTACATATGATTTTGTTTTTTTTCATGTGTGTATTTAATTTCTCTTTTTTTTTTCAATTTAGATCTATTTACATAGGCGAAATTTTCTCTTCATTTATATTGTTAGCTTGATTCTTATAATTTTTACAAATAGGAAATACAATAAATTTCTTTTTGTGTTCTTTTAATTTTTATTTGTTTTGAAAGTTTTCTAAAAGAAAATTTCTATTTTTTAACTATAAATAGACACGTACATAAGATATTTTATTGTTTCTTTCTTTTGGCTATGGTCTTTTTCTTAAGCAATTCCTCTAATCTTAATATATTTATTCCTCTAACATTTTTTATTTCTCTTTTTATTTTTAAATGACCATTCCGACAATATTTTATTTTTACTTCTTTTAATTTTTATTTTCTATTTTTTAATTATGAATATATATGTACATAACATATGTTAAAATTCATTCTGCTGGCGATGATCTTTTCTTAAGCTATCATTTATTCCTCTAACATTTTTGTATTTTTGATTCATTACAAACTGGTTTAGTACATTATTCTTTTCTCCAATTTTGAATAACATATGGAACATTTTAACAATTACAACATTTTTCAACATTTTAATTTATTGATGACTGTGTTCTTATAATAGGAAATCAACACACATTCATGATTATACGCTGAAAAAGATTTCAGATTTACAATTTCTATGAAATTAAATATCTTAAAACACAGTAATATCCTAATAGTGTTGATGGTTTATGTTTTTAGAATAATTAAATCAACTTCTGAAAAGCCTCTAAATCTAAAACCAAAATCTGAAAACTTCCTCACTCGTAAAAAGACAAATTTACCCTTAATAATCTGCTACGCGCGCTCATCCACATGTTATATAGTTTTAATTGTAAGTGATACCAAGCAAAACACTATGGCTCAATGGTAAAGTATCTGCTACGCGCACTCATCCGCTTCGCGCGACTAGGGTTCGAATCTCATATGTGTGGTACAACTGGGTACCAGTTGTACCGAGTAGTCCGAGTAGGTATAGTCCGAATAGGTATAGTACAACTCGATTTAACTAGTACCCAGTTGTACTCAAAGAGTATTTTCGTCTTCACAGACTGAAAGAGGGATACGTAGATTAAATAGGGACATAAGAGATTTTATTTTCCCACTTAGGGATATCTGAGACGTTTTCTTATTTTTCTGCTAGTCTATATGCTACATGAACTCAGTTTATTGTTTGACATGTTCATGACCTTGCCTTTCCCTTGCTGGTATGCAAATTCTTCCATAACTTTTCACTACCCTTACTATTCTTCACACCAACTTGGAAAAATGGTTCAATGGTTCATAAATTTTAAAGAGTATTTGTTTTTACTTTTATTACATACTTTAACATAGAAATACATGGTTCAACGACTATCCAACTTCATTCAAAAGAGTTTATTCTTCTTCGTTCTTCTTCTTCATCTATATAAAATATATAAGAGATTAAATAGAGATTCAAAAATATTATTCAACCAGTTGCCTTTATTTTAAGCGGAAGAATTATTTTTATTTTTAATATTAAATAATTTCTTAATTAAGTATTAGGAAAATATGAAGTTATGAAAAGAAAATAACTGTTTTTAATTATTCATTAATAAGAAATTAAGGCATAATTATCTTATAAATTAAACTCATTATTTTGACTAATTTTTATTAATTTTTGCTTAAAATAAAATATTTTTTAATTATTCATTAATAAGATATTAAGGCATAATGTTCTTATATACTACACCCAATATTTTGTGTAATTTCTATTAATTTGTTGTTTATTTTGGCAATGATTTTTTTTTTATTTTTTTTGCAGATAGAATTAATTATCATGAAAATATGAATTTATGAAAAGAAAATAACTTTTTTAATTATTCATTAATAAGAAATTAAGACATAATTTCTTTATATACTAAAATAGTTATTTTAAGTAATTTCTATTAATTCGTTTCTTGAAAGAATTTTTTTTTTAATTATTCATTAATAAGAAATTAAGGCATAATTTTGCTATATATTAAAATCATTATTTTTGAATAATTTATATTAATTTGTTGCTTATTTTGGCGATGATTTTCGTTTTATATTTTTTGCAGATATCAATTGTCCTTTTTAGTTTTTGATATGTTATCATGAGAATTTATGTTAAACATTGACGTGAACCAATAACATCACGTTTTTAAAATCATATGTGGACACCTTAGGAAGCATCTTACCTCCAGTTCCTATCGGGCTTCTTCATTCCAGCGGAGGGACTGATGCCATATAAGGCAAAAGATATTTCAAAAACAAGAAAGAGATGATGTTTAGGATGAGGAAGTGGGCATTAGAGCGAAAGTTTGAGTTCAAGTCTTTGTGGTCGAACAAGTCAAGAGTGGTATTAGGTTGCATTGATGATAAATGCACTTGGATTGCGTGCAACAGTTGTACCTCATTCTGATTTTTTTTTTGTGGTAAAAAAATTATCTGCATGAACACACATGTGACACAATACATAGGAATCCTAACCATAGGCAAGCTACTGCGAAAACTTTTGCATCTTTTATATACAACGGTTATGCTGAGAAGAAGGATGGTCTGAGACCAGGGGCGGATCCATTAAGAGAAAAGGGGGGACACATGACACCCATAAACTCATCAAATATATTGTAGTGCATAGAAATTTTAAAAAATTAAGAAGCTCGTTTGTAATTCATTGGCATATTTTTCTTACATTTATCACATTTTCCCTTATGATTTGGAAAATCTCAACATTTATTAAGCTTAGTATACTAGTTTTATTGATTAATGATTATTTTCATTTATTTTCTAGTTGTTTAGTGTTTACATAATAGTTCACAATATATTTTAAAGATATCTTTTAATATTAGTAACCCAGGTAAAAATAATTTATAGGTCCGCCACTGCCTGAGATCTAAACAAATCATTGATTTAGTCAGAATGGCCATAGTGTACAAATCAAGTACAAGAAGGCTTGGAGAATAAAAAAATTTGCTCAGATTTTGGTCATAGGAACCCCTGAAGATAGATATCACAACCTCATGAAGTGATTGTTCAAGGTTCAAGAGAAGAACCTAGTATCCAGGGTTTTCCTAGAGATAGACGATGATGCGAAGTTCAAGTACACTTTTCTTGCGTTGGGGCAATCATTGAAAGGATTTAAACATATGAGCAGAGTGATTGATGTTGATGGCACATTCCTCAAAGCCAAGTTCATGGGAACTCTTCTAGGTTCAAGGTTCAAGAGAAGAACCTAGTATCCAGGGTTTTCCTAGAGATAGACGATGATGCGAAGTTCAAGTACGGTTTTCTTGTGTTGGGGCAATCATTGAAATGATTTAAACATATGAGGAGAGTGATTGATGTTGATGGTACATTCCTCAAAGCCAAGTTCATGGGAACTGTTCTAGGAGCTTTTGCACAAGATGGAGATTTCTACCTTTATCCCTTAGCATTCGAGATTGTGGATTCCGAAAATGATGATTTCAAGACTTGGTTCTTAAGAGGTTTGAAGACTGTGATTCTTGATGGAGAAGACCTCGTTTTCATGCTTGACGGTGCTCAATAAATCGCTAAAGCTTTATCTACGATATATCCCTCACACACCATGGTATTTGCAGAGTCCATCTATTGAGTATTTTCTATTAGTTTATTGTTTATTTTGGCGATGACTTTTATTTTAATATTTTTTGCAGATAGAATTAATTATCCTGAAAATATGAAGTTATAAAAAAATATTTTTTAATTATTCATCAATAAGAAATTAAGGCATAATTGTTTTGTATACTAAACTCATTATTTTTTAATAATTTCTATTAATTTGTTACTTAAAAGAAATTATTAGTTTTTAATTATTTATTAATAAGAAATTAAGGCATAATTTCTTTATATATTAAACTCATTATTTTGAGTAATTTCTATTAATTGTTTGCTTATTTTGGTGATTAAGGCATAATTGTTTTATATATAAAAATTCATTATTTTGAGTAATTTCTATTAGTTTGTTGCTTATTTTGACGATGATTTTCTTTTTAATATTTTTTTGCATATATCAATTTTTTTTTAGTGTTTGGTACGTTATCGTGATAATTTATATTAAACATTGATGTAGACAAATAACATCGCGTTTCTAAAATCCTATGTAGATACTCTAGGAAGCTTATAGCTTCAACTTTTATAGATGATTTATTTTCTTTGATAGAATATTATAGATTTATAACCCAGGTTTCGTGTGGATGTTTTAATATATATTTTTTTTAAATCATATGCGACCTACAAAAATTTTCAAAATATTTACTTTTCTATATAGGAGGTTATAATAATATATATTTAGTATTTGAAAAAAATTGTACTGACTTTAATCCCTAAATTTTCAAAGTATAATTAAGTCTAATATTTGAATAAAAGTTAACTATAGTAATGTAAATCTAGAAAATGAACTGATTATAAATAATCAATTACTACTATTTGGTATGTCTTTTTATTTTAATTTCCATTTTATCGGATTTTGTTTTGTCATCTTTTGAGTTTACTTTACTTTTTTATTTTTTTATTCTAAATTTATTTACATATGATTTTGTTTTTTCATGTATGTAAATAATTTCTCTTTTATTTTCTAATATAAATCTATTTACATAGCTGAGATTTTCTCTTCATGTATATCGTTAGTTTGGTTCTTAAATTTTACAAATAAGAAGTATAATAATTTTCTTTTTATTTTTTTTTTAATTCTATTTTTTTTCATTTTTCAAATACTAATAGACATGTAAAGAATATATATATTTTGTTGGTGATGGTCTTTTTCTTAAGCATCATTTATTCCTCTAACATTCATATCCTTCTTTTTTTGTTTGTAAATGACCATTGTGATAATATTTCGTTTATAATTATTTTAATTCTTATTTGTTTTAAAATTATTTTATTTACATTTTTTTATTTTTTTTCAAAAAATAATATATATGTATATAAGATATGTTAATATATCTTTTGCTGGTGATGATATTTTTTTAAGCTATCATTTATGCCTCTAAAATTTTTGTATTTTTGATTTTTTACAATTAGTTTAGTTTATTACTCTTTTTCCAATTTTGATTTAACATATGGAATGTTTTAACAAATAAAATAGTTTTCAAAGTTTTAAAAATTGTTCAATAGTTCATAAATTTTAAATAGTAGTTGCTTTTACTTTTACACACTTTAATATAAATACATGGGTTTAACGACTGTCCAACATCGTTCAGAAGAGTTTACATCATTCAGAAGAGTTTACTAGTATCATCTATAGTAATATTTTTTTAAGCTCCAGATTAGTCAACAGAAGATGAGCTAAATCTGAACATGATGACTCTTGATATTGTTGACTTATTTCATCTAAATTTTCTAATATGCGTACCTTAATAGGCTTCATTTATTCAAGTTGTTAGGATGTTGGAGATAAATTTCTCATATTTTTTTTTCTGTTTCAGGAAATAGCTAAATCTCATCGAGAAAACAAATAATTCGTGAGAATTAATTACACTTGCAAAAATCATGTAAAATTTCTTAGCAAAAATATTGAAGAAAAACTACTAAAACCATAACACATGATTTCACCTTAAAATTTTGTGGGCGTCTTCTTCCTTTCTAGGGCATGATACTTTCCAATCTTTTGTAATCTTGATAAGATTTTGAGTCATAGTGAAAGGGATCATTTCTTTTACATTTAAATTAATTACTAAAACACTTTTGGATGTGTCTTTTTCTTCTTCTTTTTTTTCTAGGGGTTTCTCTCATTCTTCTTCTTCCTCTTTTTTTCTAACGTTTTTTCTAGGGTTTTATTCTTCTAAGTTCCTCGTCTTCATCTATATACAATATATAAGAGATTTAATAGGGATTCAAAATAATAAAAATTACTCAAAATAAAGAATATTTTACTCAAAAAAATAAATATGTTTTTCAATTACTCAAAATAAATTATTCCTTCATGACACATTGGGATGGTATTGTTGCTCTCTTAGTTGATGAATCACAAGACAAGCTCCTGTTTTTTTTTTTTGAGACATGTATTTCAAACAATTATTCATATCATATGGAGGGAAAGGAATGGTAGAAGATATGGCGAACCCTCCACTCAACCGTCTCAGCTTGCAAGATTCATCAACAAAAATATCCATAATAGACTGTCATCAATTCGGGAAATGTGAGATACGCAATACGACAAAGGGTTGGGACGATGGTTTGCTACCCGATGATTTTTCAAAAATAACATTGTCAAACTCTATAATTATTTGCAGCAAATTTCAAGTTTTGAAGCATTCGATGTAAAAACTGTTTTTTTTTGTTTAAATATAATTTAACTTCATTTCAGAAAAAAGTAATAACAAATTAAGGCATTATTTTCCTATACACTTAACTCACTATTTTGAGTAATTTCTATTAGTTTGTTGCTTATTTTAACGATTTGGCGATGATTTTCCTTTTCAAGTGTTTGACAGATATTGAGTTTTTTTTTTTAGTTTTTGGCAGCTTATCGTCAGAATTTATGTTAAACATTGACGTGAACTAATAATATCAAGCTTTTGACAAGCAACCAAGGGTCACACCTTCACGGGAAATCAACAAAATCCAGACCATCAAACGATGACCGAACTACAAAGATTACATCAAGATGTAGCAAAGATGACCTCCGCCGTCCATCTCGCTACAAGCTCGGCCCCTGAGATAGATCGGGTTATAGAGGAAACTCGACGAACCCCTTTCACAAAACGAATTACGAGTGTACGACTAAAGGACACCAGAAAGCTAAGAATGCCCGAATACACTGGCAACACAGACCCAAAAGCTCACATCAGGGCCTTTACCCTTGCAATATCCAGAGCTCACTTGGATGAGGATGAAAAGGAGGCCGGATACTGTAGAATTTTCGCAGAAAACTTACATGGCCCCATGCTCGAATGGTTTGCCGGGCTAGAAGCAAACTCAATCCACAGTTTCGACCAGCTGATGTCTGTTTTTTTAAAACAATATTTGATATTCATGGATCCAAAGGTATCCGAAGCTAATCTTTGGAGCCTCATCCATGGTTCTGGTGAGATACTGAGATCATACATAACCAAATTCAAAGAAATAAAGGCCAGAATTAGCAAAGTTAACGACCAAGTAGCCATTGCTGCACTAAAAAATGGCTTATGGTTCTCATCAAAGTTTCGAGAGGAACTCAGAGTAAGAAAGATGGCAACGTTAAATGTTGCACTACATAGAGCCTCGAGCTTGGCTGTCGCAGAAGAAGAAATGGTTGTATTAACCCAGCGATATAACGAATCTAGGAGTCCCTCGGGAGAACCAAAGCGACCTAGCAAGAAAGAAGTACAGGCGCATTCTGTGTTTGCCGTGAACAGCCCGCCACTTAAACTGGACAATTTCGATCCGAGTAAGTACTGCATGCTTCATAAAAGAAAAGGACATTTTACGGAAGAATGTCGCCAAGTAGGACACATGCTCGCCTTTAAGCACGCAGCCGATGAACTCCAGGATATCATCTCAAGGAAAAAAACCTCAGGATGATACAAAACAGTAAGTAACCAAAAACGGTGCCGCCAAAAAGAGAGCGGACCCCAGAAAATGATCAAACTTCCCCTCCGCCATCCTCTAAACCTAGGATCGAGCTAATTTTTAAGGAATTATCCCTTTGCCGAGGCTCTCCCAGTTTGGTCCTCTCGCCAGTAACAATCCCAAAAAAACTGGTAAATTTCTTAAGATGCAATTTCCAATTGTGCAGGGACGCAGATCAACAACAAGCGAGCTCTAAACTGAGAAGGATAAATTTTATATCCGGCAGATCAAAATTATGCCGAGATTCAATCAACTCCATCAAAGGCTATCAACCTCGGACGAACTCGAGTAAGAAAGAGCACCGGTACCCCTGGAAACTGATACGGCAATAAAACTTTGGGAGAGCAAGACAATGACGCTAGACAAACCCCATGATGATGCACTCATCATACAATTAGACGTGGGTGGCTTCGAACTAGCACGTGTCATGATAGATACTGGAAGTTCAGTTGACCTATTGTTTTAAACGTCCTACAAAAAAAGGGCATAAAAGACTCCGCAATCTCTGGCGCGAAGACCCCTTTAACGGGCTTCGCGGGTGAAACAACATTATCTCTTGGAACAATTAACTCCCAGTAATCGCTGGAGGCATGTGCGAGATGATCGAATTCATAGTAGTAGACCGAGTAGCCCCATTTAACACAATACTTGGTCGACCATGGCTTTGCATCATGAGAGCGGTTGCCTCCACTTACCACCAATGTGTCAAATTCCCCACTCCAGGAGGAATCAAAACAATTCGGGAGAACCTAAAAGCCTCGAGGATATGCTACTTAGGAGGGTTTAGACAAACCAAAAAATCTCCCGTATAGCATTTGCAGAAAAAGTGCAAACTAGAAGAACGAGCTATCGCAAGAAATAACGATCCTAGTATACGTGGGCCAAAATCCGACCTCGTCACCAAAGTGTGCATAGACCCCCAATGACCAGAACGATGCATCGGCATTGGAATCGATCTAGCGAAACCAATCAGAGACGAACTGACTTCCTTCCTCGAAAAGAACATCTCAACATTTGCATGGTCTTCCGAAGATATGCAAGGCATCAGCCTCGAGATAACTTTTCATGAGCTTCATGTCAACCCAACGGTAAAACCGGTAAAATAAAAATGGCAAAAACTCGGCCATGAGCGCACAAAGGCAGTCGACAAAATATATTGACTCCTCAAAATAGGATCTATCAAGAAAGTCGGATACCCGGACTGGTTAGCAAACCCCATAGTTGTAAAAAGGAAAAATGAGAAATGGTGAGTGTGCATCGATTTCACCGACCTAAACAAAGTGTGTCTTAAGGATAGTTTCCCGTTACCACACATGGACCGTTTAGTCAAAGCAACCGCAGAGCACCAGCTCTTGTCCTTTATGGACGCATTCTCAGGATATAACCAAATACAAATGAATCCCGAGGACCAGGAAAAACCTGCATTCATCACGGACAAGGGAATCTACTTTTATAAAGTGATGCCTTTCGGGCTGAAAAATGCGGGAGCAACTTATCAGTGCCTCGTAAATAAGATGTTTGCTAACCAGATCAGCAAAATATGGAAGTATAAATCGACGATATGCTCGTAAAATCGTCGAAAAAAACCCACAACGTCGCACAACTTCGAGAATGTTTTGATATTCTTAACCGATATGGCATGAAACTTAACCCAACGAAGTGCACCTTCAGAGTAGCGTCTAGAGAATTCTTGGGCTATCTCGTAACCAAGCGCGGTATCAAAGCTAACCCTAAGCAGATATCCACATTTCTGGATATGCCCTCTACGAAGACAACACGAGAGGTACAAAGACTAATGGGAAGAATTGCAGCCTTAAATAGATTCATATCACGATCTACCGACAAATGTCTCCCGTTCTATAATTTGCTGAAAAGAAAGAAAAAGTTTCTCTGGAACGACGAGTGCGATCTCGCTTTCCAGAAGTTAAAGGCATATAAAACGGAACCTCCCATACTGTCAAAACCTTAGGAGGGTGAGCCCTTTTACCTCTACATCGCAATTTTGACAGCCGCGGTCAGCGGTGTACTAGTCTGCGAAGAAAATAACGAGCAGAAATCCATTTTTTATGTGAGCAAGAAAAGTTGGCTCTAGCAGTGGTCATGTTAGCCTGGAAGCTTAGGCTATACTTCCAATCACACCTAGTGATCGTGCTGACCACTCAACCAATTCGAACTATCTTACATAGCCCGAACCAGTCGGAAAGGCTCTCCAAGTGCGATATCGAACTAAGCGAATACGACATTGAATACAGGACTTAACCGATTTTATCATCGAGCTCACACCCAAATCTCATTTAGAGGACAACAAACTCGGAAGCTGGAAGTTATATGTCGACGGATCCTCTTCCATAAAAGGATCCACAATAAGCATCGTTCTTAGCTCGTCCACAGGAGAACTACTTGAAAAATCTTTCTGCCTGGGATTCGACCCTCTGACAACTAATCAGAATATGAAGCCCTCATTGCAGGTTTAAGGCTAGCCGGTGTCCTGCGAGCAGAATATCTGATAGCTCACAATGACTCGCAACTCGTCACCAGCCAGTTCAACGGCGAATAAGAGACGAGGGACGATCGGATTGAACATTACCTCAAGTTGGTCAAGGGACTAGCAACGCAGTTTAAAGAGTTCGAATTAATTCGAATACCTCGAGGAGAGAAATCAACTCCGATCCACTATTAAAATGGATCATCCCGGTCAAAGGAATTGAAAAGGGCAGTATAGATTTAACCACCAAGGCCCCGTTGGAAGTCAACGCTGCTCTAAAACCGAATCTCGTCAAGAGAAGAGACAAAGTCATCACGATTTTTCCTAATGGAAATTACAAAACAAACCCAATCGATAACGAGAAATTAATAGGAATTAGCAAGATACTGCATAATCAACGATAAGCTATACAAACGAAGCATATCTGGCATGTATCTATCATGCCTTAACAAGACCGACGCCCTTAATGTCATGACGGAAACTCATAAAGAGTCATGCGGAAACCACTCAGGAGGGCGATCCTTAGCCCTACGAACCAAGAGGCAAGGATATTTTTTGGCCAACAATGTAACTGCACCTGATAATGCGATGACACCGATGATCTGACTGAAAAGCTCTCTTCGATCTCGGCACCGTATCCATTTATGAGATGGTCGATGGACTTAGTAGGACCATTAAAGAGGTCTGGCACCAAAAAATTCCACTTTCTCTTGGCACTTACCGATTACTTCACCAAATGGATCAAAGCTGAAGCCCTCCACAAAGTGACCAAAAATCAAGTCAAGGACTTTATGTGGTTGTGACATAATTTGTCAGCACGGACTACCGTACAAAATTGTGACAGACAACGGAATTCAATTGACTTCAAGACCTATTGAACATATGTTTAACCAAATCAACTCTGCGCTACCCCCAGGAAAACGGGCAAGTGGAGACTGCGAATAAGTCCATCTTAGAAAACATCAAAAAATGTCTAGACGAAAAAAAAACACTGTGGAGTAACGAGCTGCCCGGAGTACTTTGGGCATGTCGTACTACTCCACGGAAAAGGACACAAGAAACTCTTTTCTCTTTGTCTTACGGGATGGAAGCCATAGTCCTTGCCGAAGTGGCAGCTCCAAGCCTAAGAAGAACGCTATGCACCATGAACGAACAGTTGAACGAGCAAGTTCTAGAGGATAACTTTGACGTGATCAATGAAAGACGAGCTCGCGCATTAACTCATCTGCAAAATTACCAACAAGCAGCCGCGATATTTTACAATTCTAAAGTAAGGATAAAAAGGTTCGCAGTTGGAAAATTCGTCTTAAGAAAAGTATTCGATAACAAGAAAGAGCTTAACACGGGGAAGCTAGGCACCCGATGGGAAAGGCCCTACCACGTTACAGAAGTCATCCGGAACGGCGTATACAAGCTCGAAAACCAGATGGAGTGCCAGAAATCCGATCATGGAATGCCATGAACTTGAAAAAGTATTACCACGGAGCACTTAAATGAATCGAACTACGTATAGCTTGATCCCCTGATAGGGTATGTAGGCAACTCCTCCCAGGAGCTCAGTCACCCACTAGTCTCAAGATCCACTGAAAGTCACCAATAACGCATAAAACCGGACGCAAGGGCAAAGGAAACCACACGCTGACCCATCTCAGGAACCTGTATAAAGTCTTTTACTTCATTATGAATAAAGTGATTCAACAATAAAGCAAACTCAAGAATAGTCGCCGCATAGTCTTAAAAAACGATCTAAAGTGTCTCCTGAGTGGGCCCTGATAATTACCTCATAAACAAATTCTTGAATTCCTACCTTGAGGTTAAAAATGGAATCTACCACGAAACAATCCATGACTAATTACAATCTCAGCTGCTCCATGTCCAGTCAAGAGTTCGACAATCGTTAAAACAATTTGCATCCTCTCCCCGAGTTCAAAAATTAGCTTAAACTCGAATTCCGTTCTCTTTCAACTTAACTCATAAATTTCTAAAACAATTTTCAACGATCTATTTCTTCACTTAACCGAAGCTCGGAAACTATCACAGAAACGAGCTATAGTTTTCTTGACTAAAAAAAAAAGAAAAGTTATCTTTAAAAGCGATCGATATCTGTTAAACCGATCTGCAAACCCATGAGAAATCAAAATGCCTCCTTAAGCATTTTATTAAAAAGGATTAAAACCCTCCTGGATACAAAAATTAGAAAGTAGATTAAAAGCCCTCCTGGACACCAAATAAGTCTAAAAACAAAAATAGCAAAACAAAGGCAAAAAGGAGGAAGAGTTATCCAAATAAAACCCTTAGCCACTTTTCCGGGCTTCCGTGACTTCAACAGAATTGGATGCATATTGGTCCACGACCCTAGGAGCTCTGGTCTTAGCGTCCTTCATGTTAACTGAGTCTTCTGAAATCTTAGGAAGGGACAGTTTGCGCACATAAAAGCCCGAGACCTGGTCTGCTACAATCTCCGCCTCGTACTGCTCCTTCAGCGCCTTCAGCTTCTCGACCTCAGCATCAATATCGGTAATTTATTTCTTCACCATCAGGTCAAGCATCTCGAGGTTTGCCTCGACCTCCTGCAGTTGAATTTCCTTATCCGCTTCCCCCTTCTTCTTCTCAAACTTCTCTTTCACCTGAGTCAATGAGGTGAGATACCCACCAGCCAGCTCCCTCTTCCCACTTTTAACTGCTCTCCACAGTTCATCATCCCATGAATTCTGCAGCGAGAGTTTTTCTTCATTTAGCTCGCCTAGTTGAGTCTCGAGAGCTGCTTTCTCATCCTGGATAACAAAAATTTTGTCTGTAGCTATACAGAACTTCTCCTTGTAGTCATCACGATCAATCTCAGCCCACAAGCCTTGAACAACCTCAAGGCTCGCCAAATGCTTGGCATCCTTCTCCTCACGAGCTTGCATCACCTTCACTTGGCCCGTCAGTTCTTTCATAACTTTCTTGAGCTCCCCCAGTTCCTCAGCTCGAGGAACCTTAGCGAGCTTTTTCTCGTATAAAGTGACCATGGGTTAACTCCCGCCATCAACTACAACAACGTGAGGTATGATACGGTCAAAAAAAGCAAAAGAAAAAGATAAAGAGGAAAAAGAACTGAAAATAGATGGGTGAACCTACCAAGCCATATGCTTTCGCCATGTCCGTGTACTCATCACGACATGCCTTATTCCAAACTGCAGGGATCTAACAACCTGCAGACTTAAAATGCCTCGCTAGCGTGGCCATACTTGCCGGATCATTAGTAACTGGACCGTCCTAGTTATGCTCAAACCTCAAACGGAAAGCTCGGTTCAAAGCCGACCCACTAGACGATGAGTGAGCCCGGGTACTTTGTGCCTGGAGCTCGTTTCCTTGAGGAGGGTTGGCTGTGATAGTTTTCTGAACAGTGCCAGCTGGCGCATTCCCTTCCCGAGCTGGACGGACTCCAGTGCGAGCTCGTTTCGCCAAAGGGTGAGGATCTGAAGTGTCCCCAGAACCGTTGGAACTTACCATGATGGCTGCGGGCTGAGAAGCAGCACCCTTTCCACCAGTCAGAGCGCCAACATCAGCGGGAGTGGCAACAGCCCCAGTCCCAAGAGTATCCGGATTGATAGGAGTAGCGACGGGGGCAGCAAGGCCTTGAACATCGGACAAGGCGGTGGTGATCTCACAGATACGCCAAGATGTACGCGCACATCCAAGTTACCTTTAATGGGCGGCGTGACAAGAAGTAGAGGAGTCATGGTGAGTTGATGCCTTTATAAGGGAGATAATGGCGTGTCTCGGGAAGGACGAAAACCGCTCTAAGTTTGTTTAATCTGGTCTGTTCAAAAGCGTAATGATTGTGCGGTTTCGTGAATCTCTCGAACTCGATCCTATAGAATCCAGACCCATTCACGATGTGATGGATAAATATAAATCTCCACTTAGAGATTCGTGAAGGGCATAACGATTGCGCGTTTTCTTGAAAATCTTGTATATTTCGAAATCGATATAATCTAGTAACAAACGAGACAAATATCGTTAGATTTATCCAGAGCATTCCGCTCATCAGTTTGAAACGAGCTAACGAGCTAGGGGGCAACTGTTGGAGGTGGATTTCACCCCGACAATGGGCTTTGCTATAAATACCGGGCCCGCAACCTTCATGAACCATCTGGGGAAAAGCCGGCCCATCAAGCGAACGTGGCCCAGAGTATGAGTTCGGTGGAGAACGAATTGGGCGGAGAAATAGGAGGAGCGTGGAGCTAAAATCGGAGAGAATATGGCGGAAAAGCGGAACGAACTACAGAGGGGATTGAGTATAAAAAGAAGATCGAGGACTCATGGGAAAACCTACGAAAAAAACCCTAGGTCAACCCCTTTGTAATACGCGACTAGTTCACCAAAATCAATACAAACATCATTCCACTTTCGTGTTACTCTTTAACTTTGTATTTTTCCTTTTAACTCTAGAGGATTAACACCCAGATTTCCCTTTTTTACCTATTAAAACCTAAAAAGTATTAAGATGTGAAGCTTTGCACTCACACTCCTCTAGAGAGAGCAAATCAGAGGCCATTAAAATTAAATGGGAGAAAAGAGATACACGGATTGATGTATTTCTAGCAAACTACAACACCTGGACAAAGATACGACAAGAGAAAAAAAAGAGGAAAAACAATTACAAAAAAATAGGTAAAGAGGTCTAAAGACCCTAAAGATTGTAAGTTCCACCCTGAGGGTATGCCACTCGAGCTGGCTAACCAGTGATATATCATCAGCCACCTTGAGATACATTGCCTCACGAGAATACCAAGATTCTATGGGGTTTTGATAATTATTACTTGCTCCTGAAATGTCGAAGCACTCGTTCCATGAAAAAGAAGGTCACAAGTAGGGCGAGATAGAACACTCGCGGTCCAAAAAACACCAATTCCACACTTCTTTAAAGAAAGATCCCAAGATCAGTAGGAAGATACCCGATCCTAGCATCACTGTACATTTTAATTGGCTTTCGTTTGTTTCTGATTTATTGCTTTCTAAGTACACTGTTTCCAAATGGCTTTATAAGAGTTTTACACTTTCTAAGTATTAGTGCATAATTATAAGAATATTGTTCTTTTTTTTTTTAATCTCAAGATTTGGGGTTATCTAAGTAGAAGAACAGTAACACTTGTTACTTAATCAAAAGAAAGTTATATAATGAAGATTGAACATAGAGATTTTGAATGTGTTTTAACTTTTAACTACCCTGACACCTAAATGAACAAATAAAGAAGATTAATGCAAACATATCTGTTTATTTTTGTTTGTTTTAAATAAATGTTTTGGTTTAGACTATGAAACCAAACATCAACTCACCTCTTTCCCTTATAACCCAATATTCATCTCAACAAATAATTGAAATAATTGCCTAAGTAACAAACGTTGAACATGAAAGCAAAGCAAATTGGCCATCTTGGGTATACATTTTGATATTCACATATTATTGCATCGTACATTATAAGAAACTCTAAAGAATTGTTTCTCCATTCCTTATCACCTGAAAAAAAAAAGCAATTTCCAATTAGATTACATAAACAAAAACCAAAAACCAAATGCAAGCAACAACAAAGACTATAAACTACTTACCATACTCACTTGAGAGGATCAACATGAGGGTAGAGTCCAAGAACATGTTCTGGCATGAAATCATGCCTTGTCAATATTCCAACAATAGGCGGTCTCTGCGATACAAATGTATAAAGAACCATTAGAACCATAAACAAGGCCAGAGAGATAAGAAAGAAATAAAGAGACTGACCCCTGCTGTCTTAGGTACCACAATCAAGTGACGAAGGCCAAGTTGCCGGAAAAGAATAGCCGCTTTAGCTAGAGACAAAGTCTCAAGCACAGTGTAAGGAGAAGTGTTAGTGATGGGATGAAGATCAACAAACATCTCCATCTCCTCATCACTTATATCCAAATCTTCAATCTTGAGCCCTTTACCTAATCCTGCTTTCGCAAAGTCTCGGGCTTTGCAACTTCTAAGAATTTGGGAACCAAAAGTTGTTCTCTGTTTCGAGAATCTCTTCCCTTGAAGAAGCACAAGGAGATGGGATCTTAAGGCAATACCACATAGCTCAGGAGATTCTGTGAAAGGTGGCTCATCAATTACAGGGAAACCATTATGTCTTGTCATCTTTAAAGCTTGCCAGATCACCCCAACCTTTTCAACTCTTGAAAATGATATCAAAGGTCCAGAAACTACGTCTTTTGCAACCAAATTGCGCATGTATGGCTCTGCATGGTCTTCCATGTAAGGTAGTCCTTTCATTGTTACAATCTGGTCATAGACTCCCTTGTTGAAACAATCAGCAACAGTTTTTGAGATAAGGAGTACAAGCATTACCAATGGAAGCATAAGGAGGTTATTCGTAAGTTCGAGAAGTATGACACATAGAGAGACCGTCATTCTCATTGTGCCTCCAAGGAAGGAAGCAGCTCCAAGTAGAGAAAACAGACCAACATCAAGCTGAGATACTGGACCCAGGAGTCTCCCCACTAGTCGTCCATAAGAGGCGCCAGCAAGAATGACGGGAATGAAAAGCCCAGAGGGTATGGCTATGCCATATGTTATGATGCCAAGGCAGAATACAGCGACAAAGAAAATGGCAAGG